>JAHLJS010000003.1:6982883-7282215 GCA_038502445.1 Eremochloa ophiuroides | reverse complement strand
CCGACGGTGTGTGGGAAGTGGGCGTCGGACCGCGGGGTTAGTCCGACGTTCGTCCGTCCGCGGTTCGTTAGAGCGGTGTGAAAGGTCCTAAATGGCTAGAGGGGGGGTGAATAGCCTATAAAAATCTACAAACAACACTTCACAAGCCGATTAGTAACAATAGCAAGCTTTGCAAAGGCACTAGCTTCTAAACTACACTATGCAAGCCAACTAGACAAGTATACTACACTATGATCTCTAGTTCACACTCAAAGACTATGTTACTACTTTACCACTACTCTTAAGTGAGCAACTAACTAACAAGCTACACAAGAGAGAAATACACAAATGTAAAGAGTAAAGGTGATTTCAATACCGCCGGTGAAGAGATGATATGAAGTCCAATATAACCAATCAATCACATATAAGGGAAATCCTCGGTAGAGAGATGACACAAGATTTTTTTACCGAGGTTCACTTGCTTGCCGGCAAGCTAGTCCTCGTTGTAGCGATACACCCACTTGGAGGTTCACGCGCTAATTGGCATCACACGCCAAACCCTTCTCAAGGGTGCCGCACAACCAACACAAGATGGGGATCCACCAAGCTACGAGCAATCCACTAAAGATGCCTTTCGCGATCCCCGCGGGGATAGGCTCAAGAACCCCTCACAACTTCACGATCGGAGGCGGAGACAATCACCAACTCCCCTCAACGATCCTCGCAGCTCCAAGCCGTCTAGGAGTCGGCAAACTCCAAGAGTAACAAGAGAACCGCTGCGAAATACCACTACCAAGTGCCTCTAGATGATCTCTATCAATGCAATGCACCTTGATAGCTTTCCAAACTCACCAAATGATGATCACAATCAAGTAGATGAGTGAGAGTGGAGTGGGAAGGCTCACAAGTATGTTATGATGTTAGGAGTGCCAAGAGATACCCCCCAAACCGGCCAAGTGACTATTTATAAGCCACACCAAAGAACTAGCCGTTTTAGAGTTCACTGTCCGTACGTCGGACTGTCCGACTGCCAGAGCGTCGGACTAATCCGCACGGTCCGGACGCACTCAGGATTGGGAATGACACGTGTTTACTACCGTGTTGAAGTCCGAAACGTTGGGATCACAAGCGGCTTATTTCCCTCTGCGCCAAAACGACCGGCGGACGGACGGAACGTCGGACTAAATCAACCGGTCCGACGCCCTCAGCCGACCACCGTCGGACTCAGTCAGACAGAGCGTCGGACTAACGAACGTCGGCCGTCCGACGTTTCCAGAGAGCTCCCCGAGCCTGAAAAACCGTCGGACGATGGTCCGACGCTCGACCGTCGGACTAACGCCGAGAGTCGACGCTCTCAGAACTCGCCACGTGTCGACCTGCTGCGGCTCTGGACCGTCGGAACCTGAGGACAATGGTCCGACTGCTACCGAAATCAAGCGTCGACGCTTGCTGAAGGGGTTAGCCGTCGGACCGAAGACAATGGTCCGACGCTCAGACAAGTTAGAGTCCGACGCCACTTTTTCTATTGTAACGTTTCCGAAATTCGCCGAATCCTGCCTCGCAAGCTCGGCAGGAGGAAGAGAAGACCAAACCCTCTCTAACCCTCGAACTTCACCCCCGTTTCTTAAGTCACTAACACTCCAAAGTGTCTCTCACTTAGGTGCACGAGTGTTAGCCTTTTTCAAAGAGTTTTTCCAAGGGTTTGTTAGTGTCACTAGCATCTATATGCAATGCAATGATCATGAACACCTAGTGGCACTTGATAACCGTATTTCATCAACGATTTCGCCCCTCTTGATAGTACGGCTATCTATCCTAAATGTGATCACTCCCTCTATGGAGTCTTGATCACCAAAATTAAAAGAGCTTCTATTGGTTATACCTTTGCCTTGAGCTCCCGGTTTCTTATCAACTTCCTTCTCATCTCTTGATGGACCTTGTGGACACCTATGATGATGGACTTATACCATTTGCATGGATGCCGTCAATAGGGCTTTCTCCTTTTTGATGGGACTTACACCATTTTCATGGACGCCGTCATTGCCCTTCACTTGTGACCTCCACCGACCCGATCCTTTGCTCCATCTTGCCATTTGCTAATCAATTCTCATGAAACACTTAGAGCAATCGTTAGCAAACTAGGTTTCATCAATTATCCAAAACCAAACATGGGCTTTCAGCGGGAAGTTAGCCGTTGTGATCCAACGTTCGACTTCAAACGGCTAGTGACACGTGGCGTTCATCCGGGGCGTCGGACCGTGCCGATTAGTCCGACGGTGTGGACGTCGAACAGTCTGACGGTACGCAGCGAAGTCTAAACAGCTATTTTCTTGTTTGTGGCTTATAAATAGTCACTTGGCTGGTTTGGGGAGGATCTCTTGGCACTCCTGAACATCATAGCATACTTGTGAGCCTTCCCACTCCACTCTCACTCATCCTACTTGATTGTGATCATCATTTGGTAAGTTTGGAGAGCATCAAGTGCATTGCATTGATAGAGATCATCTAGAGGCACTTGGTAGTGGTGATTCGCAGCGGTTCTCTCATTACTCTTGGAGTTTGCCGACTCCTAGACGGTTTGGAGCTGCGAGGATCGGTTGAGGGGAGTTAGTGATTGTCTCCGCCTCCGATCAAGGTATTGTGAGGGGTTCTTGAGCCTATCCCCGCGAGAGATAGCGAAAGGCATCTTTAGTGGATTGCTCGTAGCTTGGTGGATCCCCATCTTGTGTTGGTTGTGCGGCACCCTTGAGAAGGGTTTGGCGTGTGATGCCAATTAGCTCGTAAACCTCCAAGTGGGTGTATCGCTACAACGAGGACTAGCTTGCCGGCAAGCAAGTGAACCTCGGTAAAAAATCTTGTGTCATCTCTCTATCGAGGATTTCTCTTATATTTGATTGATTGGTGATATTGGACTTCATATCTTCTCTACACCAGGGGTATTGAAATCACCTTTACTCTTACTTTTGTGTACTTACTCTCTTGTGTAGTTTGTTAGTTAGTTGCTCACTTAGGAGTAGTGTATAGTAGTGACATAGCCTTTGAGTGTGAACTAGTGATCATAGTGTAGTATACTTGTCTAGGTGGCTTGCATAGTGTAGGTTAGAGGTAGTGCTTTGCAAAGCTTGCTATTGTTACTAATCGGCTTGTTAAGTGTTGTTTGTAGATTTTTATAGGCTATTCACCCCCCTCTAGCCATTTAGGACCTTTCAACAAGTTATTTATTCTTTGCATTACTTTACTTGTGTAGTTGTAGTTGCTCTTGTGAGACCGGTTAGCTTGTGTAGCTTGCCACTCACCTTCTTAGCTTGTGTAGCTTAGAAGTAGTTCTCACTTAGTTTGTGCAGCTAAGTGAGTTGTGCTCCTTGATTTGGATTGTGTATCCTTGTCATTGAGCAAGTAGTGAACTTAGGTGCTTAGTGCGATTTTGCTTTCTACTTGATAGGAGTTTCCCCGATGTTTAAAGTACTAGCGCTTAGGTTCGTGTGATCTTGCGTTAGAACGGTTTAGGGAAGCTCAAACTAGACTTGCACCTTTGCTTCTTGCTAGGATCCTTTGCAAGGTGCTTAGAGTCTTAGTTAGAGGGGTGAATTGTCGCTAGAACCGATTAGGTTTTATTTCCGTTGCGATTTATTTTTGTCGGACTATTCACCCCCCCTCTAGTCCGCCATCTCGACCCTTTCGTCCCACCACTTTCTTTCTCATCAGATCCCTTAGAGCTTTCAGCACCAGCCTCTACAGTCTTTCCAGAATAGGCATCAGTCCTACCTAGCCCCTGAACCTCTTCCCCATTGTCTAAGTCACCTTATCCAAGATCAGTTGGGGTGCCTAAGGGCTCATTTGAACCCATGGCATATCTACCAGTAGCCTGGCTGCCACCAAAGATGGCTTCCATCTGAACATAGTTATCAATGGGTGTGTTCAGGAACTTAGCATCAAGTGGGTGGTCCTATAGAGGTCATAGAGTAAAGTATTAGAAACATGTAATGTTAGTCAGTAAAGACTGTACTCATTCTAACCTTGGTATGCCCAAGTAGGTGCTCATCATCCAGCACTATCATGTGGTGGTCCTCATCCCATAGAGCAGTACTAAGGTCCTTGAGCCTAACAATTTGACCCATCTCTGCCTCCACTTGCGCAGGTGGTTGTAGATCTGCTGGGTGGTCACATGGACTTGTGCAAACTCAGAAACCATGCTAGCCATTTGCCTAACATGGACCTCCTTAAACCCCTTGTCAGTTTTGACACCCTGGACAATTAGGTCATGGAACCTTCTAAGCATGAATCCAAACACAGCTGGGGTCCAGTGCATGGGGCCATTGGGCTGAGAGGGTGGAGGGAAGTCATCATCAGGTTGGGCTACAGGTTCTTGAGCCTGAGGGTTAGCCATAAGACCCTCTGCCTCATCAATGATGTTAATGTGATCTCCCATCCCAGCCATTTCCTATGAACATGAACACTATCATGTATCACATAAAAGAGCAGCAACAATGCACAAGTTGGCAAATAATTACATAAATGTTCATCATCACAGCACAGTGCCTTAGATCTCATATAGGAAATACAGTTGACATCATAAAAAATTAATACAGGATAAAGCAACAGTGGTTTCTAACAAAACTAGACTACACCCTGAAAGATCCCCTATTCTGCCATATTTAAGCTGCCCAGGCTTCCCTCTGTTGTGCCCATGTACCATTATCTGGGACATGATCAGGATTAGCAGCATTGTCATTGGTGTTTGGTGTCCAAGTGGATTCTTCAGGGACATGCTCATCTTGGCCATGGCTTAGTATCCAATTGTGCAGGATACAACAGGCCAACACAAGCTTAACTTGGGTTTTGTATGGATGAAAGGGCTTGTTGTCAAGTATTCTGAACCTATTCTTCAAAGCACCAAAGGCTCTCTCAACAGTCACCCTTAGTGAGGAGTGTCTAAGATTGAAGAGCTCCCTCTGGTTTTGGGGCCTGTTAGAGCCATACTCCCTCAAATGGTACCTTGTTCCTCGAAAGGGTGGCAAGAAACCTGGCCTCACTGCATACCCAGCATCAACAAGGTAGAACTTTTCTAGAAATGATAAGACATGGACATGGTTTAGTTGCTAAGCTATGGAATAGGTCTCAGAATGACTACAAGTGGGTTGTAGTGTACCTGGTGGGACTGTAAGACTATCATGTCTTTCTAGGGCATCAGATAATATGAGGGCATCATGTGCCGAGCCCTCCCACCCAGCTACCACATAAGTGAACCTTAAATCAAAGTCCACTGCGGCCAGCACATTTTGGGTGATGATGTGCTTTCTGCCTCTTAATGCAGCTTGCATCTTCTTAGGCACCCTAGCTAGGACATGAGTGCCATCAATTGCACCTATGCAGTCCTAGATGAAAAGAGTAATGTTGGTTGAGAATAAGATAAGTTGAGAACATGTTAAGTAGGTAAGATATTAATGGTTAAAGTATGGGTACCACCTTCTACTTCCCAAAATCTTAGGATGAACATTACTGCTTGGAGGAACAATCAGTTCATTCCTCAACTCCCCTATTGCATAAAGAATCCTATGGAAAAACCTGCTTATGGTCTCAACTGACCTCCTAAATGTGAGGTCTACAACTCTGAATCTCTCATTGTGGCCAACAGCATGCAAAAACATGGCTACTTGTTCCTCAACAGTTGCATGAACTGAATCAGTAACCAATTCTCTAGCTCTAAAAAGATCACAGAGCTTGAAGAAAGGAGCTCTGCGCATCCTAAGCAGGTTCACACAATGGACATCATCCGAATCATAGATGTACCTAAGGTTGTTAATCCTCTGCTGGTCCCTCTCTGCCATAGGGTCATAGGTAACAGATCGAGCATCTGCAACCCGACGCCTAAACCAGGTGAAAAATCACATTGCAACTGCTACAACTATTGCAGCAGCTGCACGGCGTCTAGCTTCAAAGTCCATGTCTATAAACATGCAGGGACACATATATGAGCAAGAAATGAACCACTGCTACTAAGGCATATTAAGAAGTCTCACAAAACATCAGTCACATGAAAATAAGACGCGGCTGCCACACCAACAGGTGCTCCTCCAACATCGTTTGCATTCTAATCATCGACCTAGGCACTGCGCTCAGCTTAAACATTGAATCATCAACAAAATGCTATGCAGGTAGCACGTAGCTAGCCAACAGAACGGGGCAAAACGATATGAAAAGAACAGATCTAGCTACCAAACATGTTTACCACCATCAAAACGTACAGATCTATGCCACGAACAGCACGAACCCTAGGCAGTAGATTTGGGGAAAAACATAATATGGATCAAAAAAACAAAATCAACAGGAGAGGGGCATCGAGGTATACCACACAAAGCACCAGCGGGCCGGAGCGGTCAGCCGCAAGAGGAGGAACCCACAGATCCGGGGGAGCAGAGGGAAGAAGAGCTCAAACCGGAGGAAGGAGAGGAGAAATGGTGGCGGCAACCCTAAACGTCCCCTGCGCGCGCCTTTTATGCGAGGGATGGAGCCATCTCCTGCGCAGAGGACCGTGGGTTCCCGCCAAGCAGCGCGCCGTCCCGGACGGAGAGCGAAGGTCGAGCTGAGAAGACGGAGTCGGCCGGGATGGAGGCGGCGAGAGGAATGGGGGGTGCGGGTAAAGGATGCGGGAAGGGAACCAAACACAGGGTAAGTGCACCCCACCGTTCCGGATGCCCCTTTAGACAGGCCGGACGGGCAACTAATCACGCCCTGAGTGCATGACACACGGGACAAGGGCTGCGTGCCTAGTTTTGGACTAGTCAAAAGGTTGCTCCTAGCTCCTCCCATGCCTCCATGGCTGCTCCGATCTATCTCCATGCCATTGCCATGCCGCCATTGCAGTGTGTGGAGAGAGAGCCTGCGACTGCGTTGCCATTCCTGCAGCAATGCTGGATGCATGTGTCATGTGTTGCCATTCGGTTTCAGTTCTGTTCGGGTAATGGTAATCTCAACAACTGTATAACAACAAGGTGAAGGCAGCTTTGGAGAGAGTGTTTTGCGTGGCAGGGGACCAACGAGGCAACAGTAGAACAACGTCCGGGTCTGATGCCAATTCTCTGGAAGGTTTCGCTTTCAGGTTTCATTTCACTGCAATGTTCAGAACAAGTCGTCATTAGCTCAGGCAGCGTTTAGATTGCAAAATTTCCTTCTCTCTCCTCATCACATCGATTATACTTTCCGCCTGCATGGAACACTAAATAAAGTAACAGCTGTTGCATGTTTGTACTTTTTGTCTGGCTATTTCGAGATGAATCTTTTGAGTCTACTTGGGCCATGATTGTACAAAAGTTATCAAATACAAACAAAAATGCTACAGTGCACTTTTTCTCCACTTTTGCCAAACTAAACGCAGCCTCAGTTAAAAACCCACTCCTTCAGTTTTTTATTTTATTTTAAGCAGCATGCAGATTAAAATGCAGGTTAAAGAAAGAGTAGGGTATCCTGAAACGCAACAAGCCAACAACAGGTACTGTGCGGACAACCAAGGAAGGAATACTGCTGTCCTGCAGCTGTGATGTGCAGGTGCACAGAAGCCCTTATTTTGTGTCCCATCCCATCAGTTTGATCGGCAGCTTTCCTTCTCCTTCCTGTGCCTCTGCACACAAAACTTGGGCCGGTGCCCGGTGGAGATCTTGAGCAATGAACAGTGATGCATGGTTTGGTTTGGCTCTGGGGTTCAATTTCTTTCTTCCGTGCTGTGCAGCAAGAAAACTGAAACTGAAACTGAAATAAATGGCCGGCAGGCCGGCGAGCTGGTGCAATCCAGCGTACACTGGATAATGCTCAGGTGCACTTGCGAGTTGTGAGTGGCGAGCAGGTGAACATTGCCGTACCGTAGTGGTGCTGGTGCAGTATGTGTATCTGTATCCTTTGCCCTTATGCACACTGCCATTTTGTGTGCCATGTGCCCATGTAGTACGCGTATGATATGGGATGGATTGATTGAACCCATCATAGTAATCATGATGGGTACTATCTATCTGCTACCTCTTTCCCTTTCTCTCTCTGTCCTAATGAAGAAGGCACGATGGAAGAAACATATGGTGTCCAAAAAGTGTAGTGTGTGTACAATGTGGGTATGGCACGTGTGTAAGTATGTGAGCATGTGGTACATATATACATACCGGTATGTGTGATGTATCAACTACACACCCAACTCAAGGAGCAGGGCCCATCCTTCCTTATTGACTTTCTTTCTTGCTAGTATAATTTATTTTGTGACCATTGGAACTTTGGCAGTATCCCATTATTATATTCTTATTATCCATATCTGTTGTAGCTAGTTGTCTACAAAGAGAATGAGCCACAACATGGACCACACCTGCATTGCATTGGCCAGCCCCTCACATCTGATCCAGCCATGCACACACACAATGCAGGCTGCCCCACATGTATAAGCACAAATTAAAAGAGACCTAACCCTGCACTCCACCAAGCAAAGCATGCATGAGGCCTGAGGGGAAGAGGAACCATCTACTACTATATCCCAGCTTGTGAGGGGGTGATATGCAAAAGAAGGCACTTAGCCTGCCTGCAAACCAAAAGGAGGGCACGGGCACAATGGTACTGTGATGGCCCATTACTGGGTCCAGTGGGCATATTATTGCTGGCACCCACCATGTGATGTGAGGAGGGGCAGGGCCATCCATCCAGCATGATGATGGCAGCCCAGAACTGGGGGGAGCTAGAGGAGAGGAAAAGTTTGTTGCACCGGTGCAGTGCAGCAGGTGCAGGATAAAGAGAGAGATGAGGCCAACAGCCAACAATGTGGAACACTGTTGTTGCTGCTGTGGTTGGACGTTTGGAATTTGGACTGGAATGCTCTCCTTTTTTTTTCTTTAGTAGTAGCAGTAGAAATTACAGCTAGCAAACATGTGAAATGATTGTTTTGTTTGTACCAGTATTTGTTTTCCTCACAATGGCAAAAAAAAAAGATGTGTATGGAACAAGAAACAATTGCTTTGCTTCCTTTTGCATTTTGTCAGTATTTTGTTTCATGTAGAAAAAAAATACATATCCTTTTCATAGAAATGAAACAATTCGACCAGCTCCCTACAAACAGATGCCTACATTTGCAAATGGAGCCTTGACCAAACTCCACAAATTAAAAAGGTCTTATATACTCGTATATGGTTACAAAGCACACACTGTGCCAGTTTGTCCTGTAGTATATACAGTACGTACAGCACACAGAAGACATAACTGCTACTCGACTGTCCATCTCTCTCTCTCCCTCTTTCTCTCTCTTTTCTTAACAAATCGAGCCTTATTAATCAAACCGTCATCCCTAATACTCCCTCCGCGTCCTATTGATTATGCAATTATATCACAGTAGCATGTTTCAGTGTACCAACTTTGACCAATTATAAATAAAAAATATAAATATTTATAATGTCAAATAAACACCAATAAATTAATTATAAAATGTATTTTCATAATATATTAATTTGGAGTTATAAATATGAATATTATTCACTAAAAATTTAGTCAAACGTGAACTACTTTATCTGACACACAATACGAAGTTGCATGTTTAAAGTGACGGAGGCAGTAATAAAATTACCCTAATGTGTTTTTTGTTTATTAGCGTTCTCTCTCTCTTCACCGACACACCACGCCATATGGTTCTGCTGTTCCGCTCTCTATCTCTCTCTCTAGCCTTGGTGTTTACAGCATGTACAGTGTACTGTCATCTCCTACGGATTCTCCCCTCTCCCAGTAGCAACCTGAGGGCGTCTAGAGGTACAGTAGTAGGGCGAGAGCACTGCGCACTGTAGCAGCCAGGATTGTGCCCTGCGTTGCGCCTTGCACGTTTATAGCTTGTTATGAGTAGCAGCAAGCCGGATGAGCCGTAATTGTCCTAGCAGAGGTATGGCAGCTAGGCAGGGTAGGGCGTGCCACTCCACACACTAGCTAGTAGTAGAGGAGGGCTTCAGAGAGAGGTCTAGAGAGAGAGAGAGAGGGTCGTCTTTCAATTTCACTTCTCGATGAATGCAAGGAATGGATCACCCCACCCCCGACGGGACGTGAAGGTGAAGCCCATGGGTGCCTCCGGTCCCCGGACCAGAATTGCTAGGCTAGCTCGACCCATCATGGCTGGAGTCCAGCATGCCACCATGGAATGGATGTCCAGCAGCATGTGAGCGATGGACGTGAGACATGCGACATGGCGTGTTTGTTTGTGCGAGCTTAGACCAACCACACTCAGCATCGTATAAATCTCTCCTCCAGAAGATATATTTCATCCTGATCATCGAAATTTTTTTCTCTATACCATATTTTTTCACATCCATCCATCATCAATGTCTCTTCTATATATTTACTTTTTCTTTTTTTATTCTCCCACCCTCTCCCCTCCCTTCCCGTTCTCTCTCTCCCTCACCGTGCTCCTCTCTCTCGTCCTTCCTCGCGAGCGGCGTCGTCCCCGGCCCCGGTGGCCTCGCGGCCTCCTTCCTGGCCTGGCCCCGCGAGCGCGCGGCCCCGGCGAGCGCGGCCCCAACGCGGGCGCAGCCTCGGCGAGCACGTCCCCGGCGCGGTTTCCCCCCTCTCTCTCCTCTCTCTCCGTCGCCTCTGGCCCCGGCGAGCACAGCCCCGGCGCGGGCGCGGCCCTGATGAGCACGGCCGCCGCGAAGCTCCTCTGCTCCCTTCGGCTCGCGCGGGGCAGGGGCGAGCTCCTCCGGCGAGTAGGGGCGGCTATGGCGAGGCGGAGCAAGGCCGCCGCGCCTGCCTGCTGCCATGGAGCTCCTCCTCCCTCTCCGGCGGGCGTAGCTCCTCCTCCCTCTCCTCCACGTCCTCCCTCTCCTCCATCCCATTCTCTCTCTTCCACGCGCCTGACAAGGGCCCCACGCAGGCACGTACCGGAGCTGCCGTACGTCCGGGGCAGACACCGGAGGTGCTCCCGTCCTGGTGGATACCAGAGGTCCTCCCAGGACCCGCTGCGGGCGATTTTCCGATATCGGTCTCCAACCCGGTGCGGTTGGTCTTAGATCATCTGCACCGGCTTCCTGTAAAGGGCCTCAGGATGGATTTACCGGATGAATCAGCCGCAGCGGAGTCCGGTACCAGCCACGGTGTCTGCTCCCACCCGCAATATTTAGCTCCCAAGACGTCCGCTTTAGCCGGCAGGCCCACCACTAGTGGCACGGACGCGCATGCACGTGGGAGGTAGAGATGCTGCGCGGGAGAGGAGAGGAGAGAGAGGGTGTAGTGGCGGGCCCCATGTTTTTATTTCAATAAAAATGTTTTAACTCACAATCCAAAAAGTCAAATTAAATTTTAATTTCACAATTAAATTCATTGCAATAAATACTTCAAAATAAGATCTCACATGGATATAGTTAGATAAAATTTTTGGAAGATGACAAGTGAGACTGTTGTTGAGAGTAGTATAAAATATAAGATATAGAGGATAGATGAGTGCGAGAGAATATGGTATAGAGGAGAAAATATTGATGATGAGAACGAAATATTTTTTTTTCAGAGGAGAGATTTAGAGGATGAGTATGGTTGGTCTTTGAGCAGAGGTAGCTGTGGGATGTGGAAGGTTTTTTGAGGTACTTACTCCTAGTAGGGTACTAGGACCGTAGGAGTACTAGCTTGTGCGCCTAGCGGAAAGCGGCGTCACATCGGCCTGCGCCACGGTCGGCGCCGTATCCGCCGCGACGGCCCCCCATCGGCACGCCAACAAATCGTTTCAGTTTCAGCAGAAAGTGCATGTATTTTAGCTCTGTTTTCTTCGACTTACCCACCAGCCATTCAAGAATATTTTTCTGTCACAACAATGAGTTAGGGAGTCATACATCTAACCGGCCGAACAGAGCCGGACAAGTTCCTCCAATCAAATCTTTTATTTATAAGGGACATGAATCGTTTCAAGATAAAAAAAAAAGTTTGACGCCCCAGCCCCATGTGTGTCGATCTGCTGTTGAAGTACAGTAAGCTAAAACAACTGCACGGAACATTTGGACTAGTTGGAGTCTCCATTGTCCAACTTGATTGAAGTTTGTACGGCTACAACAATTCAGTCAGGTGCTGCTGGACACACGGACATGATGATGGACTATTTATTGGGAATGGACTACTACTGCTACTAATTAGCGACTAGTTAAGCTACGCTTAGTACAGTTTATTAGTTCCCTTATTCATTCATTTATTCATTTGGATGATGCGGAACAATAGACGTTTCCTCAGCGCGTACGGCTTCGTCCATCTGAAAATTTCGGTGAGCAAACGCTAAGAGCCTAGTATGCTATTATGAAAAAAAAAAACCGTTAATCTTGACTCTTGCTTATTTGTCGTGGGATAAACTTAATATTCTATGACTAAAAGAAGCCACACGAAATAGGCCCAGTAGACCACCAATCCTCGCTCCGATTGGCGGCGATCCACCCACCACACCCTCACTCGGGGGCACGTGCACGACATGTTTGTGGCAGGCCAGGGCCCAGCAGGGCCAGCAGCAGCAGATCGCAGGAAGACAAGAACAATCGGGGACTCAAATCCAAATGGCGGCGGGGCCCAACCACTCTCCGATGCAGCCCAGCCCCAGCTCATCACGACGCCCCACACAAAATGCTTCGAGAGATGGCTTACTACTAAACAATCCGTTTCACCTAAACCAGAATCCTAAGCCACGACCCCATTCATGCCGTTGATGATATCATATATGCTGCCACCTAGAGATGAAAACAGATCGGATACGAACGGACATCTCTGATATCATATTTATTTTCATATTACTGGTCGGATTCGGATTCGAATACAGATAGTGCCAGCCATATTGGATAGGATACGATTGGATATCGACATCGTAAATATACGATTTGAGTATTCAGATACGGATATGGTATTGGATATTGAATATCCGGACTTGGATACGGACAGATCTAAACACCTCTAAACAAATTCGGTCAAACGAATGGTCGAATAAATATCCATATCATTTTCATCCCTACTGCGACCTGGCAGACCATTGCTCCAACGTTGGCGCCTAGTACTTGCAATAGAGAAAGCATGCCGGGAGGAGCAAGCAACTCCGGCGACCTGCCCTGTACTCGACGAGCTTGATGATTGGTTGCAAGCAGGTTATCACGACCTTGTTGCTCTTCCGGTGCAACAGTTGCAAAACTCTTTGGCCCTATAGTGTCAATATAACTTTTGCTGCTTGAACTCGCTGCTCGTGCTTGTGGCCCTGTTTAGATCCACTGTAAATTACAATTACAACTAGTCACATCAACGTTGCGGCACATGTATGGAGCATTAAATGTAGACAAAATGTTGATATGTTTGTACTTTTTGCATGTACATCACGAGACGAACCTTTTAAGCCTACTTGGACCATGATTGGACAAAAATTGTCAAATACAAACGAACATACTACAGTGCAAAACTGCAACTGCAACTGAAATCTAAACACACCCTAAATCGCTAGCAGGGCGGCCTGCATTCTGTGTAAACTATATTGCTTTCTACTTAATGAAACACAGGTATAATGGAGGGAAAAAAAAAAACTCCGACGACCTGCTCCGTCCTCCGAGACACTGCCGGCCATTGTGTGTGTCACGCCACCTGCTGCCTGTTTGGGCTGGCAGATGAAATCATACTTGTAAATTTCATTCCGGAGGCCGTTCTGTTTTTACTCTTGGAATGGAACATTCCGGTACCGACCGATACCGGTGTACCATTCCGGACTTTATTATATTAAAAATATATGAATATACATATACATAAATAATCATATAAATATATACTTATGGCATAGTTACGCTTCATCACACTGACATTTTTTCTAAACTCACATATTTTTTCTAAACTCCATAGCTCACACATGGAAAAAGTGTTTCGTCACTTGGTTTTAGTCCGGTACCGGAATGGGTGGAACAGGCGTTTCGGCCGGAATTGACCGGAATGGCCGGTATTGACCGGTATTTGACCCGGTACGGGATTGCAGCCCTTCTATACCGGTTTGGGCACCGGAACGGGGCTTTCCGGCCATTCCGGCTGGTACCGGAATGGAATTTACAAGTATGATGAAATCGCTCTCACTCTCATTTGACGTGAGTCTGTTCAAGCTGCTATTTTAACAGTGACAAAATTCAGGACAACTGAATCTCAAGTTCAGACTGCTGAAAAAAACGCACCTGATTTCTTTTAATAGCAACAATAATTTGGGTGCTTGTCCTCCTTTCAGCTGAACTTTCAGAAGTAGCCTCCGCACGTATATAGTATTGTTTTCACTTGTTTGTCGGATAGCAAAAACATTGGCATTCAAGAAAATGTTGAGAAACAAGGCGGGTATTGATGAGAAAATAGTGCACAGCACTCCACACCAATGATCACAAGGCCCATCTACCAACTCCTGACTCATTTCATTGACTGACTGACTAATACAGTAACAGAACAGAATGATGACACTACAGTATCAATCAATTACATGTTCAGTTTTATTTTATTTTATCCTATTTTAAGCAGATACATCCTCTAAGATTTTGTAGTAACAATGCATGCTTCTTCTTAATGAAAAAACGTGCGATCAGAAAAAAAAAGTAACAATGCAGGTTAAGTGCAACAATAAAAGGTACAGTGCGCATAACCAAGGAATGAATACTACTGTGTGCCGTGCAGGTGCACAGAAGCCCATATTTTGTGTAAGATCACAGGTCCCATCCCAATCCCATCAGCTGGAACGGTAACAACGTTCTCCTACATCCTGCCTGCAGCAGGGCACATCTTCAACAATGAACAGTGGTTCATGCAAACAATTTTTTCTGTGCAAGAAACTGACACTGAAACTGAAATAAATGACCTGTGGCAATCCAGTGTACAGTGGATAATGCAGCTGTGGAGTAGAGTGGTGAGCAGCTAAACAATTCCGCACAAATCCTTACATAATGAAGTCGTGTATTCAAGATTTAAATAGTAGTGACCAAAGTGGCCGAAGACGGTCATGCGTTGGAAAACCATCTAGCAACGAATGCATAGTCGTTCAACTACTTAAGAGAGAATCTCGAATGTGCAAGGCTCAAGCATCAAACTGGAAAGACAATAAAGTTCAGTCTGCCATGTAAACACACATAGTAACGTGTTGCGTCTTGGTCAATTATACAACATTAATAACACAACGAACAAGGGATCAGGACCGTCCATTTATCAGCATGGCAGTGTTGATCTGTTACTGAGGCTAGACGGAAACTCTTCTCAATCTAAAGGCCAAATTACAGGTAATCCAAAATTGGACCATGAAACATCAAACTCTAAATACTTGAACACAAGACTAGTTAGCTTGACACCATCATTTGATCGCACGCCTGCAGTGCCTGATTTGCATAGTATCTTACATCGACATCAGGGTCCTCGCTGAGCTCAACAAGGCATGGTTTCACGGTCTTCTCCACAACCTGCAGAGTAAGCATTGATGATATTCCCCAATAACACGAAACACAAATGTAGCACTTTAAAAATGGTAGTATGCAAAATAACCATGGGAACTCACAGATTGATCGAGGATCGGTATAAGTGACTGTAGTACTTTTGCAACATTGAACTTGATGTTAGGAACCCTGACAAATTTAGACCATGTTATTGAGACCTTGACAAGATAATATTTTTCTTAACATTCTAGTTCTAGTCACCCACCTGTCCTTCGAAGAATTAATGACGACTGGAAGCAGCTTTTGACAAGTGATTTCTGCACCCATGACAGGAGCTAGCAATGAGATAGCCTGCAGAATCGTCATGCGGTACAAGTAGTGTGGATTGTTGATCTTCTCCAGCACCTGGGAAAACAAACAATTGAGACTAGCAGAAACTCCATGCCATCACAACAATGAGAACTTTTTTAGCGCATTTCCTAAATTTTAGCTACTCGTTGCTGGATACCAAGATAATATGCAGCAGCATGTAATTCTGAGTCGACAATTCTTTTGAAGATAATAATGAATATTAATTGTCTTGCATGATCAAATTTACAAAGGTCGTAGATTATATTATGCACAGTTGTAGGAAACAGAAGGTATTGAGCTAGTAGATAAATAACCTGAGGAATTATATGTTGCATTGCCCACTCAGGACCGAACTCTTCTGCAAGGCGCTTCAAGTTGTTAGCAGCAGCATCTCTGATTGAGTAGACCTGAAATCCAAATTTTGGTTAGTTAATCTAACCATCACAACGTCCTATATGCACTCAAGGATATAAGATTGAAGGAAAGATGATACAAACCTTATCTTCCAACCATTGCATGCAGAGTGCCCCCAGCTTGTCATCAAAAAACCCAACACCTAACTGACTCGCCAACAATGGGATGTACTCAATTATAGCAAGCCGGACTCTCCAGTGCCTATCCTCTGCAAGTTCTACAATGGCTGGTAGCAGTGATTGAGATAGCAAATCAATGCCAATAACCTGAGAGATCAAAAGAAAATTTACCAATCAGATAATTTTGAAGAGAAAGGCAAGACTTTCAAGGACAGTGACTTAAAAAAAAATCAACATACTAATTGCTAGTAAAGAAGACTTTAAAGATCCAAAACTGAAAGCAAAAGGCAAATAAATCCAGTAACAAATAACGGCGCTGACCTGATTAACTTGATCAAGTTTGCTGATTATGTTAAGTCGAACATCAGGAAATTCGTCCTTCAGCAAAGAGAGAAAAATTGGAAGAAGCTGTTCAATGGTAGCATCCTGCAAAAAAAAAGGTATTAAGATGATCAGCCAACAATTGTCAACACCGTATTTTGGAAACATATGTCTGCATCACTGATCTCACCTTTCCCAGTACTGGAGCCATTCCCATAATAACCGAGGCTAAAGCTGAACGAACATGCTGGGATGAATCTGAAGACAATTCCTGTAAATGCAATTGGCATGAGTTCGTTAATTCCCTCGAGAAAAAATAGCAACAAATGGTGTTGAATAATTGCTTTTCCCCCACCTTAACGCACGGAAGAATATGTTGGATTGAAAGCTGTGGACTCAATATGCGACAGAACTTGGTTACTTTTCCAGCAGCTGCTATCCGCACTTCAGCTTCATTATCGCGAAGGAGACGAACATATGAAGGCACCAAATCAGCTCTAATCCCCAAAACAGAGATATACAGTTAATCCATTTGAAAAGGTTATGGCTTTACATGATACTCAAGAATTCAGATACATGTTTTACAACCCTGCGATAATACTATAATAGGTTGACTTCAGCAAGGACAAATAATACCTTGTAGGCTCAGGGCCAACAGCCTCACAAAGCTCATATAATTGATTGGCGACCATATAACGAACACGCCATGATTTATCCTAAACAAAGCGAATATAAGAAAGTAGCATTTATCAGTGGTGGTGCATGAACTGCAACAAGTTGCAAAACTAAGGCGACTACGAGAAATTATCAACCTCTAGAAACTACAAACATGTCTTCCAATATATATCCAGACACAGAAAGCAAATTACATGGTGCAAATTGTATGGGTCCAGCATGGGAGCAATGTACCTGGGAGAAATTGACAATGACTGGAAGAATGTGTGCTACACAATCTTGTGGTTCCAACAATTTACCAAGAGCAGCACAACCTTCAACAGCCAACAGACGTACTGAATCTTGATCTGAAAATAAAGACCATGACATTTTAGACATAGTCCTAACGATGTCCCAAATGCGTATGACTATATGCAAACACTAACTCAATGATTCAATCATGCATTAGTTTTAGGTCTGTTGTAGTGCGCCTTTAGAGAAAAAACTGGCTTTAAGATATTCAAGCGTTACCAAAAAAAAGCTTTCAAGTTCATAACTCTTTTGTTCTTTGCCATGAAAGAGAAAAATGCTTAAAATTCTCTTTCAACTTTCAGGCACCAAGGATGATCAGAGAAGCATTCGGAAAACTATGTAGACAAAAATGATACACAAGCAGTTATCTCAAACAAGAAAGGCACGGAACAGGGCATAATCACTGCAAGAATCAAGAAATAAATGAAGCAACACAACACATTTCATTGAAACTGTACAGAAAATGTACCATCTTGGGTTAAGTCATCAAATATTGACATTATTTCTGTCTTCAAATGATTCTGTTCAACTGTGGCTGCAAACTTTCCAAGATTTGATGCAGCTGCTCTTCTGACCATAGGCATGTCATCCTGACATAACTGACCATAGATAGTCCTCAATTCTGTTTTCAATTGGTTTGACGCACTTGGGTAGGCTATGTGGAATAGCCCGCAGGACGACACACGAGCTGTAAACCACTCACCAGCTGCTAGCCTCTGAACAGAGTAAAACATGGATAATTTAAATTGATGGATGGACATAGGATAGTAGAACATAGCATGAAATAACATGCACAAATTATTTTTAATAATAAACACTGAATGTTAAACAAAATGAATGGGTAATAAAATCGTACAAGTATGAAAATCTGCACAAATAAGAGATCAAATAGAAAGTAGCACAAAATCTGGTGTGTTCTCAGTTAGATAACTAACAAATATATGCGCAGCAATGACTACGGATGCAATTTCAGACATATTTGGAAAGCCAAGATACCTTTGAAAATCAAGATTTTCATGTGGTTAGTTTCCAAGATGCTATTCTCACCAAGGATAATCTGTGTAAAAGGAAGTGGAAGGGGAATCCTAACTGTGCCTTTTGCACAGAAAAGGAAACCAGTAGTCATTGAATGCACCATGGCAAGATACATCTGGAGCTTCATACTCATTAGGGGCTGAATGCCGACCTAGTAATTTGACTCAATACTGGATCTGGATTAACAGTGTTCTTCCACAAGGAACTCAGATGCATGCAGTGGGCCTTGCGGCTGTTTGCTGGGCGACCTGGAGAACACAAAATGCTGTTTGCTTTGATGACAAACGCGTGAAATCCCCCACTGAGACTATTTGTATGATGTGCTCCTTTCTTACCTATTGGACAGGTCTACTAATAAAGGACTTGATATTTGGCACGCCAAGGATGGCACCCAATCTCAAGGCCCGAGAGTAGATGAGGATCTCTAATGATAATTCTTGCTTGCCATTGATTGATACATCTCATATCCTTCTATAGAGAGGCTTACTTGAAGCCTAAGCAAGGTGGCAACTGTATTCTAAATCTTAAACCCAATGGGCCTCTCATAGTGCCGATCTGACCCATGTGGACTAGCTGACTGCCTATGAAATCTAACAAACTGACGAAACTTATCAGTACAACACGTTAAATTACTAAAGCCTGGGAAGTGGGAAAAATAATGCCACATCTAAACAGTGCACTAGCCATGTAAGGTAAAGGAAAATTAGATAAATAGTGCATGTGACATGAAATATAATGTGATTGTATGAGCCAACAAAAGCACATCCAAAAATACATGAACCTCTTACCTTTACTAAATGTGACATGTGGCAGAACATTTATTTACAATAACATTACAACAAATGAACCTCTTACCTTTACTACTGGAATGAACCAGTCGACAATGTCAGATTCCTTCATTTGTGCACCAATACGGCACAGAGATTCAACTGCCTTATCACGGACACAAGTTTCCTCCACTGTACACAATGTCTCCAAAGGTGGAAGCAAAACATGAGCATGTTCTACACCCCCAACATAAGGAATGAACACACCCAATTCCTCAGCCATTGCAAGAAGCACCTCATCTTCATCGTCATTGTTTTCACTAAGAAAGGGAATCAGTTCCTTCCTGGTTCTTTCTTCTCCGAGAGCCCGTGCAATCGTCGAAAGTCTTCTAATGGAGTTTAGACGCAACTGAATGTCCTCATTCTTAAGCTCGTCAATCAGTACAGCAATTGGATACAGAGGCTCATCAATCATAGCCATCAGGTATATCAAGAGTTTCTGAATTGGTAAATGAGGAAACAATATTAGGTGCTATATAATTATATAAAATTCCTAAGAAATCAAAAAAAAGTTTAAGACTAGCATAAACAAACAAATACAAGCAAATTAGGAAAATTTGGATAACATATAGGAAAAATAAGATCTCTGATGGCACATAACCAAAGAATAGGTAAACCAAACTATTGCAAATTTACAACTAAAAGCTCCCTGGGATTGACTTGCTTGAACAACACAAGGATACTACTGTGATGCACATGAACCAAATAAATAACCAATTCATGTCAACAAGTAGAAAACCACAAATTACTTCATAACAACATCTAAGGAGGTGAGTCGCAACTGCCCAATTAAAAATGGCATGGCATTCAGTTCAAACGATAATAATTGGTTGATCCGGAGAAAAAAAAAATGCCACAAAAAGATGCCTATTTATATTGCCTATAAATATGATTTGAGGAAAGAAACATCATCACTTGGCATCCTTACATTCTGAGTAATCGAATCAAGTGCGGGCAAATGCTCCGAGATAGTAAACTTTGGCATGAATAGATCTGGTCATTTGGATCCCCAGGAGTATTTATTTATGGCTTTCGGTTTGATTGGTTGTTTTTTGCTTTATCACTCAAGCGGCATGGAGAAAATTTCTCCGAACCAAAAGTTATACCTGTTGATGCTGTTTCTTAAATCTGATTTATGTAACGGACATACTCAGCTCCAAAATTAAATTGCATGTTCCCAGATCCTGAATACATGAGCTAATTTCGACACGACGAGTTGAACAGCTGACGCGCACAACGTGACGGGCAACAGACGCACACGCGATCTACTCGTCTACAACACGGCACAAACGAGCAATGATTGATCCAGATAACTAGTTACCAACGAACCTAGCCACCAACGCCACACAGCCACCAATCCAATCTGCGAGGAGAGGAAGGACTCAAACTAGGGCGTCGCAACCATTCCAAAACCAGCGCAATCGGCCAGAAACGACCCAGATCTGGCAGGGGAACCGCACGTAGACGCGCGAGCGAAGGCGGCTTGAGCTCCGGAACGACGACGGCGGTCGGAGGGAGAGGCGTGGTGCGATGCGGTGCCGTAGATCTAGCAGTGGAAGGAGGAGGAGGAGCGGGGATCTCACCTGACCACGCGGGGTCCGGATCGGGCTTCTGCGACGGCCGGCTGCTTCGCCGACGGCGGGGCGGGGACCGGAGAGGGGGCAGGGATAGGAGCGCCCGAGGCGTCACCGCTGAGAGAAGGGGGGTGAGGAGGAGCAGGTGTTGCGGAATGCGACGAGGGAATTGAGACGGACGGGAGGCAGGCAGTGGATGTCGGCCTGGGTTGGGGTGGTGGGTCGTGCGAGGTGGGACTAGCTAGGCCTGCAAAGCCTTGCAAAGGGGGGCGGGTCGACCCGTTCTCAAACACGATCCGCTCCTCCTATGGACGGGCGGAGACCTCGCTTGGATTGTGATTTCGGTGTATCTCGATTCAGATATGATTTTTTTTTGTTGAACGAACTCGATTCAATGAAGACGTGCCTGTTTTGTGATTCGGAGTAATATATTAAAAGTTACTAGTATCATTTGAAATACGTTATAAGTTCCCTTTCAATTTTATAACCAAAAATTAAATGCTAGGGGTTTGCTAAAATTCAGGGCGTTTAAATTTTTTATTACTTTTGGATGGCCGTTATTGCATATCTTTTATGCTAAATTTATAGTTTTAGTTTATTACAATTTTAGCAGACATAATCTGCTAAATATAAAAATAAAATACTATTAGACAAAACTACAAGTTGAGGCACAAAGAACATTAACAAACTACGGTCATTTCTATAGTAAAAGTAGGTCGTGCGAAGGAGCTAGGCTACTAAGCTCGCTAGCACGGTAACTTCCCTCATTTCGATTGGTTATCTTTAGTTATTGGAGACACTTTAAAAGAGAGAGCATGAATAATAATAGCTCAGATTAGCGGTGATTCTGCAACCCTAATTTTTTAACAAAAGAGTTATATCCTTCATTATATTTCTAGCTAATCAATGTGCATTAAAATTGGAGCTTCTTCCTTCATGAACGAACTCTTTCCTACTCTTTGATCTTCTGAATGGTAGGGCCAAGCGTCCTAAAACCTTGTCCACGAATACTCCCTATTGCACTAACACAATCACTCGCAATCCGGAAAGTTTGGACACCAAGGTCACCATCTAAAACCGAGCCCTCACGGCACACCACCACTTTAGCTATTTCTGCATCAATGCATTCCTCCAGAACCAACGTTGATGCATGCCCCAGGAAGTTGCCTTCTTCATCCCTAGCCACAACGTCTATCGAAGCCAAGTTCTTAGAGGTCCTGGTGTCGCAGTGATTTTCTAAAAAACCCCTTCGATTTGATCTAGCACACTGCTAGGCAGCCTAGGCTCCCCACCACCACCACCGTTTTCTCCTTGTTCCTCGATGCTCGGTATAACTGATTCCAACTTATTATTAATTATAATCACTCCACAATTAGTCAAAAATAGACTTTATAGCGTGCAACGTGTGTCATCGTAGCAATAATTTTGAGTAGCAGGTTGTCAACACCGAGCAGGGCCACCATACCACTTACTCTGTTACTCAGGCCCTCAACACCGAGCAGGCGAGCAGGGACAGCACACCATGTGTATTGCTAGCCGTCAGCAGCAGATCGCAGAAAGAGAAAAAACATTCCGGGACCCAAATAGCAGGCCCAACCACCGCATGTCACACTTCGAATGCCATACGGTTGGCTTTCAAAATTTGGTATGCAAAAAATTTAGCAACTCATGATTTTGACTATTGTTCGGTTTACTACCCAAACTTATTAACACCTTACAATTGGCTTGTCAAATAGATGACAATTTTTTCATCCAACTTTACCTCTAAACTTTTGGCATGACAAATTTTGGTCATGAACAAAATAGACCCTACATACCCTAGCTTTGAAGCCTCGTGAAACATTAGTACTCCCTCCGTTCAGGAAAGGATGCAATTACGGATTACATACCGTTAAAAGTTGTTCATGTTTGATCAAATTTCTAGTGAATACTATTCATATTTATGACTCCAAATTAATACATTTTATAATTACTCTAATGGTTTTTTTGATAATATAAATATTGATATTTTTATCTATAATTCACCAAATTTAAGATACAAAATCATGACACTGTGCTAGAATTCATTCTTTTCTGAACAGAGGGAGTATCATCACCGTGCAACACATGTCTGACAGACATGGATAGCTGTCACCTCTCCTCTACTTTTGTACATTTAATTCGGAATATCTCGAATTCGAAATTCGGTTCTAACCAAATTTAGCTCACTAAAGTCTTAGAAAATTTATATTGTTTTCATACGATCGCAGATGAAGATAACCTTTATATGAAAATTGTAGATTTACAACTTTCGTGTTTTCAATTTTTTTTTCATTTGAGCTCGTTAAGATGTTTAAAAAATGTAAACACGTTTCAAAAGTGTACAAGCGCTTGTTGACTTAGAAAAATCATACATTTTTCATATGGTGTTAAATGAAGATATTTTTTTATGAAAGTTGTAGGACTTGTTAATTGTTATTCACTTAGTCGTGCACTTTTAATTGTTATGAACTTAGTCCTACGAGTCAATATTCCGTATTGATTTTTCGTATACCGACCATGTTCAACATAAAGTGTGTTTTTGAAATTCTTGATATTCCGTAAGTTCATGTTCATTTTCATTTCCTTCCGCTTTACCACGTTCACTTTCGTTTTCGTATTAAAATGTAGAAACAGAAAAAAGGTTGAGGGGTTTTCCAACCGTTTTTGACGGTTTTCACCCCTAAATAACACACAAGATAACTTGGGCAGCGGCATTTCAATGGCTATACTGTATTGGGGCTGTTCCTAGCAATATACCTTATGTTGATGTGCTGCTGCACAGCCCGAGGACGCATCAATGGGCGTGTGTGTCTGACCACTTGTGTTGTGACTTGTGAGCCACCATGTGGGAGACATAAATCATGTACAGACAGAAATAGGGCCCGGTTGATCATCATCATCAGGCAGCTCGCGTCGTCGTCAGCTCGAACCGAATTCCTCGTTCCATTTCTCCAGCTCGTCCCATTTGCTCTTCTGCAAGCTTGGCCTGATCACTGTCATCGCGTTCTTGAAATCCTCGTATCTCAAAGGTCGCAACTGAAGATATAAGGTTAGAAACGGGGTCAACTGCTCTGTATGCCAGACATTCCCAAGTTTTACTAGGCAATTACTGCTTAGGCTATGTTATCCGTAAAGATACATACAAGACTGTTTAAGCTGGTATTTTAACAGTGACAAAATTCAGAACAAATGAATCTAAGTTCAGACTGTTTTAAAAACATACCTGATTTGCTTTAATAGTAAGAATATTCTGTGGACCGAGCTCTCTTATTGGCATCATTGCAGCTTCTTCGCACAAGGCCCTCAGATCACTTCCAGAATACCCTACAAACATGACTGTCAGGAGCCACATAGCCCATGGTTTCAAAACAACCATACACTGACTAGAATATACAATACCTTCAGTCTCCACAGCAAGTCTTTCAAAATCATAGTCTGTCAGGAACCAGTTCCAGATTAGCTACTGTGCCAAACGTAAAAAGAAGTGCTACATATACAACCACCACAATCAAATAGTTATCAAGAGAAACCTTGGAACACTTACTCGACAATTTGAATGCTTGTCCTTTGAGCTGATTTTTTAGAAGTAGCCTCCGTACATTTGGATCAGGTAGTGGCACATATATTCTTTTTACCTGTTTATTGGATAACAAAAACAGTGGCATTCAATATCAAGAAAAAAAAAACATCATAGTCAAGAATAAATGCACAGCACTTCAACAAAATGATCCTAAGGTCCAAATCCTAACTCACTGACTAATACAGCATGAGAACACAGAACAGAATAATGATACCACAGTAGCAACATCAATCATGCTTTATAGTAGCCATCTACTTTACTAAAACATATTGAAAAACACAAAGTTGTTAGTGTGACTAGTTCAAACTGCCTTTTTTCCACTCTCAGTTCTAGAAATTTTCTCTCACAGGCTAATCCGCTAATGCAATAGAGATTGGGGCACAAGTATCTCAGGAATCAGGTGTAAAGCTTCCATGCTGCAAAACCTCTGAACCCAACCAAAAAAAAAAAAAAAAACACACCACATATATGTTAGAATAGATCTTACCAGTCTTCGAAGAACAGCGTCATCCAACTCTTGAGGTTTATTAGTAGCCCCTGGACAGAGAATTTGCATCAACAAAATATTGGTAGCACAAAAAAAGACAATTCAGCATTAAAAAAATAAAAAGCACCTGTAATCCTGTATACAGATAATGTCATGTCAAGTATATACATAGTGCACACAGCTAATCTAATGCTATCTTCCTATAAAACCGGCCGCTATATAAAGATGACAAAAATAAAGGTCATAGTTTGGTAATGCAAAGAATAATATTAGCTTTCCTTTTTCTTTACTAAAAAAGTAATCGTGAGAAAATATGGTCACTTTAAGCTGAGAAGGTAAAGTGGAATACTAATTAGAATAATTTAGTGATGACAGCTCCTGCCCTACAAGGCTGAAAACTGTTTCAGAAATGATGGAGCACAGAATTGACACTCAAAGAAGCAAAAGTACAAAGCAAAATTCCTAATATGCCCTAGCCAAGTTTAATTAAGTAATGGAAACCAAATACTAGGAGTTGAAGTTAAGGGTCATTTAAATTGAAATTGAAGTGACTGCCAAATACTGGATATCAAATCCAAAACAGAAGAACTGAAGCAATAAATATTTTAGTATATGGGGTTTCAGGACTATCTAGTTGTAAAATACAATTGCACATGTAATATGTATGATATATTTAGCTAGAATTACAATTGCACATGAAAGATGTACCATATATTTAGCAGCATAACTAAACAACTAGAGGAAGATAAGCAACATAACTAAACAACTAGAGGAAGATAAAGATGCTAACCTATAACAATTACTAAATCATCTGGGTTTGAGGATACCCCATCAAACTGGATAAGGAATTCAGATTTCAGTCGCCTACTAGAGTCATTCTCATTAGCCAACCTTGTAGACATGACACTATCAATCTGCAAAGTAAAAACCAGCCACCATAAAGAAGCCTCAGCCTCACTGGAACTTCTAATATCAGAAAGATTTTACTTGCAAAACCACATAATAAAAACAAAATAATCTGCGTTTATCAAATAGATTTCTGGAACAGGCCACAGAAAAAAAAAATCAAACTAAAAAACAATGGAGTTACAGGCCAACCAAGAAGTGAAATGCAAACAAAAACATGTCACATAAATGTAAGGGCAGAATGCAATGTTTAATGAAATCCACTATTTTGTGGAGAACATACAGAAAACAAGTGGATGAAAATTATATCTTCTCCATGTCTAATATTTTTTTTTTCAAATGATCAAACCTTTCTGTTTTTCTAAGTTTCTAACACATTGCTAGGGAATACTTTTAAATCATGCAAAAGGTTACATCAATAAACAATTCTAGAGAAAATGGAAGCAAAACAAGCCTGAATAGAAATATAGAATTATATTACATAAATTTCAGAAAGAATATGAATCGAGAAGCTCACTACAAATGATTATTTGTACAAAGAGCATGCAACACGAACCTCGTCCATAAAAATAACAGATGGTTGTCTGTCAATTGCAACCATGAAAAGTGTCCTGACAAGTTTTTCAGCTTCTCCTACCTGTTCCCAATTAAAAATGAATTAATTTAGACTGTTCACAACGAAAAATTGTCACAAAGGAAAGGATAAGCACATACCCACTTTGATGTCAATGAAGAAGCCGAAACATTAAAAAATGTTGCTTCAGATTCTGATGCAACAGCTTTGGCAAGCATTGTTTTTCCATTCCCAGGTGGACCAAAGAGAAGCAAACCTAAAATATGAAGTAAACTTTATCAGATCTTCCAATTAATAGAACAAGTGTCCAAAACAGGACAATTTCAGAATGCTCTTACCCCTAGCAGGTCTCCGAAGTCCGGTGAACAAATCCCTTCGTTTAGTAGGCAAAATAACCATTTCCATGAGTGCTTGCTTTGCCTTGTCAAGGCCAGCTACAAATCAAACGTCTGATCAAGGATACTGTAACAAATGTTTTACTGGAGTCTAGAGGACAAAAATATTAGCAACATACCAACGTCATCCCATTTAACAGCAGGGCTTCTGTCCACAATTGTTGTATTAATCATTTCAACAAGCTTGTCATCATAGTTTCCACCAGCCTTTTGAACAGGTTTGGAAGCTCCGCTTCCTATCTTCTGATGTCCAGATGCTTGGCCACCTCTGTTGAAGGTAGGACTATTTTGCAAAGGAGATCTTTGGTTGCTATTTGGCGCTGTTTTTGCAGTCCTACCAATAGGATTGCTTGCAGCAACCTGTAATAACGATACTTGTAACTTTTCGAGTGTTTGATATTTTGATACCAAAACCGAGAAAAACTATACCACAGGAGCACAACAGGATGGCTCCCCGACCACCCCCAAGGCCCCAACAAGAACATAGCTTAACAAGTAGTCCATTGCGCCATTTCAACGTATAACCGAAATAGGAGAAAAAGTTTGCATAGAATATAGTCCTGTTTTTATTTCACTATGAACAAACTAGGTACGTTATATAAAACGCCTATGTTGTTTCAAAAAAAATAAAACGCCTATGTCAAACAACATAGATGAAGACATCAAAATTCATAAGGTAACAAATATATAAGCTTTAAGCTGTGAAACAAAAGTGCAATACAAGATAACACACCCACATGCAGCTAGAAGTCCAGAAACTGTACCTTCTTGGGCACTACTGCAGCAGTCGCCCCTGAAAAATCAGACAAGATAACACAATTAATTCCCAAGAAGGTACAGTGAATAAGACAACCAGGAAAAAAAAAATCCATATGTTGAAACAAACTTAGATTTGAAGCCCTCACTCACCAACGCAGCTGACTAATAATCTTTTTTTTTTTTGGCAAGAAAGCTGGCTAATAATCAGAAAACAGAATACCAAACTTTTGAAAATCTCACTGAAGTGAATGTCTAGATGAGAGCGCATACTTTCAAGCAAGATAACAGAGTGAACAATGGCTGTAGGGCATATTATCCTTGATGCAAATCGCACATAGCTGATCACGTTTCGCAAACTTTGCGGTGCTTATCATAGTGGAACTGAATTGGCAAGAAAAGGGAGCGCCCACCTTCACCACTTCTCTGACCAAGCACTCGGAGCCGCTCCTCGACCTGCGCCTGCCACTTGGCGATCTTCTCCTGGTACACTCTGACCTGCCCCCTCTCGCTGCAAGCTCCACAGGGCACCACCGACTAGTCAGTCACTAAGCTGTACTCGTAGCCGCGACGGGGGACGAGGAAGTGAACGCGGGCGGGCGCACCTGGAGGAGACGGCGTCGGGGACGCGCGCGGCCTTGGCCTCGAGCATGACCCGCATCGCGTTGCGGTAGTGCGCGGTGGCCCCGTCGGGGAGCCCCCACTCCTCTGCGCGCACGGCCTTGTCGATCTCCTCCTTGGCAAGGTCGAAGTAGCCCCTGAGCTTCACCGCCACGCGCTCCCCCACCACCGCCGCCGGCGACGGCGCCGCGTCCATGGGCGCCGCCTCGCCCCACGACGAGAAGAGCAGCGAGGAGAAGGAGTCGGCTAGCGAGCGGAGGAAGCTCATGCGCTGGTGACGACCGCCAGTGAGTCGGTGGAGGCCGGGAGCATCGGGATTCGAGATTGCTGGGGCTGAGGAGGGGTATCAAATTTGGGGGAATTTTGGTGGGTGTTTTGCGTCCGCGGTTTGATCGAGTTGGGGAGAGGTTTGCGTGGGCAATCGGGTTGTTGGGGGAAAAGTCGTGCGCCCGCGGCAAAGAGACGGCAAGGCAGGCGCGACCGTGGTGGGTTCGTGGGCCGACAGTAGTTGGGCCTACGGTAATTGGGCTTTATGGGCCAGGACTAGATATTTTCTTGGGCTGGACAGGCCCAGATTTTGGGGCTTGTTTGGTTCGTGCCGACATACATTTGTGACGTGTGATTGTGTCAGCATTGGATGAGCAACATGGTTACTCTTGCGTGACCTGAAAAAAAAAAATCCCCCGAACGATCACCGGATTTGAGATTACCCATTGGTTGGAAATATTGTCACGTCCACTGGATGTGGAGAGACCGCGTGTCCTGCTGCGTACACAACGGAAGCCATTCATGACTCACAAGGCACAAGCACAACTGCACGAGCGTTCAATTTGTTACATTCTCCATCTCCACATTTAACGCTCCTGAGCAAAGTGCAACCAAATGAACAGAAACCAAACAACTTGTAAATAACAAACCTCTTTATTGTTGAGATGACTTGTATAGATATTCCACTCAAAGATGGCCGTTTATTTACTATAAATTCTTATATATCGAAAGATGGCCGTTTATTTTTTACTAAATTCTTATATATCGAAACAACTTGTGAGATGACTATAGTCGTGCGGTGCATGCATGCACACGAACGTGTATATCAGGGCCGGCCGTCGATCACAGGCATGCACAATAATCAGTAGGGCTTCTGTCCGACGATGTTGCCGCGGGGCTCGTAGTCGCAGATGATGAAGACGCCCTTGTTGTCGCGGCAGACGACGCGCGCGCAGCCGACGCTAGTGGTGGCGCGCCACACCACCTGCGTGTAGTGGCCGCACACCTTACCGGCGGCGCAGCTGTTGGCGGCGTAGTCGTACCACTGCTTCTCGTCCACCCACGACCGCACGGCGTCCGCCGCCTTCCAGTCGGCGCCGGCGGAGCCCCAGAAGATGTTCTCCCCGTATGGCCCGCCGGAGTGCTGGAGGGCGCAGTCGCCGGCCCTCTGCGCGGCGTAGCTCTCCGCGAACTGCTGCAGCTTCGTGCTCCAGGTCACCGGCCCGACGCCGACGGCGGAACGGGCGTTGTTGTGGGGAGTCAGGTAGTCTTGAGGAGTGTTCTGAGCGTAGGAAGGGTGCACGGCAGTGGCAGCAGCCATGGCCAACCACACGAGCAGGACAGCGGCGAGCTTGTTGTTGTTGGATGGCTCCATAGTATAGAAGCGGCTACCTATCTACTGTACTAGCTAGAGGGCAGCAGGGATCAGAGTCGTATGTGTAATATGATCGACCTAGTTGTGTGTTTTGTGGAAACTATATTAGTATGTAGGGGTACTTATAGCGGGAAGCATGTGAATTTTCTCCGGTTTGCTTAAAAAAATAATCCTATTTTCCATACCTGAATGGCCGGCGTGCCAATCTTTTCGACGCACGATTTCAAAGTGGCATAGAATTCCACGAACAGAACAGGACAGCTTGCATAGCGTTGAGGCAACTTTGATTCTGTTACATGCATTGTTGTACAAATCAAAGGACAGTTAGAAAATGGTCAAGTCATGCATGCTGTGACGCTGTCGGTCTAGAACACGTAGTAAAAGCCAAGTCCTGAGTATTTTCTGCTTCAACAATTTTAATTTAGAGAAGCTTCTTTCAGCTGACGATAAGCAATGCAAGTACTAGGATAACAATCACCTTCCATAACAAACTAAAAAATTTTCGCTGTCATTTCTCTATTTGGCAAAGCGGATTGCAGAACCATTAGCTTAAAAATTAGATCATTTAAATTAATGTTAGATGAGCCATTATGAGAGAAAGCTACTGCCAATGTTGTGCAACACAAACTTAGTTAGTTTAGGATCATCCGAGGACTTCAAGATTGTTGAATTCATTAAAAACCCAAATATTTCATTGAATGCCTCGAGTTGTTCAAATCTATTTTTCAATTATACTTTCGCCATATCAACTAAAACTAGAAAGTAACTTAACTTTAAAATCATTCTCAGCTTGCAAGATGACTTCCTCACTATTATTTTCATTAAAATGTTTCTTTCTAAGAGCATGATGATTTACAGGAAATGATGGCTCAACACCCATTTGAGATTCAATTTCTTTAGCAATGATCGTAGATACTAGAAGCAAACCCATCATTTCTATAGGTCTCAAAGTAATCCATTATGCCTTCTATCTGGTGCATGGTAGAATCAATGCACATAGATGATGATTGCAATGTTTTGCTCACTTTAATTACTCACAACAAATAGAAGGTCACGCCAAATAACCATGCCAAAAATAAATTCAAAGCTGCCGAGCACATCAAATAAGTTCTTTCCATCACTCCTATCCTTGGGTTAAAACATCAGGATCTTCACTTAATGCAAGTAAAGCTACCCTCAGCTGAGGTGCTTGATATCTAATAGTTGTAACATTTTTAATCCGACTCTGATTTCATAGTCAGACCACCAACATAATCAAATACTCCACGCATATGTCCGTACATTCGATGTGACGAGCATAAAATTTTTTGAACTAAACATGTCCTTGGCCCTCGTTAAGGACGCCCGCCTCTGAATGTTTGGTCACTCGTGCTGGGCACCACTGTCACTGTCAGTGGCAGTACCAGCAGCAACGGCCGAATGCGAATCCGGCGTCGTCTCCGTCCCCGCCGACGACGCTGCGGCGGCGGGCCCGCGGCTGTGCAGCCACCACAGCAGGTTGGTCAGCGAGTTGCCATTATCATGAGCGGTGAGCGCGCGGGTCTTGGCGAGCGCCGCTTCCGTGTCGTAGATCCCCTGGAGCGCGTAGACGAAGCCCTCCCACCACTCGCCGACGCCGTCCCTGGCCAGCGCCGGCAGCGTCCACGCCACCAGGTCCCTGACGAACGCCACGTCCGCGAACAGCGCCTCGCTGACGGGCAGCACCGGCAGCAGCTGGATCCCGAGCCGGCACTCCCTCCACTCCGCCGGCGCGAACCACAGCGCGCTGTCCCGCTTGTTCGCCCACAGCACCCCGACCACGCGGTTGCTCCCGGCGAAGTCCTCCTCGTACATGCCCTCGCCGCCGTCGTCCCGCCGGACGTGCCACCACGTCTGCGCCGCCCGCATCTCCAGCGCCGCCAGCGTCGCGCCCAGCGCGGCGAGCCGTTCGTCCCCGTAGCTCAGCCCCAGCAGCGCCGCCGCGTAGTAGGCGTTCACCGCCTCGCTCGTGCTCTCCTGGTTCCGCCCGTCCGGGATCGCCGCCAGTCCCCCCGCCCACGAGTGCAGCGTCCACAGGTCGAACATCCGCAGCCGCGTGAACAAGCTGCCGCCGCCGCCGCCGGACTTGTCCGTCATGAAGTCGGCGACCATGGCGTAGGCGTGCGGCGCGTACTGGTGGCCCCATTCGGGGTCCAACCTCGCCAGCACGGCGATGGCGTAGAGGAAGTAGCCCAGGTGGTAGTGGTGGTCGTTGTAGATGCCGAACCCGAAGTCGGCGGCGGTGTCGGTGAGCCCCTGCTGCGTGACCAGCCCGCCCCACGTGGACTCGTAGAGGAAGCCGTTCCCCTGGAAGCTGCCGTCCAGCCATGGAGTCACGGTGGCCTTCAGGAACGCCTGCACCGCCGGGACCACGTCGCCGTCGGCGGCGCCACCGCACCCGACCTCCTCCGCGATCACGGCCAGCCGCGCCGCGCGCGCCACCGCCTTCCCGTAGAAGTAGGACGACGTGGTGGTGACCGCGGCGGGCGCGAGCGCGGCCACGTCGGCGCGCAGCGCCGCCACCACCTCCGCCACGCCGTCCGCGCGGACGCCGCGGGTGGAGTGCCACGTCGGGGCCACCGGGTCGGCGCGCAGCCCCCAGGAGTTCCCGACGACGCCGACCAGGTCGCCGTCGATGCTCTTGTACCGGAATCCGTCCAGCACCCGCACCGCGCGGTTCTCCTCCTCCTCGTCGTCGGCGCCGGCGGCGGAGGAGGAGTGTGCGAGGAGGCGGAGGTGGAGCGGGTGCGCGAGCATCAGCAGCTCCCCAGGCCCCTCCTTGCGCCAGGCGTAGTCGACGGAGAAGGGCCGGTGGTTCGGGTTCACCGTGGCGTGGCCGGAGGTTGGGAAGCAGCGGCTGTAGCGGTCGAGGACAGCTTCCATGGACGCGTCCGGGAGGTAGGCGACCCGGATGGCGCCGCCGGCGAAGGCGGCCGCCGTGAGCTGCGTCGGGGTTGCCTGCGTGAGGTGGATCGGCGCCGACGCGTAGAGGAGAAAGGTCTGGCCGCTGTCCATCCGGAGCCGCCACTTGGTGCCGGGGGAGGAGGAGCCATGGTGGCAGTGGCAGGAGGTCGAGACGACCTCGACGAAGGCGTGGACGGACGCGACGGAGATGTCGATCGGTGGGCCACCGGCGGTGGTGACGAGGGTGACGTAGGGGCAGCCGCGGACGAGGTGCGCGCGGAGGGACGGGGAGACGTCGAGCGTGACGGAGAGGTCGTCGAAGGCCGACACGACGTGGCGCTGCTGCGCGGTCGTCCCGGCGGCGGCGGCGGAGACGGTGAGGTCGGCGACGAACGTCTGGGCGACGGACGACGTGGAGTGGGTCCGCGACGGGTAGCAGACGTCGAGCGCGCCGCCGCCCGGGGAGCGGATGGAGTAGGGGTGGATGTACTCCGGCATGTCCCCGTCCTGGAGCACGAAGTTCTGTAAGAAGGAGTTGGTGGGCAGCGGCGCGGTGAGGAGCGCCGGCGCGAAGAACCGCGACGGGTCCGGCACCACCGTCGACGTGGCCCGCGGGAACACCGGGTCTCCCTGCTGCACCGGCGAGCCGTCATGGTGCGCCATGGTGGTTGCTGGCGGGAGGCGGGAGGGGAGGGCGTGGGCCGGGAGAAAAAGCGCGCGAACGGGTGGCTGGCCCAGCTTCCTCGAATCTTTCCTGCAGCTGCTTTTATACCATGTGGGTGTTTAGCTTAACTGATCGATGGACAGAGACGGTTAGTTAGCGGCTAAGCGTTGTTTCTTAGCAAGATGATGATGATGACTGCAGTGGTGGCAATATAATTATGATTAGTTGAGTAGAAGCAAATAAAGAGGCCGGGAGGGAGACGTGCGGGAATGAACAGAGCACGGATCGAGAAAATGGCTTGCCGTGGCGGCGAAATGCATGCTTTGCCAGCGGCAGCGAGAGAGAGAGAAGCGAAAGGCGGCCGGCAACGGCAAGGTGGCCGGACGTCGGTGCTCGTTGCTTCCTTCGTTCCGGTTCCGGGGCGCCACTACTCACGAGCCCACGACGTTTTGTTTTGGTTCGCAAGGAAGAAATAACCCGTCACGTGTCGTACCAACCCACGTTGCTCTGCTTGTTTACATCGACAATCGCTGGAATGGAAATACTAGCAGGACAGGCGATTGTGCGTGCCGCGTCGTCGTGGATGGTGTGCACATCGTTTGCTCGTTTCATAATTGCATAGAATTCTGACAAAAAAAAAAAAAACAATCCACGGGATCCGGGGAGGCAGATCGGCGTGCCACTATTTTTTGTTCAAACAAATTAGAGATGAGAGATGACGCTGGAGATGTGGTAAGTGCTGGACAGGGGTGTTTGCCACACCTTCTGGACTCTTTTCCAAGCTCAAGTGGTGGCGTGTCTGCAAGGGGATACAAGCTGCATGAAATCGAGTTGGGTAGGAATCACGAAAGCTGTAATTGAAACGGCTCGACTGCTAAAGCCCTCCATGTACAGCAGGCGCCAGTATCTTCAAGACTTCAACCTTAGCTAGGCTAAATCAGTTGGGCTTCTATTTGGTTGATTCTGCCAATAGCTGACAGCATCTTCCAACTTCTTCTAGATCAACTGAATGCAATGCTGCTTCTTCCTTTCTTTATGGAGATCACGGTCACAGTATTTTGGTCCATTTGGGAGGTCAGTGGTCAGAAATGATGCAATTTTCAGAAATATTTCACCTTCAATTCATTCTTGGAAAAGGATTTTCAAGAGGGAGTTTGCCTGGGTTATTCTCAGGGCAAAGTCTAGGCTCAAACCATTTTTGGCTCAATGGCTAGAATTCCATGTGTAATTCTTTTAATTTTCTTTCGTTCCTTTGTCTCATGAAGTTCCTTGTAAAGATATTGTAAACTTTTTAATCTTCTAATAAAGGCCCAGTAGGGGGTGACCTCTCCTGGGGCTGCTCGGCTCTGGCACACAAACAGTTCGATCAAGCCTGGCAGTGCATGTCCATATACTCAAATTTCTTCTTGTACAAAACAATCATACAAAGTTTAGCAGCATATATTTCAGGACGTCATCTATTCTGGATCCAAGGATAATCCATTTCGATTCGTCAAAAAAAAAAAAATCCATTTGGATAGCAGGACGATCGTTACAAGAATATCAGTCCATGCATTGCATTTGCAATTTTGCATACCTCGGACCTCGGATCTGCAGAGAGACTTCCCTCAGGACAAACGACTACTCGGTAGACAAACACAGGATTACAAACGAGAAGACGAGGGGCACATCCATCTGTGACGACAGCAAGTTGGATTGTTTTGCCCGAACTGTCATTTTATTTTTCACGTCACACTCACTGCTTGATTTGACATCCTTTTTGGTTACCTAGGCTTACTCGGACACTGGACCAATAGAAAAACACATTTGCCGCCTGTATAACTAATTAATCCGAATCACAATGGCAGTGATGATGGCCTAACCAAACGAATGGTAATCCTTCTCTGAGTAAGCAGAGACAACAGCTCCAATGGCTCCACAGCTATCCTCCCTCGCTGCATCTTCAGGCCTGTGCTTGCTTTCAGTTCTTGCCATAGCCTTGCTGGCAGTGACCATCTACGTCCTGGGTGTCGTTGGGTGCTTTGCTGCCTTCTGCATCAGAGAGTTTGTAGTTAGAGCCAAGGACCGCCCTCCTCTCATCGGCACCATGTTCCGGATGCTCAAGAACTTCGACAGGCTCCTCGATGATCATGTGGAGTACGCGCTCGCCCATCGCACCAGCAGGCTGGTCTTCCCAGGGCACAGTGAGATCTTAACCTCTGACCCAGAAGTCATTGAGCATGTCCTAAAGACCAGCTTCGGTAAATACATAAAGGTGGTTTTCCATGCTGACCATGTTATCTCCCCTCCATCCACTAGATATAGTTCAGTCTATATTCATCAGACCACCGCAAGGTTTTATGTATATCAGCGTGTTTTCACGAAAGACGAAAGTACTATTAGGAATAAAAGTACAAAGTTGAGACTCTACTATTGTGTCTTCATGTTCAAGTTAGTCAGATTAATTAGTTTCTGTCAACCGCTTGTAATAATTAGTCTGACTTGCTTGCAAGGGATGAAGCCATATTTGTTACCTTTATAAAAAAAAAAGTCAGATTACCTGTATTTATTAACCTTATTATAGGCAAGGCGGTAAATTAAGTGTGTCCTGAAAATTTGAGCGCGTCCACAGTTTTGACGATGTTTGAACCGTACCTTATTCACAGGGGGGCTTCAAAACTGAAGTTATGAAAGATCTTTTCGGAGATGGGATTTTTGCAACAGATGGGGACAAGTGGCGGCACCAAAGGAAGTTAGCAAGCCATGAGTTTTCAACCAAAGTGCTCCGTGACTTCAGCAGTGGTGTGTTCAGGATAAACGCTGTAAAACTGGCAAAGAAGATCTCATCTGCAGCAGCCAATAGAACTACCATAGACATGCAGGTGTTTTTTTAAGCAGTATCAGTGAAAAATACGACAGTAGCGAAATGATTATATTTCTGGCTGTAGCCTATTCTACGTTTCTTACAGGAAAAAAAATCCATGTGTACACAAACAATTCTTAATTCAAGCATCCCATAAAAGTGGAGCAAACATATAGACATTGCTGGACTGAGATACCATATACCAGTTCTCTGAACAAGCAAACAAGCATAATGATTCTAAAAAAAGCATAATGGTTAATTTGAAGCAGAGTTACAGAGTTCTACAAACTAAGCTTGATCTGAAAATTGTATACCTTGAACATGGTCATCAACTGCATGTGCTTAAGAAAACTAAAGATTGTTTGTTTAGAAATTCAACCTCGTAGTTTTGCTTATTTCTGCCCATTAATTACAAGTTCTCCTTATTTCCACCCTTTTGATTCCAAGCCAATTCACTGCAATGCAATTTTCCTCAGGATCTTTTGATGAAAACAACTATGGATTAAATCTTCAAAGTGGGATTCGGTTTTGAGCTCAACACACTATTTGGCTTAGATGAGTCTAGCATTCAATTCAGTGAGGCCTTTGACGAGGCAAACTCTCTTGTTTACCAAAGATATCTTGATATATTCTGGCAACTGAAACGACTACTTAATGTTGGATCAGAAGCCAAACTAAAGAGGAGCATTCAGATCATTGACAACTTTGTAATGCATTTGATCCATCAAAAGAGAGAGCAATTGAAGAATGAACGTGACTGTGTAAGAAACTGCATCTATCCATTCCATAATATATAGTCTGTTATGGCATGAACAGGCAAACATCATCAGATTTGCAAATAATATAGTACAAGATGGAAAATATAGTTGGTATTTTTAATCTATTATTATTATTTTGGGTGGGGGTGTCAAATCTGCATCATGTGTCCTTGAAAACTGTGGAATAAATTGTGAATTCTCATGTAGAATAGTAGATTTTCTCAAGGTAAACAATATACCAAACTGTTTTACTTGGTAAATTGTAATTACATTTTCCTTTGGACACATGCAGAAAGTTAGAGAGGATATACTATCAAGATTCATATTAGAAAGCGAGAGGGACCCTGAAACAATGAATCATCGCTACCTGAGTGACATAGTCCTCAACTTCCTAATTGCTGGCAAAGACACCACAGCAAACACTCTCTCCTGGTTCTTCTATATGCTGTGCAAGAACCCCTTAGTGCAGGATAAGGTTGCTCACGAAATCAATGATTCACTTGAGTGGGCCAAGGAAGATAGCAGCATTGAAAATTTTGCTGCAAGATTGACTGAAGGTGCCATTGAAAAAATGAACTATCTCCATGCTGCGATATCCGAGACACTCCGTCTGTATCCTGCTGTTCCAGTGGTATGAATAATTTCATGAGCCTTATTCATGTCATTCTGCGCAACGTAAGGGCCCAGATGAAATCGAATTGTGCACATTTTGGTTTATTTGGATATGGCATTGAATAACTAGTTACACAATTAACTTATGATAACCATGCAGTGTTAAATATTAGCTTAGATAATGACAGCACCAAAGAACAAGCTTGATTTATAGCTTTAGCATACTCAGTATGGTAACCTAACTTTAAGCATACTTATATTGAAACTTGTTAGTCTAAGAGAATCAATGGGAAGGCTTTAAGAGTTGCAGGAAGCCATCTCAAAATTTGCAGACAAGTTTTGCATAAGAATCGATGACGGAAATCAATAGCTCAACTTGATGCTAAGCGACTATTTAATTCTTGCAATAAAACATCTTATGGAAAATGGCATTGCCTTGGTAATAACTTTCTCTGGAGTCCATGCAGGATGGTAAGTTGGCAGATGAAGATGATGTACTACCAAATGGCTATAGAGTGATAAAAGGAGATGGAATGAACTACATGATTTATGCAATGGGGAGGATGCCATACCTCTGGGGTCAAGATGCTGAAGAATTCAGGCCTGAAAGATGGCTTGTGAATGGAGTCTTCCAGCTGGAGAGCCCTTATAAATTTGTATATTTTAATGTAAGTATTACCAGGGATAGATCCCTTCAAGTGTTCAAAGGGCCTATATTTTTACTAGTACAAAACATGCCCAGCTTTTAGTCCATGCCAAGGAAATACATATCCCAGATCATCACTAAAAAATTGGATAGGATAGGACACAAACATAAAACTGTAAACTGTGCTATCTCACTGTCAGTACTGATAAATCATGGGTTCAAATTTAGAACGAGTACTGCATCTAACATCAAGTAGCTACAAGTGACACCTACAATATAATAGGAAAGATGGCCAAATGTCTTCACTAATTTCCTAAGCCGATGGTCAGTAATTTTATTGATTTAGCATCTAACCAGTCCTCCTTTTTTCCATGATAATAGGCGGGTCCCCGCATTTGCTTGGGGAAGGAATTTGCATACAGGCAGATGAAGATCATGGCTGCTACCCTAGTGCATTTCTTCAGGTTCAAACTGGCAGACGAATCCAAGGAACCGACATACAAAACAATGTTTACCCTCCAGATGGATAAGGGCCTTCATCTGTATGCACACCAACGTTCTGAATGAACCGGGCAAGCAAGTTGCTGCATCCTTTTCTTTTATGCATTGAAACCAAAAGTATTTAAATAGTATAAAAGAATGATGAAGGAAAGCATGTGGATTTTTTTTTCTGTAAATGTAAGATGAGTCATGATTTTCTGTGCCCTAATTACCATCCCAGAAGCAATGAACGAAGCATGGTAAAGACTAAAGTACCAAAATGCATGACAGACTGGGCAAAAATTTGCAGGATACCATAGAGGAAAGAAACAGAACCGAAAGGAACTCATGCGCCGATTGATGGAGTATACAATAGTAATTGCCTATACTTATGTTTGCATGCTAATGTAGTGTACCACATTCCCTAGTACAATTTACTATCACACTTTTGACTATTATTACAAAATTCAGACTGTTACTCATGGTAAATACTCTTGATACAAATGCACATGGTTATTCATCGAACCAGTGGTTTTAACCTTCAAGCAACTCATGGTAAATACTCTTGATACAAAACAAGGCATGCAATACACACTAAGTACCAAACATCATCGCTTGCAAAAAAGGCAAGCACATCATATGGACGCTTTTGCAAAGTGCACCTGAGCATCTTCTTCAGTCCGACAATTTGGAGATACAACAATGTGACAGTGACAGAGTTGAAGATACCACATTGGCTACTCAGATTTCCATGAAGATAACGGCGGGGTCTCAGAGTCCTTCCAAGTATTGGCCATTTGAGGATAACGGTCACCCAAAACTTCACCTGCAGCAGCACAAGACTCGAGTTCGGCCATCTCATCTGGTGTCAATTTCACAGACAGTGCCCCCACGTTCTGGTTGAAGTTCTCGATTTTTGTTGTGCCAGGTATGGGGCAAACATCATTTCCCTGATGGTGAACCCAAGCCAATGCTAGTTGTGATGGTGTGCATCCTTTTTTAGCTGCCATTGCATTCACATGGTCGAATATCTTAGCATTCTTGTCAATATTCTCCGGTTGAAATCTAGGCAGATGCTGCAGAAGTTTGAAATCGTTGTTAAAAAGAGGCAATAGACAATTATTTCTATTTCTTTTTCTTCAAGCATTGTGGATGAGACTCTTGTATATATCAAATACATGAGCACAATCCAAAAATGTAACTAAGGTCAAAGAAATGTTAGAAATTAAGGATAGCTGAACCATGTATTATGCATATATAGGTAATATATCGAGTTCACCTTGCGGAAGTCTTGCTCTGACAGTGAGTCAATTAGTTTTGCTCCACTAGAGAAGAACCCTCTGCCTAGTGGACTGTAAGCAACAATTCCAATTCCAAGTTCTCTGAAATTCACAGAAAGGCGATAATTCAGAAATAACCTTCCTACTTATTGACTGCACAATTACAGTGTTTGACCGTTCATGAAATTACCTGCAAGTGGGAATTATGTCTTCTTCCACATCTCTAGACCATAATGACCACTCAAGCTGTACTGCAGTGATAGGATGGACTGCATGAGCTCTTCGGATTGTTGATGCAGATGCTTCCGATAACCCAATGTACTTTATCTTTCCTTCTTCCACTAGTTTCTTGAGTTCACCAATCTACAACAACAACAACACAGCCTGTCAGTCCCAGACAACAGAAAAACAAGACAAACTCAATTATCTAAAAGGAAATAGTTCATGGCTACAAGGTGCAGAGTGGATTGTTTGAGAAAGGAAAACTATAAACAGGGCATCATATGTGGACTACAGAACTGACAGTAATATAAATTTGAATGGGCCAAAAATGACAGCATCTAGTGTTTGCCAGCATGGGCACAGCATCTGATATGATTGATCCAGTTGCTGGTACGTGTAATTGTACCTCAGAAAACTGGTGTGTCTACATACGATTAGTTTTTATCCCCACCAGTTTTTGGTGTTTGAGCTCTGCTAAACAGGTTGGGAGGGAGGTCTGCTAGACACGCCCTTCTCATAAGAGATAAGATGGATCCAAAATGTGCATCATATGCCAGTACGTCTTTGCCAAATTCACGCAAGGGCCCTTATGTTAGTACAGTATAACGACTCATGCGTCGTAGACACCAACCTCCAACAAACCTGTCTCCACCAACCACCATCACTGACTGTCATGCAAGAATATGCAGCCTCCACTTGTTTGTTCACATCGACCATCCGCTGCTGACAGGCCACAGGCCCACAGCTACCAAACAAAGGAATCAAGCGGCGATGGTACACTGCACTCACCGTGACCTCGATCGGCACCTTCTTGTCGACGCGGAGCTGGTAGTAGAGGTCGATACAGTCGACGCCGAGCCGCTTGAGGCTGCCCTCGCACGCTGCCCGCACGTATGCTGGGTCACCGCGGATCTCACGCTTGCCGTCGGCCAACAAGGAGACAGCAAACTTGGTGGCCAGCTCGACCTTCTCCCTTACACCGCCTTGAAGCGCCTTCTCAAAATTCATAGGCATTAGATCGAACATCTTCAGTGCAAACTTGAAAAGGGCCAGAGAAATTCGATAACACCAAGGATCTAAAACTCGAGCGGACCGACCTTGCCCAGGAGGATCTCGTTGGTGTGCGGGCCGTACATGTCGGAGGTGTCAAGGAGCGTGACCCCGGTGGCGACGGCGTGGTGGATGAGCTTGATCATGTCAGGGTCGGGCTTGGGCGGACCGTAGAAGGCGGACATGCCCAAGCAGCCGAGGCCCTGCGCGGAGACTTCTAGCCCTTGCGAGCCCAGCTTGATGCGGGGGACGGATACGGATGCGGCAGCCATGGCAGGTGCTGGAAGATGCTCGTCGTCGTCGGCCGTCGGCGTCGCTGCTCTCGGGTAGTTGGTGCCTTGGTGTTGCGGTGGCCGGCCTCCCGGCCGTGTGGCTAAGAGAGACAGAGAGGGCGACAGCGGGGCATCATGACGTCACTGTAATGAGTAGAGCTGATTTCTGTTGCAGTTCAAAAAGAGTCTAAAAGAAGACTAAAGATTTCTTCCTGACTCTTAAAACCATTTAAAATTATCTTTTGTCCCAGTTAGAAATGGTTTTCAAGTTGGTTTCATTATTTTTTAATAAAAACTTAGGTAAGAACGTGATAAGATTGGTATGGAAATTTTTTCTAAGTTCCTAAAAATTCTAAGATAGTTTGGGATATGAAAAATCTAAATACAAACCGGCAGAAAAAAACGAAGAAAACGACATACAAAACAATAATGTTTACCCTTCAGATAGATAAGGGACTTCATCTGTATGAGTACACCCACGTTCCACATGAACCGGGCAAGCAAGTTGCCGTGCCCCTTTTTTTTAGACTGAACCCCAAAATATTTACATAGCATAAAAGAATAAATGAATAATGACAGAAAGCATCTGACTTTTTTCTGTAAATCTAACAAGGAGAAATGGTTCCAAATCCCTTTTACTCATGGTTTTTCCAACCAGGACTAGGGATCCGGGACTAAAAACCACTACGTACCGTGAGATTCAACCCCCCTACACAACACATATTCATATATGACTTTAGATAAGAATATTTTTCTTTTGAATTAACTCATGGAGGGCCCTTGACTCCGGGACTAATGCCCATATTAGTCCTAATTTCAATTCTTGCTGGGACTAATGTGCTGAATCGTACTAAACCGAAAGTCTATTATTTACTGGTGCAAGATGAGCAATGATTTTCTGTGCCCTAATTACCATCCTAGAAACATTGAACAAAGCATGTTAAAGAGCCAAAATGCATGGCAGATTGGGCAAACAATTGCAGGATACCATAGAGGAAAGAAACAGAATCGAAAGGAACTCATGCGCCGATTGATAGAGTATACAATAGTAATTGCCTATACTTATGTTTGCACGCTAGTGTAGCGTATCACATTCCCTAGTACATTTTACAATCACACTTTTGACTATTATAACAAATTTCAGACGGTTACTCATGGTAAATACTAAATACTCTTGATACAAATGCACATGGTTATTCATCGAACCAGTGGTTTTACCTTCAAGCTACTCATGGTCAATACTCTTGATACAAAACGAGACATGCAATACACACTAAGTACCAAACATCATCGCTTGCAAAAAGGCAAGCACATCATATCGACGCTTTTGCAAAGTGCAACTGGGCATCTTCTGCAGTTCGACAGTTTGGAGATACAGCAATGTGACGGTGACAGAGTTGGAGATACCAGATTGGCTACTCAGATTTCCAAGAAGACAATGGCGGGGTCTCAGAGTCCTTCCAGGTGTTGGTCATTTGAGGATAACGGTCACCCAATACTTCACCTGCAGCAGCACATGACTCGAGTTCGGCCATCTCATCTGGTGTCAGCTTCACAGACAGTGCCCCCACGTTCTGGTTGAAGTTCTCGATTTTTGTTGTGCCAGGTATGGGGCAAACATCGTTTCCCTGATGGTGAACCCAAGCCAATGCTAGCTGTGACGGTGTGCATCCTTTTTTAGCTGCCATTGCTTTCACATGCTCGAATATCTTAGCATTCTTTTCAATATTCTCTGGTTGAAATCTGGGCATATGCTGCAGAAGTTTGAAATCCTTGTTACAAAGAGACGATAGACAATTATTTCTAATTCTTTTTCTTCAAGCATTGTGGATTTGACCGATATATATCAAATACATGAGCAGAATCCAAAAATGTATCTAAGGTCAAGGAGATGTTTAAAATCAAGGATAGCTGAACCATGTATTATGCAAAAGCAAAAGCTGGTTGGAAAGCCCAACCAAAGGGGGCCTGAGTTCACCTTGCGGAAGTCCTGCTCCGACATTGAGTCAACTAGTTTTGTTCCACTACCCAAAAACCCTCTGCCCAGTGGACTGTAAGCTACAATTCCAATTCCAAGTTCTCTGAAATAGTCACAGAAAGCTGATAATTCAGAAATAAGCTTCCTACTTATTGACCGCATAACTCCAGTGTTTGATTGTTTATGAAAGTACCTGCAAGTGGGAATTATATCCTCTTCCACATCTCTAGACCATAACGACCATTCAAGCTGTACTGCAGTGATAGGATGGACTGCATGAGCTCTTCGTATTGTTGATGCAGATGCTTCAGATAATCCAATGTACTTTATCTTTCCTTCTTCCACTAGCTTCTTGAGTTCACCAATCTAGCGAAAGAAAAAGAAGACAGATTCAATTAACTAAAAAGAAATATCTCATGGCTTACAAGGTGCAGTGTGGATTGTGAGAGAAAAGAAAACTATAAACAGGACATCATATGTAAACTACAGAACTACAAATATGAATGGGCCAAAAATGACAGCAACTAGTGTTTGCCAGGGCATGGGTACAGCATCTGATATGATTGATCTAGTTGCTGGTATATGTAATTGTACCTCAGAAAACTCCTACAAGTTCCTGCAAGAAAGAGGTATGTCTACATCCGATTAGTTTTTATCTCCACCAGTTCTTCGGGTTTGAGTTCTGCTAAACAGGGTGGGAGGGATGTCTGCTAGACACGCCCTTCTCATAAGAGATAACATGGATTCAAAATGAGGTTTCTTTTGTTTCTAGGTCAAATTCAGGATGGTGATTTTGAGATTAGAGAAGAGAAACCTTGCATCATATGCCAGCATGCCATCTTTGCCAAATTTACGCAAGGGCCTTTATGTCAGTATGACCACTCTCATAATATACGCTGTAGACACGAACCTCCATCACTAACTGTCATGAATATGCCCCGGCTGGCATTTCCAGCCTCCACTTGTATGTTCACACATCGACCATCCACTGGTGACAGGCCACAGGCCCACAGCTACCAAACAAAGGAATCAAGTGGGGCTGGTGCACTGCACTCACCGTGACCTCGATCGGCACCTTCTTATCGATGCGGTGCTGGTAGTAGAGGTCGATGCAGTCAACGCCGAGCCGCTTGAGGCTGCCCTCGCACGCTGCCCGCACGTATGCTGGGTCACCGCGGATCTCATGCTTGCCGTCGGCCAACAAGGAGACAGCAAACTTGGTGGCCAGCTCGACCTTCTCCCTTACACCGCCTTGAAGCGCCTTCTCAGAATTCAGAAGCATTACATCGAACATCTTCAGTGCAAATTTGAATAAGGCCAAAGAAATTGATACCAAGAAGAATCTAAAACCAACCTTGCCCAGCAGGATCTCGTTGGTGTGAGGGCCATAAAAGTCGGAGGTGTCGAGGAGTGTGACCCCGGTGGCGACGGCGTGGTGAATGAGCTTGATCATGTCAGGCTCGGGCTTGGGCGGACCGTAGAAGGCGGACATGCCCATGCAGCCGAGGCCCTGTGCGGAGACCTCTAGCCCTTGCGAGCCCAGCTTGATGCGGGGGACGGACACGGAAGCGGCAGCCATGGCAGGTGCAGGAAGATGCTCAGCCGTCGGTGCTTACGGGTAGTTGGTGCCTTCGGTGGTGCAATCGCCCGCCGGCAAGCCGTGGCTATATAAAGAGTGGGACGGGAGGCCCTCTCTGTGCACTGTGCCAGCGGCATCGGGGCAGTGGACTGGATGTCATGACGTCACTGCAAATGTGAGCCGTGATCATAACGTCACTGCACAGGTGAGGTGAGCCAAAACATCTACTAGCAGTAAAGTGCTGATGTCAGTTGCAGTTTCAAACAAGGAAAAGTCCCCCACCCCTCCTCCCCCCCCCCCTTTTTTTTTATCTCTGACTATCATCAGAGTTTAGATTTCTTCTTTGAACTCCAAAACAAAAAAGAAGTCTTCCTAAAATGTTTAAACCATATTTTGTTTAGGTTAGAAATGCTTTCATTATTTTTTAAAATTGAAATCCTAAAGATAGATTCGGCCAAATAAAATATTTAGATCTTAAAAAAAAACATAAATCTTCTTGAGGTTTAGTAAAAATGAGAAAAGCATCCAGATATCTAAAATATCTCCATAACATTCTAATCAATGTCTATGTTTTATTTTTTATAACATATGAGATGCAACTAACATGAATGCAACATACATTAAGGTTGAACTCATTCGTTCATAATGGGCGCATCTCATATTTTTATTATGATAAATTTTTAAAATGCACTATTAATTTATTATAATGTTTTGAAAAAATTATAGATATTTTTTATTTTCCTAGAGCTACATATAATTTCTAGAAGCTTCTAGATATATTCTCATTCTTATTTGGGTATCTCATGTCTCAATATATATTTAGGGGTTTCTCAAAAAATTATTAGCTTATGAATATTTTTCATGGTTTAAAAATCTTATATGGTGTTTTGGTTTTTTATTGTCTTGAAAACCACTTGTGTAACCCGGATGAGAGGTAAATTTAAATAACGATTTTAATAATTGAAAGAGAAAGCACTAGAATACAACAATGGTTAAATTTAATAATAATAATAATAATAATAATAATAATAATAATAATAATAATAATAATAATAATTATTATTATTATTATTATTATTATTATTATTATTATTACCTTAAAAAGTCTTTTTTTTACTCGCACCATGGCAAATGGGCCTAGAGCCTAGCCAAAGAGAATGATTAGGCCCAGTATAGCTTTGCCAAGGCTTGGGCAGCGGGGTGCGGGTTTGTCAACAGAAATGAAGTTAGGCCTATAGTGTGCCACACCATGCTTATTCTCTATGTACCTCATTTGTAATGTAATAAAATGTATTTCTTCTAAGTAATCAGTGGCGGATGCAGGATTGGAACAAAGGGGGCTAATAATGAAGATTTAAGTCTAGAACTAGAGATTAATAGTGATTTGAGGCTAAGCAGTAGTGATATAATGAAGAAATCATGCTCATAGGGGGGTTGCCTACAACCCCCCTTTGGATCCACCCCTGTAAGTAATAGTGTTCAATTCCAAACATATGTTGTCCTTTAGTTTCTATCACAATAGATTGTTAACTGCTACTAAATTAATACCATCTTTTAATCTAAAGATGGCTTGTGAATGGAGTCTTCTAGCAGGAGAGCCTTATCAGCTTGTACTTTTTATGTAAGTATTACAAGGGACTTACGTAGCCTTCAACTCTTCAAGTGTTTAAAGGCCCTATGTTTTTACTAGTGCAAAGCATGTTGAGCTTTTGTTAGTGCATGCCAAGCAAACAAATCTCATATCATCACTAAAAATTGGAAAAGATAAAAATACATTGCTTCAGGTTCAAATTGAAAGATGATCCAAGAAACCAACAAACAGAACAATGTTTACCACCCCCTCCACATGGATGAGGGCCTTTCGTACACCCACGTCGTGCATGAACCGGGCAAGCTGATTCTTAAAAAAGGAGTTATTCTCACAAAAGATAACTTGTCAATGAGAAATTGGATTGGAGATACGTCTATGTGTTTTTTATAATCCGGAAACTATTCAACATCTCTTCTTTGAGTGTACTTATGCTAGGTTCCTCTAAGGGAAGCTCATATAGTGCTTGCCCTTAGGCCCTCCACAATGTCATAGCGGTGCCCAGAAATCACCGGATCTTTCTAGCACCACTCTTGAAGGCTCACAGTGGTAGCAAACTCCAAGCATCACTTGTGGGACCCGCCGAAAGACAAACAAATGAATAGAAAAACAAGCAGATCACCTCTCTCACGAGAACAGCAGCATTTATTGAACTGGCATCGGTGGGCATCAGTTCCTCTACTTGCTCCGCTCCCAACTTTGTTAGCACCACTGAGAATAGCATCACTTGTTGCAATGGGAAGAGTGGTGCCTGAAATTTCTCTCTCCAGTTGAAGCACCACTCAAGCGATACATTGCGGAAGGCCTTAATCCACCCCTTGATGTGTCTATAACTCACATTTAATAATTGGTATCCTACCAGTGTTAAAAAAAATTTAAATCCTTTTTATTGACGGGTGCAACAGTGATCTGCTAATCTATTTGGCTAACAAGGAACCAAATTGTTTTTGACAAATGTTGATAAAAACCTCTTTTAGGTCTTTCAAGGGAACACATTAGCTACGATCATGGGCTGATGGGCATAGTTGCAACAGTGTGACGGGAAGAAAAAGTTGGTGAGATTGTTGCAAGTTGGAGAATGTGGCTATGCAACTCTTTGCATCCTTTCAACGCCTTTTTATTTTAGAATTAAGTTGTGAGTCGATTTTTGAGACTTTTTCATGGGGTGTTTGTACTAAGATGGTTTGATTCCTCTTCCAAAGAGGATGAAGCAAGATTTTTTGTTTCCATTTTCTATCTAAAAAGAAAAGTTTCTGCATCTTTCTTTTCTTCTTATGTACTGAAGCTAAAAATATTTACATAGTAGTTTATTTAAAATATTAATGAAAGAAAATGTGAAGCAAATTTATGGGTAAAAGTAAGGTATGTAATGATTTGTATGCCCTAATTAGTACTCCCTTCCTTCGAGATTATAGGACGTTTGACTTTTTTCACTCTAAATTTGATCGGTCGTCTTATTCAATTTTTTTTTTGCAATATAGTCAAATTTAAATGATTCTTGAAGAACATTTATTAATAAGCAAGCCACAACAAAAAGTGATACTTTGCATAAACTTTGAATAAGATGACTTATCAAACTTATGGGTCAAAAAAGTTAAACATCTTATAATTTGGATACCAGTACATGGCAGGCTGGCCAACAAGTTCGGGATCATTGAGAGAAATAGAACTCATCTCCTTCTCCCCCGAGAACTTTAGAGGTTGAGATGCCGCTACTCAGGCTGACTGGCCCCTGCCTTTCTCAAAATTAATATTATTGAAAAACTATTTGAGGTACTTATTAGGCCACAAGAAATAGTGAATGACTTGGCTCTGTGCTGCATTGCGAAGATGTCTTGGACACTACTGGCTAGACCCTGTCCTTAATAATTTTGCATCACGAAAACCCTGAAGAAGTCTCGTTTCAGGAAAGGAGTTCGATTTTATTCAGAACTTCAAAGTAATCATATGAGTGATATTTTCTCGTTCTTCAAGTCATTGTATCATGATATTTTCATTGCTCATCAAGAGCAAAGTTGGATTGGATATGGCCATCCATGGATTTTTCAACTAGCTCATATCATCTCACATCCAAGTGATATTGTATTGCCATCAATTAACTCCTATAAGTATCATCACACACATATATATGCACACTAGACCATATACAAATTATACATATATGTAACCTTACTACATACTAGGGAATAATTAAAACAAACTATGGGTCTATTTGGAATGTCATTATTTCATATGAATCATGCAGAGATTTCATAGAGTTCAATTTCACGTGAAACATGCATGAACGGCGAAAAAAACCCAAGGACCTAAGTTGTCATATATATAATAGTATCATGCCTCGGTCGACTTGACAACCAAGTTCAAAACATTCTGATCATGCTCTCTACATTGCTCCCTCCATCCTATAAAAAGTGTCATGAAAAGTGTTGTTTTCATTTTCTGAAAAGTTAGAGATTTTTAACTTTAACCAAATATATAAAATATATTAATATTTATGGTACATAATCGATATCATTGGATAGACCATTGGACTTATTTTTGTAATAAAATTATTTAGATATACAAATGTTGTTACAAATAAACCTAGTCAAATTTAATAAAGTTTGTCCAGCATGAGTCATATAGCGACTCCTTTAGGGTGACGGATCGAGCAGTACTCAGCTACACCTTCCGTTCCTTCTCCAGCTTGTCCAGCTTTCCAAGATCTGAGTCCAATGCAGCGTGACTCCAATGCAACGTTAAGCTCAGCAACAGTAGCTTGACGCTTCTCGACGATAGCTTCCATTCCATATCTTTGAGCTCAGTTCGCATATATAAAATGCATGGCAGACTGGTCAAACAACGGCGGGCTAACATTGACAGAATCGAAAGGAACTCGTGCGCCCATGGATGGAGTATACAATAGTAATTGCCTATACTTATGTTTGCACGCAGTGTAGAGTATCACATTCCCTAGTACATTTTACAATCACACTTTGGACTATCATTACAAAATTCAGTCTGTTACTCATGGCAAATACTAAATACTCTTCATACAAATGCACATGGTTATTCACGAACCAGTAGTTTTAACCTTCAAGCTACTCATGGTAAACATTCTTGATACAAAACGAGGCATGGAATACACACTAAGTACTAAACATCATAGCTCGCAATAAGGCAAGCAGATCATACGAACGCTTTTGCAAAGTGCATCTGGGCATCTTCTGTGGTCAGACAATTTGGTGATACAGCAATGTGACAGCGACAGAGTTGAAGATACCAGAAACCAGATTGGCTACTCAGATTTCCAAGAAGACAATGGTGGGGTCTCAGAGTCCTTCCAGGTGTTGGCTATATGAGGAGGATAACGGTCACCCAAGACTTCACCTACAGCAGCACACGACTCGAGTTCGGCCATCTCATCTGGTGTCAACTTCACAGACAGTGCCCCCACGTTCTGGTTAAAGTTCTCGATTTTTGTAGTGCCAGGTATGGGGCAAACATCGTTTCCCTGATGGTGAACCCAAGCCAATGCTAGTTGTGATGGTGTGCACCCTTTTTTAGCTGCCATTGCGTTCACATGCTCGAATATCTTAGCGTTTTTTTCAATATTCTCTGGTTGAAATCTGGGCATATGCTGCAGAAGTTTGAAATCATTGTTACAAAGAGATGATAGACAATTATTTCTAGTTCTTTTTCTTCAAGCATTGTGGATTTGGCCGATATATATCAAATACATGAGCAGAATCCAAAAATGTAACTAAGATCAAGGAAATGTTTAAAATTAAGGATAGCAGAACCATGTATTATGCATATATATGGGTAATAGTTTGAGTTCACCTTGCGGCTGTCGTGCTCTGACAGTGAGTCAACTAGTTGTGCACCACTACACAAGAACCCTCTGCCTAGTGGACTGTAAGCTACAATTCCAATTCCAAGTTCTCTGAAATTGTCACAGAAAGGCGATAATTCAGAAATAAGCTTCCTACCTATGGACTGCACAACTCCAGTGTATGACTGTTCATGAAAGTACCTGCAAGTGGGAATTATATCTTCTTCTACGTCTCTAGACCATAATGACCATTCAAGCTGTACTGCGGTGATAGGATGGACTGCGTGAGCTCTTCGGATTGTTGATGCAGATGCTTCGGATAACCCAATGTACTTTATCTTTCCTTCTTCCACTAGCTTCTTGAGCTCACCAATCTAGCAACAGAAAACAGTGTCATGACCAGAATTTTGGAGTTCTTCTATTGATGTGGGTTTCTCTTAGTATTTTAGTATACAATACTCCCCCGTCCCGAAAAATATGCAACTTTAGTACAGTATCATGTTTTAGTGTGTCAACTTTGACCAATTATAGATAAAAAATTATAAATATTTATAATGTCAAATAAACACCATTAGATTGATTATGAAATTTATTTTCATAATATATTAATTTAGAGTCATAAATACAAATACTATTTGCTAAAAATTTGATCAAACGTGAATTACTTTTTCTGGCATACAACCCATAGTTGCATGTTTTGTGGGACGGAGGTAGTATTTAGTATAAATTTTCTATACTAAATGTCTCCTAATGAGATTCTATGTGTTATGACTAGTGCTATGGTACTACTTCAGAACATTAGAAGAACTCCACAATTTTAGTAGTGTGTGGATTGTAAGTGAAATGAATACTAAAGACAGAACATTATATGCGGACTGTCAGTTATGTGAATGGGCCAAAAACGACGGCAACTAGCTAGGTACACTGCACTTACCGTAACCTCGATCGGCACTTTCTTGTCGATGCGGCACTGGTAGTAGAGGTCGATGCAGTCAACGCCGAGCCGCTTGAGGCTGCCCTCGCACGCTGCACGCACGTATGCTGGGTCACCGCGGACCTCCATCTTGCCGCCGGCGAAGGATACGGCGAACTTGCTTGCCAGCTCGACCTTCTCCCTTACCCCGCCTTGAAGCACCTTCTCAGAATTCAGACGAGCATTACATTGGACACCTACCGTGCAACCAATGCAAAGAATTCGTTACCAACAACAAGGATCTAAAACCGACCTTGCCCAGCAGGATCTCGTTGGTGTGAGGGCCGTACAAGTCGGCGGTGTCGAGGAGGGTGACGCCGGCGGCGACGGCATGGTGGATGAGCTTGATCATGTCAGGCTCGGGCTTGGGCGGACCGTAGAAGCCAGACATGCCCATGCAGCCGAGGCCCTGCGCGGAAACCTCCAGCCCCTGCGTGCCCAGCTTGATGCGCGGGACGAACACGGAAGCGGCAGCCATGGCAGGTGCTGCAAGATGCTTGTCGTCGGCCGTCGATGCTCTCGATCTCGGGTAGTCGTTGGTGCCTCGGTGGTGCGTCGGTTTATATGCGCCAGCGGGGCAGTGGCCAGTGGACTGGATGTCATGACGTCACTGCATGCCACATTTGAGCCAAAACAATAATTTTCAGATAGGGAAAAGTCTTTGATTTTGAACTCCAAAACAGAAGTCTTCCAGAGGCCCTGTTTAGAAGCACTAACTAAACTTTAACTAGTTAATTTTAAGTATAATCCATCTAAACACCACATAGCTAAACCTACCTAAAATTGAGCTAGAAACCAAAATGTACACAATCCAATTAGCTATTTCAACCTAGTTAAAACTAGCTAAACGGTCTAAATGACCAAACTATCCCCAACTAAAGTTTAGCTAAAGCATCTAAACATATCCAGCTAAACTTTAGCTACTAAATAATAGTATTAATAAGGGGTAGCATGGTCAAGATTTTAAATTAGTTAAAGCATCCAAACACCCCAGCTAAAGTAATTTTTAGCTAGCTAAACTTTAGCTCTATCAATTAGCTAGCTAAATTTTAGTTGGGTGCATCAAACAGGCCCTAAACCGTTTAAATATTCCCCTGTCCCCGTTAATTACAAATAACGTCACTGCACATGTATGCCTGCAGACAGGGAAGGGATCGGAGAATCTTGCCACGGTCAATACTGGAAAAACTCCTGTAGCTGGGGCAGGTCCTTTTCCCTCAGGTTCAAAGGGCAAGTATAATAAAATAGTTCTTCAGGTTCAAATTGGCAGATGATCCAAGAAACCGATATACAGAACAATGTTTACCCTCCAGATAGATGAGGGCCTTCATCTGTATGCACACCCACGCCGTGCATGAACCGGGCAAGTAAGTTGCTGGTTCTTAAAGGAGTTATTTTCACAAAAGATAACTTGTTAAGGAGAAATTGGATTGGAGATACGTCTCTTGATGTTTTTTCGTAAACTGGAAACTATTCAATATATCTTCTTTGAGTGTACTTATGCTAGGTTCCTCTGAGGGCAGTTCATAACAGTGCTTGGCCTTAATCCACCCCCTACAACTTATATTTAGTAATTTGTATCCTACCAGTGTTAAAATTTTTAGATCCTTTTTATTGATTGGTGCAACAATGATCTCCGTTGTTCTATTTGGCTAACAAGGAACTAAATTGTTTTTGACAAAATGTCGATAAAAAGCTCTTTTGCAGGTCTTATTCAAGGGAACACGTTGCTACGGTCATGAGCATAGTTGCAACAGTGTGATGGGGAGAAAAAGTTGGTGTTGGAGACATGTCGCAAGTTGGAGCACGTGACTATACAACTCTTCGCATCCTATGGATGCCCTTTTATTTCATAATTGATTTGTGAGTCAATTCTGTTTAATGAACTAGCTCATTTGAGACTGTGTCATGGGATGTTTGTACTAAGATGGTCTGATTCCTCTTCCAGGATGAAGCAAGATCCCCCCATTTTCTATCAAAAAATAAAAGTTGATGCATCTTATTTTTCTTCTTATGCACTGAAGTTGAAAATATTTACATAGTAGTTTATTTAAAAGAATAATGAAAGAAGGCTTGAAGCAAATTCATGGGTAAAGGTAAGGTATGTGATGATTTGTATGCCCTAATTAGTACTCCCTCTCTTCCAAACTATAAAACCTTAAGTTTGACCGCTCAACTTATTCAAAAAATGTGAAATGATGGGAGTTTGATTTTATTTAGGATTTCAAAGTAATCATATTTGTGATATTTTCTTGTTCTTCAAGTCATTGTATAATGATATTTTCAGTGCTCATCAATCACCATTAGTTTTATTAGACATATCAAACTGGTTGTGTTTGGTTTCAGAGCAAAGTTGCATTGGATATGGCCATCCATGAATTTTTTGACCGTCTCATATCATATCCCATCCAAGTGATATTGTATTGCCATCAATTAACTCCTATAAGTAAATCACACATATGTATGCACACTAGATCATATGCAAATTATACATATATGTAACCTTGCCACAACATACTAGTAATTAAAACAAACTATGGGTCTATTTGGAATGTTATTATTTCACATGAATCGTGCAGAGATTTCATAGAGCTCAATTTCACATGAAATATGCACGAACGTCGAAAAAATCCTAAGGACATAAGTTGTCATATATAATAGTATCATGTCGGCAACCTCGGACTCGACCACCAAGTTCAAAACAATAACAGATAGCTGATGGTATATTCAACAGATTCTAATCATGCTCTCTACACTACTCCCTCCGTCCTATAAAAAATGTCTTGTTCTTGTTTTCCAAAAAGTCAGGTATTTTAAACTTTAACTAAATATATATAAAATATTAATATTTATGGTACATAATAGGTATCATTAGATAGACCATTGAATTTATAGGAAACTCATTTGGAGATACAAATATTACTACAAACCTAATTAAATTTGATAAAAATTGACCAACACGAGTCACATAGCAACTCCTTTTAAGGGACTGAGCAGTACTCAGCTACACCTTTCCTTCCTTCTCCAGCTTGTCCAGCTTTTCAAGAGCCGAGTCCAATGCAGCGTGATCTGACTCCACTTCCTCGTTATGCTCGGCAACAAAAGCGTTAAGGTCGGCAACAAAAGCTTGACGCTCCTCAACCTCAGCTTGCATATCCTCGATGCAACGTCGTACCTCCCTCATGAGAGGATAATCCGCCTTCAAAGCTGCTATTGCTAGGTCCTCTTGTGATTTATTGTCGACCCTTGATGCTCCACCGCCATTAGGAGGCTGCTCACCATACCCTGTGCTTCGCGTAATAATGTCCACGTACTTTTGAATTTGCTCGAGCTTCCTATCGGCCAATTCATCGTCACGGTTCCGGTTGGAGGAGGAGGAAGAAGAAGCGATGCCAAGAGAAGAAGAAGAAGAAGAAGAAGAAGAAGAAGAAGAAGAAGAAGAAGAAGAAGAAGAAGAAGAAGAGGCGGCTTAGGCTCAGGCGTCTTCAGAGGACAAAAGTAGATCACCATGCCAAGTAATGCAAAGGTTGAAACGATACCCAGAGCGGATGAAAACATAGAGAGTTTCGGACGGAGATTGTCGCCGCTGGGCGGCGGCGGCGTCGAAGTCAAACCGGAAGCGCTAGGATGATCAGGGGTCGGGGTCGGGATCAGGGTCGCGCCGCTGTGAAATCCGCGCTCGTGAAGGAGGAGGCGGCGATGATGGTGAGGCGGCGCACGTGCCACCTTCGTCGCCAGAGATGATGGAAGCCCTGCGGCCCCTACCCCTGCGGCGGCGCTGCCCGTGCCCGTCACCAGCCTCCTCCCTTGCAGGATCCAGGCAGTTAACGGCGGCAAGGAAGTCGCGCGTGCTAGCTTCCTCGCCACGGATCGGAGAAGCGCTGCCGCTGCCATCACTGGCGTATACAGGGGTATTCCCAGGAATACCCTACTATTTTTTTTAGATAAGGGAACAGCGTTCCAGCCTCTACTATCCGAAGATGGTACACAGCTTATAGTCTCGATACAAAAGCCATAAGGCTAACACCCAACACGTCCAATACAAAGACAACGTAAACAGAAGAGGACTCAAAACCTCCCGAACAACTCAACAAAGCAACTCAGCGAAAGGACTAATCTCCAATCCGGTACGACGTCCTCCACCCAAACTTGGCGGAAGTAGCCATCACATGCGTTTCGAGGATTCTGCATCCTCTCCCAAAAGCCCCCCTCTCGTCCACCTCAAACAGCTGGCACCATTGCCGGATCCATTAAGTCATCCTGAAAATCACCTGCACGAAGGAGTTAGACTTTGCTTTATTGAACACCATATCATTTCTATTCAACCAAAGGCTCCAGCATAAAGCCGCCGTTCCAAGTAAAATTTTAGATTTAAGCTTAGAGCCTATGCCCCTAAGCCAAGATCCAAACATATTAGAAAAACTAGAGGGAGGTTGAATTCCAAACGTGATATTTATAGTGTTCCAAAGAAATCTTGCATAAGGGCATTCGAAGAAGAGGTGCTGAATCGACTCATTCTTACTACAGAAACAACATTTGACACTCCCCTTCCAATTCCTCTTCGCTAGGTTGTCCTTCGTGAGTGCAACCCCCTTATTTAGGAACCATAAGAAAATTTTAATTTTCAATGGTAATTTCAATTTCCAAATCGGAGATCTCTCAGGTAGTATCCCTCTGCTAATCAAATGATTATACATTGATCTTACCGAAAACACAACTTTGGGACTAGCCTTCCAGAAGAAACTATCCGGCCTTGTCGACAATCATACCTGAACAACCCTCGCAACTAAATCCACCCAAGATGTCAAGTTGCTATTCCTCAGGCCCCTTCTGAATGACAAATTTAGTGGAACAGTCCTTAGGACGTTAGCCACCGAGTCATGTTTCTTCCTCACTAGTCTATACAGACTAGGGTAATGTTCACAAAAAGCCTCATTGCCAACCCATATATCCTCCCAGAACCTAGTTTTCTTGCCATTATGCACCTTAAAGAAACCACCTGCAAGAAAATCCTTTTTAACTCTCATTAGGCCTGACCAAAAATGGGAATCGCCCGGCCTATACTCCACTTGAGCCAATGTTCTTTTGGACAAGTATTTTTTTTATAAGCATCCTTTGCCATACCCCGTCCTCGTTAAATAATTTGAATAGCCACTTACTTAGTAAGCATCTATTCTGGATATCAAGATCTAGAATGCCTAGACCCCCATACTCTTTTGGTGTGCAGAGAACCCCCCATCTAGCCAAGCGATATTTCTTCTTATGCTCATCGCATTGCCAGAAGAAACGCGACCGATAATAATCCAATCTCTTCAAAACGCCTCTGGGGATCTCAAAGAAAGACAACATGAACAGAGCCAGTCTGGAAAGAACGGAGTTAATAAGCACTAGTCTTCCTCCATAGGAAAGTAACTTCCCTTTCCAGCTGCACAACCGCTTCTGAAACTTCTCCTCTATACATAACCAGTCTTTATTCGATAATTTCTTATGGTGCATGGGTATACCAAGATACCAAAAAGGCATACGCCCCACTTTGCAACCAAACAATTTGGCATAGTCTAGTTCGCTCTGCTTGGCCATCCCATAGCAAAAGAGCTCACTCTTGTGGAAATTAATCTTAAGGCCGGATAGTTTCTCGAAGGTGCTAAGTACTAACTTAAGTTCTCTTGCTTTAAGAATATCATGGTCCAGAAATAGAATGGTGTCATCTGCGTATTGCAAGATCGACAGTCCATCCTCGACCAAATGGGGGACTATCTCCTGAAAGCTTCCATTAGCTTTAGCTCTGGATATGAGTGTAGCAAGCATATCTGCCACGAGGTTAAACATAATAGGTGATAGTGGGTCACCCTGTCTAAGCCCACATTTGGTCTGGAAGAAGTGCCCAACATCGTCATTAATCTTGACTCCCACACTACCACCTCTAACTATCTGATCAATCCAATTGCACCATTTTGGCAAAAAACCTTTCATTCTCAAGGTTTGTTGGAGAAAAGACCACTTTACCTTATCGTAGGCTTTTTCGAAGTCTAGCTTCAAAATAACCCCATTCAATTTCTTTCGATGCAATTCATGGACGGACTCATGAAGAATTACCACCCCCTCCAAAATGTTCCTTCCCTTCATGAAAGTTGATTGAGAAGGTTGTATCACTTTTTGAGCTACTAGAGCTATTCGGTTAGTGAGCACCATCGTGAAAATCTTGAAACTAACATTTAGCATACAAATAGGACGGAACTGCTGAATTTTTGTTGCCTCCACCTGCTTGGGTAAAAGAGTTATAATCCCAAAATTTAAGCTAAATAAGGGAAGATTACCCTTGTGGAACTCCTTAAAGAGCGTTATAAGATCCGCCTTAATAGTTTCCCAGAAAACCTGGTAAAACTCCGCTGGAAATCCATCCAGCCCCGGGGCCTTATTGTGTTCCATTATAAAAATGGCCTCCTTAATCTCCTTTTCCGAAAACTCCACATCTAGTATGTCATTTTCAGATTGTGAGACCTATGCAATATCCTCCGTCATCGACTCGACCATCGTAAAGTTACTTCTATCAGGTTCCCCGAATAACCCCTTGTAATAGCTGGTTATGTATTTTTTGAGGTTTTCGTCCCCGACGATTGTCCCTTCCTCTTGTTCTAACCGGAAGATCCTAGTCTTCCTATGCTTACCATTCGCAACCAAGTGGAAGTATTTTGTGTTACAGTCACCCTCTAGCAACCTTTTAGTCTTAGCCCGTTGGTACCACTTGATCTCTTCCTCTCTTAGGAGGGTTGCAAGTCTATTTTTATAATAGTTCTTGAGATCGATTTCTAAGTCATTAAGAGGTTGGGATTCAGCCTTAATATCGCTCTTCAGCCTTTTTAATTAACTCCGCTTTAAAATAGTGGGGTGGGGTGGGGAATACCCCACTATTTAAAGGTCTCTTAAGTATATATATATATATATATATATATATATATATATATATATATATATATACATACATACATATACATATACATATTTGTATATATAAATGTATAGCGCAATATTTCTCCATTCCCTCCATTCTAAATTGCAAGTTATTCCAAAAATCTTGGAGTCAAAGCATCTCAACTTTGATCAAGTTTATATAATAAGATAATAATATTAACAATATTAACTAAGTGTTATTAGATTCTTCATCAAATATATTTTTCTCTATAATTTTGGTCAAACTTAGGATACTTTGACTTTTCAAGATTCTTGAAATAACTTACAATTTAAGATGGAGGGAGTAGTATTTTAGTTGATTATAGCTCACAACAGAAAAAAAGAAGTCTCAGCATGTCACCTAATCGGACACCCTCACAGGCCAACCGACCATGAGGCCCATCATCCATGGCGTCTCTCAAAGCCCCGCCCCACTTCGATGTTCTGGCTTCCGAGACAATGGTTGAGAATTGAGGAATAATAATAGCATAACAGAGGACGTAAGTGTGAGGACTAAGAACTTACAAATTACAAAGCGATTTATTATGTACTGTTGTTGTATAAAATTGGTTTGCAGCCCTATTTTTATTGTTTGTAATTTACATCGTAATTGCTATTGATTTGCAAAATGAATTAACAAATCGAGTATTTGATTTGCTTCCGCTTCTGTCTGCAAGATCTGATTTCACAATTCACACCTCCCCCTCTTCAATATATAAGGCAGTGTTTGGATTGGGTTGAGGATTAGTTTAGGGATAGATATTATTGTATCCTATCCGTCTATTCTTTAGTCTTATTTCATCTTAACCATTCATCTATTTCTCTATTCCTATCTCACCATTCATTTCCCACTATCCAAACAAACCCTAAATGTTTTGGGGGCGGTGGGGACAGAGATCAATCGGGTTACGGACACTAGCGGCCCATGCTCGGACCAGACCTAAAAAAAGGCCTGATTGTTTCTGGCCCAAAAATCTGCCGACAAGGCGACAACTTATTCACGCAGGACGATTTGCTTAGATAGGTCTACCCAGGCATAAGAGCAATCTAAAAGACTCTCTAAATTATTTCTAGTTTCTAGAAATAGAGATTTTTAGAAAAACACTTTGCAACTGACAATTTGGTTATCTATAAATATAGCCGTCCTCTATTCCGGTTTTCTCGCCTGCCAAAAAAAATAACAAGAATGACTTTCTACAATATGCAGAGCATATAGAAATGCTGTTGGAGAGTAATAAGATATAACAAATATTTTTTTATGTAGATAACTCTCTAAATGATGATTTAGAGAGTGAATTTTAGAAAGACTCTCGAGGATGCTTTAAGTCCTAGGCCATTGCGTGTTTTTAGGACATAAGTATATCTAGTTACAAGTTGGAGTTTGTTGCAACATCCAAGAAATACATCTAGATTGTAATACCTCTGGTATTACAACTAAATTAAACTTCCATGTCATCATGTTTAAATTACTGTCATGCATCTGATTGTGCTTAGAGCTCATAGAGTGGTTTGATTTTGATTGGTGATGATTTTGCAATTAACCTTAGGGTTGAAATCAAAAATAAAAATTAAAAGGGGATTTAAATTGAGCCTTAAATAGGACCAAAAACCTAATTCAAAAACTATGAGGAATCTAATATAATAAAAGTTGTAGATCTTTTAAAATGGATCAACTTTTATTTTTGGAGATTTTGAAGTTTTGCACTGGAAATTTGAATTAAACCCAAAACAGTGACTTGAAACTCAAATTTGAAACATCAATTTAAATTTTTTTAAGAATCTAACAAAACACCCTTAATGAAAGTTGTATATCTCAACAATTAGAACAACTTTCATTTTTACAGATTTTCAACTTATATAGTAGATTTTGGAGAATTTTATCGAATTGCAAACTAAAATTCAAATCTCAATTTACCCCCTTTTCTGTAATTTCAAAATTTGGCCGAATTTGAATATGGTTCAAAAAGCAAAGATGTTCTTCACAAAAATCTCTACAAACTTTATTTTTGAAGTTTTTTTGGTTGCCATTCAAAATTTGGAGATAAGCGTTCAAATAGCTTTTGACCTAGAAAATGTAGCTACAATACTAGGGGGGTCCCCTGTTGGGCAGCGCCGCCGTACGCGCGTGCCACACCACGCGCCGGCCGCCGTCCGGCCAGCCGGGGCCGGGGCACCGCCGCGTGGAGAGTCGCAGGGGGGCCCGGAGCACGTCTCGACCCTATCCTCTCCTCCTGGGGCCGTTAAAGGCGACGAGCCGTCCGTTTTTCTTCCGTGTTCTCGCTGCCGACGTGCTCTCGGAGATCGACGGAATTCGTCGAGTCTCGCCCACCTCAGTCCAAATTTGAGCCTCTGCTAGACCCGCCACTCTCGTGCGCACCATTTGCAACCTTTGGCCTAAGTCATAGCACCTTCTGTGAGTCAGGTCAAGGGTTGTCTTCGTCGCGGCTGGCCGGTGCTCCGCCGTGGGTTCTTCGTCATCAATAGACTGCTCGGGTGAGCTCTGGACCTTGGATTCCCATGTTCCAGTCTATGTGTGCTCTGTAGTTGCTCATGCGCGTGTTTGTTTGCCGTTTGGTGCCGTAGAATACGGGAGCAAGGAGTTCGCCGTCGGTGAGCGCCGCCGTGAGCACGGTCGTCGTCAAGCTCGCTGTTCCACTTTGTCTCTGCCCCGGTTGTGGTGCGCACCGTCTTCGTGGTGAGTCACTGGTTCTACTTCTGCCCTTGTTTTAAACGCTACCGTATTAGTTTTGTCGGAACGCCGCCACGCCACCATGCTCCGGCCGTCGGGCCGCCATGGTCGCAGTAGGGCTTGTATGAGCTTGGTCTTGTCAGTAGAGGTCTTGGAGGGGTTCCCAAGGGGGCCTGGGGGTTTGGAACAGGCTCGCCGTCGCCGGGGGCCTGTTGCCGGTGAGTCGCCGCGGTTGCGCCGCCGCGTTCGCGCGGAATAGAGGAGATGAGAGGGAGCTGACACGCCGGGTCTGCCTGTCAGCGTCCCTGTGGGTGAGGGGGAGAGGTGCGCGGTGGCGCGGTTGAGAGTTGGGCCGGCCTCTGTTACTGGGCTGACCCGGGCCGGTTGTCCTTTTTCATTTTCTGGAATATTGAAATGTCTTTTCTATTTTTGAATGATATGAATAGTGCTGTTGTTTCATTTTAGTAGAATAAATGTGTAACAACCCTGAAATTCAAACACCAAAAATCACAACCAATTAATTTTTTTTGGTTTTAATTATCCAGATCCATTGCTTGTACATGCATGCATGTAGGAATTAATTTGCAAATAAGTAATGTGTTGGTGTCACTTGTATCCTAAATACATTTCCAAATTAAGTTAATAATCCATGTGCATATTTGTATTTATATTGCAATTCATGCTTGTATTTATATACAATGAATATTGGTTCAAATATATATATGTACCATTGTACACAAAGAAATAAAAATAGGAAAGGGAAAAAGAAGAGAGGGAAGGAGAGTAGAGCTTACCCAGCCAGCCATTCGGCCCAGCCCGACCGAGCTGCCCCTTCAGCACTGTGCACCCGCGCCGCTTCGCAGCTGGGCCGACCCACTCGCATGACTCGGCCCAACTACGTGCGCTCAGCCAGATACACACGCGCCCGCACTTGCTGCCGCTGTCAACCCGGCCCCGCCTATCAGCTGCCTCGCCCCTTTCTTCTGTTCTTCTTCCTCACGAAGACGAGGGCCGGCAGGGTCAAGCAAATCGCATGACCCTGGCCTGCCTGTCCCCTCGGCTGTCCCCTGCGTGTCCCCGTCGCCTAGACGACAAAGGACCCCGCGCGCACTCGGAAACCCTAGCTCGAGCCCCCTCCGATGGCTTACACGTGCCCCGGCCGAGATCCCCGACCGTCCGCCGCCGCTTAGCCTTGGCCGATGTTAAATAGTACACGAGTCGGAGCCTTAGCCCCATTCCACTCGCCGCCGCCACTGGTGGCACCAACCACGCCACAACACACTATGAAACAGAGGGAAAAGGGAAGGAGGAAGGAGGAGGAGCTGTTCGCCGGAGAGCCGCCGTCGCGGAGGTAGCCGGAACCGGAGCCGTGGACGGAGGAGAAGCCGGTGACGCGGTCGCGACTCGGCACGGCACTGCGAACACACGGCACGGCGTCAAATCGTCACTGCGTCGCCATCCTCTCAACCCCAACACCACGGTGAGCCGCTCGCACGCCATGTCCAAACCTCGCCCTACTCTTGCCATGGCGTTCCGACCCCAGGACGCACAGGCGCGAGCCGCTACCAGCTCAGGCGAAGCACTTGCACACCGCACGCACACGACCGGCCAAAGCTACTGGGCTACGAACCTTGCTAAGCCGAGAACGCAGCACGACGCGCTCTCGCTGGAGCGTGCTCACCATGGGGGCGTTCCGTCGCAGCTACTGCCGTTCCAAGCGATCTAGCTAGCAACTAGATAGGATAGCTCGTCGCGAAGCACCGCCGCGACCCCTTGAGCCAGCCACACGGATCTGAGCCCTGGAGGAAGCCTCGACCACCCTGCTCGTGTGCGCCGCAACACCGCCGGAGCGCCGTCGCGCGCCGTAGAGGTGAAGAAGACCTGCCGAGACCGTAGTTCGTCCCCTTATGCATATACACCTTGCTGACCATGCGAATGGGGTGAAGTAGTGCTTGGTTGTGCCAAGACGCGATCGCAGCCGCCTCACCGACGTCTGCCGCCACCGGAATAGCACCGCCGATGGGGATAGACGCCTTGGGGACCCATCTAGCCAAATCTGAGGCTGGAACATCGTTGCCGAAGGTCTACGAAGAGAATCCACAACCCCTCTGACCTTGCTAAACCTCGTCGGAGCCTTGTCGGCGAAACAGCTTCGCCGCCGGTGAGCGGAGCACCGCGGATCCGAAACCCGGAGCCCCAATCGACGCCTTTCCTGCCTTCCGAACACTTTGCGCAACCGCGGGATGCCCCGGAGAACCACTTCGACCACCATCAAGCTCGCCGGACCTTTATCGTAACCGCACCACCGCCGGCGACCCATTGAGACCCGGCGTCGAGCACCTGGCGCGCGTCCTCCGAAGCACGCATGGCCGGTACAACACGCGCGCGGACCCGGTCCACGATAAACCGAGACAGGGAAAGGAGGGTGAACCTGGTTCACCGTGAGCCGAGCCTGTGGTCTATACACCGCATGGCCAAGTCCTTCGTAGACCGAGCCCACACGTCGCGCCGACGCCTTCGCATAGGAAGCCGCCACGTGGAGTAACCTAAAGACGACACGCGTCCCTGTGATGACGTCACCCGATTCCCTCCGGGTCGACCGTTGACTTAGTCAACGCTGACGTCAGCATGATGTCATGCTGACGTCAGCAGACCGAGAGCCAGCCGAGCCATTGACTTGGTCAACGTGAACAGTGCCCCGACCAATCCCGTGCTGCCACGTGTCACTCCCTAGTAATTCGGCCTTTTTTTCATTTTCAGAAAATAGGATAAACTTCGGTAATTCATAACTTATTCATACGATGTCTAAAAATTGCGCACCACATATCAAAATTCTCAGAAAAATAAGATCTACAACATGAACACATATTTGAGTGCATTTGGTTCTTTATTTTATTGGATCTTTCTGAAATACTCTATAGGAGTCGTTAACGCGACTATTTCGGATTTAATTTCAGAGACGGAGGAGGATCTGACTGAGGAGGGCGACCACGAGTACCTTCAGGAGTTAGGCGATGACTATGAAGGTGCCACGTCCCACCCAACCCTTAACTCCTACTACGCACTACTAATAATGTTCATGCTATTGCTTTACGATCATGAGATAATTATGCATAGGTTGCATGGTAGAATATTGTTTTCCCTACCTTGATTAGACTTTATCCTGCTACCCGCTGTTAGGTTAGCTACTACTTTTTATACTGTTGCTCTTCCACTACTTGCTACTTATTACATGCTATGTGGTGGAATTGGGACGGTTTATATAAGAACCTGATTATAACCACTGGGAGAGCGTGCTGCGTGTGTCTCGGGTGCGTGGTGAGTGTCCAACGACCAAGCGGGATATGAGACAAGCCTGAGGAGCAAGTCGTGCCGGGGGTGTAACCTGGGCATCCCCACGTGTGATACCTGTGGCGGGTAATGCTGTAAGAGGTGGTTCCGGGTGGGATAGCCTTTGTGGTTTGAAGCCCGTGGACGGAGGTGCTGTGATGGCACGGGGAGAGTATCCCCTAGGTGGAGAAGCCTGCTTGGTCGAAACCTAGGACCTGACTAGTGACCGGAAACATCTGGACTCCTTTTCTACTCACTCGTCTCTGGTGGGCGGGGAACGGCTGGACTACTTGGTAGGGCGGTACCACTACTGCTAGGTTGAAAGGTGATAAGGGTGGGCGGTGACGGATGGAGAGATTCCCGTACCGCCCTAGATGCGCAGTACCACTGGTTAGGCCCGGTGCTGCGTCTCCCAGTCTCAGCATGACGGTGTTGGATCCGGAATATCCCAGGGCTGAGTGATAGGGTGGAACCGACCTAGGCAAGCAAGGACCCGGAATTCTGCCTAGGTGTTAGCGCAACATCTGTGATGGCTAATCTTGTGAGTAGCGAAACCTCTGCAGAGTGTATTGTTGATCGATCGATACATATGCCAACTCGTTGGCTATGGACCTTTCCTAATGTTTCTGCAACCACTATTAGATGAGAGCATATTCTTTTCTCCCGCTGGATGATGCTTTCCGGTAGAATGCCCGTTGTGGCAGTATGCCGCTGATATAGGCCCGAGAGGGAGTTGGGCTTATCGAATGAGTGCGAGACGTGTATGGGTTGGTGAGATGTGGTGTTGGAATGGGAATAATGGTGTTAACGGTGTTGAGCGGGTGATAAAACTTCATTATTAAAATATTGATTATACTTGCATAGGAAACTCCAGCCTATAGGACTGCTTGTAGCCTTGTATCCACTTTCCACAAAGCAACTGCTGCATGGGTGGGTTCCGTGGCCAGTACAAATCGTACTGATAAATTTGCTGTCAGGTGACGAGAATGAGTACGACTTTGAGGGAGATGATGACGAGGAATAGGGTCACGTGCTACACTCAAGTTGGCCGTGAAGGATGATTCGCTTCCACATCTATCAAGCTTCTCTGTTTGAACTTCCTGCTAGTGTGGCGATGTAATAAATATTTATGTAAGACTTTATTATCATTGTATGGATCCTGGTATCAACTGAGAATCGGGTAATTTCATGGATTGTGAGAAACAATCTGTTTAATTACATTGCGTGCCTGTGGATTCTCTTCGCGGAAATCGAGGTCGTTTCAAAATGTACTGTACCAAAAATTATGAAAATAAATATGTATGCTCTCTGATGTGTTTAGTATTTAATAAAAATATCAAACATGGTATTTAGACAATTTCTGCAGGGGATAAAAATGGGTTTTTTAATTGGGAAATGAAACTTTGATGAATTTTAATAAATTCTTTGTTAGTCCAAAAATCATGAAATTTTAACTGGCACTATTTTAGGGTGAAACCTATCTGTTGGTAGAGTTTGAGCTCATTTGGAAATAATTAGCTTTGTGGAATAAATATTATTGTATTATTTTGATATGTAAATTAGTGAAAACCCTAGTATTTAGGTAATGTGTGATTTGGGATTGGTTGTTAGGCCTTGGTCAAACACCCTGAAGACTAAGGGAAGGTTAGCCTAACACATTATCATGATGTATCTGGTATGTTTGGTAAAACATAACTCTAGTCATTACCGACTGCTAAAATGGTCAATAAAAAGGAATTGTGGGACATGCCTACTTACTTGATGTAGATTAGTTTATAAGTTTATCGTGAGGGAAAGTTGTACTCAAGGTGGTTTAATGATTGTATTGTACTTTGCACATCATGACATTCGCATCATATTAAGCATACATCATTGCATACGTGTAGTGACCGGCAACGAAGAAGTCAAAGTCGAGGTTCCTGCTACGGAGGTGGTTCCCGAGGAGACCCAGAGCTTTGATATTTGTGGCACTGACCCGGACACGACACTCTACGCGATCCAAGGCAAGCCCCGGTGTATTTGCCCCTCCTTGTATTTAAAATGTTTTATCACTTGAGTTAATCTACTGTATTAGGTTAGTAGGAGTTGAGTGATAATCTATTGATGCATTACCATTCCTTGACCACTTATTACCCAAAGAACCTGATTTAATTTAAGTATTGAAAAATGCTTAGCCCGCTTAATTGATTTAGAGTTGCATAAAATGCTATTTTGAGCTATGTGATATATGTTACTGATTAAATCATGAAAAGGGTATTGATATTATTCTCGTTCGGCAGTTGTGCACCTATCAATACACTGTCGTCGACGAGAAAGGATTTCCTGCTAATATATGTTACTGATTAAATCATGAAAAGGGTATTGATATTATTCTCGTTCGGCAGTTGTGCACCTGATCAGTATACTGTCGTCGACGAGAAAGGATTTCCTGCTCGGTGATCATAGCTTGGGTTAGAGTCCCAACATATTGTCACCGACGGAAAAGGGATTTGAAAATTTGATGGGACATTTGTACTTGGGTTAGAAGCCCAATACACTGTCATCGCCGGAAAAAGAAAGTAGGGACCATTCGTTGTAGGCCTGTTGGATTGAGACTTTGCAACTATCCACATACTTCGGGAAGCCCTACCTCCGGTCGCTCTATTGCTTGAACAGACAATCACGCATTGGGAGTGGAGAGATGGCGAGAGTAGCGTGTACCCTCGTGGCTGGTGTGCCTGGATAGTAGAGGAGTACTGTGCTCTCGGATGGCGCAGGACCGGTTCAGGGATAGAAAAAACCATGGTAGACGGGGTTGGTATATGCAAGATTAGGTGCTACATATGCAGTGTGGTTAAGGATCCCCAGCTGGGTACTAATCGATTCGAATCGTCGTTGCTCCTCGGTTATTGAGACTTGATCCTCCGACCATTCAGCGAGGAGTGGTTCGAAATTAGGTTGTTTTGAGAATGAATTGGACTTGAAGGATATATGTGAATGAATTGTGAACTATTGATATTTATTATTAACAATGTTGAGTAAAATATTGAAAACAGGATTAGTAATGTTTTTTCCGCAAAATACCTAGAATCTTGCTAAAGCCTTACCTTGACTCCCTCAGTCTACATTCCTGAGTCTCATTCCTTTTTCTTAGTCGGGTAAGTCTTGCGGAGTACCCCAGTACTCAGGGTTTGTTAACCCCGTTGCTGGTAGTCAGCAGCAGGAGGTCTGTCTTGCCCCTTGCTATGTGACCATCATCCAGGATAGCGAGGAAGAGTGAAGTGAACCCGTGGGCAGGGTTCGTGTTACCATCTATCTTATTATGTTATGTTTTTGTTCTACTGCTACTGCCACTATTTTAATTATGGTCTGTAATAACTGCACTTGAGATCTATTTGGACAACCGGTTGTAATTTAAGTACTATTTAATCTTCTGCATTTTTACTCTGATGTATTTTATTATGAAATGTTGTAATTCTGTAATGGCTTCGCAGTGGGATCCTATTGGAGAACGGGTGCTGATGTAACCCGGCAGATCCTCCTAGATCATCTGGAACACGGGCCCAGCTGTCAGAGGTCATTAGTGACAATGATAGATGCCTATGGGCCATGTGATTTAGGCGGTTCTGTTACATAGATGCTCATCTCCTCCCTTATTAATGAAATTAAGAACATACCCGAAGTACAGAACCGTCGATACGGGACCGACCAGGGTACCTGTCGGCCCCCTTTTACCAAACTAGATCGGTAAGCACGACCCAGAGTCAACAATCTTGAAGAATTCAGATAGAAAGTTCCTCTTGTAAATCAGAGTAGGACTCGTCTGGCCGAATCCGACCAGCGTTAGACAAGGACCTCGGCCCCTTGTAACTATAAAAGTGGGCCGGGTGCCCGCCAAGGGCCCGACTAGACTCAGATTATTCTGTACACCAATCCACCGCATAATACAATCCAACGCAAAGGCTCATGTCGACTGGACGTAAGGCTATTACTCGATCACGAGGGCCTGAACCAGAATAAATCGTTTCTCTTCGCGTTCACCGCCGAGTTCCGGAGTTCACCGAACCCCGAACTAAACTGTCCCGGGTACCCCCATGGCAGGCTATCGGTCTTAAAACACCGAAAAGAACCCACTCCATTATGGATGAAGAGGTGAGGACCAGGGCACAAGACACGAGGTTCAGACTACCCGCACTTATCATCCTCTATTTCTATCCTCTATACATCCTGATCATCAAGATTCTCTCCTCTATACATGTTTCTTCCGCATCCATCATCCTCTATATCTCATACTTTATATCAACTATCAACAGTGGGGCCTACATACATGTTTGCAAATAAATTTTATCTAAATATATCCATGTGAGATCTTGTTTTGAAAGATTTATTAAAACAAATTTAATGGTGTAATCGGAATTTAATTTGTTTTTTTGTGAGTTATAACATTTTTTAGTGAGTTGAAAATGTGGAGCCCGCCACTCCACCCTCCCCCTCTCTCCTCTCTCTCTCCCACACATCCTCTCTGGCTCCCGCGTGCATACGCGCATTGGCTCAATGGGTGGGGCCACTGACGTAGAGGACGTCCGGTAACACGCTAAATATAGCAGATGGAAGTGGCTACCGTAGCGATTACTCCGCTGCAGCCCTTCTCCTCTAAATATATCCTGCAGGATCATTTAACAGGAAGCAGTGCGGATGGTCTCACTGCCGTAGTCGCTCCTCATTTTCTAACTCTAGGCCTATCGAGAGGGTGCGCTAAAGGCGACGGGAAGTTTCACTTCGCCACGGGATTGCTGTACCGCCATATTGCGATGTTTACACGATTTATCCACGGAGGTATATGTGTCACGATTATAGGTGTCCTACTCCTGCTGCTGGATCTACACCTACGTGATCTATAGTTTACATAAATGGTTTGAACGAGTTAATTTGGAAGGCTTTCGTGGGTGGTTCTCGGGTTTTCCTTTCCTCTCTGTCATTTCTTTCTGTGTATGGGCCGACACTGATGTTCGTTGGGCTGAAAGTAACTAGGTTTCCCCGGCCAACACTTGGGCTTGCCGTAGTTACTCCAGATGCAGCTGCCTCTTGGTATTGAGAGGCCTATACGCCATACTGTTGGCGTGCATTTTTTTTTTCGGTATACAAGAAATTTTTGGCTATGCGTCCGGCAACACAATTTTGATGTACATACACAGAAGAGCTAAAGTCATAAGAGCACGCATTGCATGACGGCATCTTCTTCACGCATTGCATGAAGATGACGGCCTTCATTGGACCGAAAGGAAACGGATTGGCACCTTCGCTGCTGCCCCTGCCCGTGTCATCGAAGCAGAAGCACAGACAAACCCAACTGCGACGGCGACTGATCCTACACTCAATGTTATAATATCCAATTCGCTGTCCTGGTCTTTATCTTCTAGACAAAGTGCAGCAATAATTTTCTTTAGTTTAATATTGTTATCCACCGCCTTCTAGCAAAAGGAGTAGCATGCATACTTCTCCCCCCTCACATTGATCTTCCAAATCTTAGTTTGGAAAGCTTGCCGCTCCGAAACCTCCAGCTCCAGGTTCAAAGAGTGAACCTCATTCTTCAATCTCACCAAACCTCGATGCAGAATTGCAGATACTATATTATTTTGTAGTTGACTTGAGATCACCGCACTTGAGAATTGAAATTGCTTGCGCCATTGCAGAGTTTCAAGTTTGAACTTTGAACACGGCATAGTATATAAATCCATTTGGTACGGCACGGCACCATCCTTCACCGGCAGGGCTCCAGCTCCAATGGCTTCTTCCCAGCTATCCTCCCTCGCCGCACCGGCAGGGTTATGCGTTATGCCTGCTTTCAGCTCTTGCCGCAGCCTTGCTGGCGCTCACCCTCTACGTCCTGGGCGTCGTAGCGTCCTTCGCCGTCTTCTGCGCCAGAGAGTTCGCCTGGAGAGATCAGGACCTGCCACCGCTCGTTGGGACGGTGCTCGAGCAGCTCAAGAACTTCGACAGGCTGTTTGACGACCATGTCAAGTACGCGCTGGCGCATCGCACCAGCAGGCTGGTCTACCACTCTACCCTGGACACAGCGAAATCTTAACGACCGACCCGGCCGTCGTCGAGCATGTCCTCAAGACCAGTTTCAGTAAATACAGCAAGGTGGTTGTGGTTTCCCAAGTCCATCAGTTTTTTTAACCTCACTCCAGATTCTCAGCTCTCTCGGATCAACACATAGTTCAATTTATATGCCAGGTGCCACAATCCTGCAACAAATGGTGTCAAAACTTGAGTTATCTGCAGTTATATTGCCTTAAACTTACAGTAAACTGAAAGCAGAAATGGTTAATACTAAACGCATCGTCATGTATAAGAAATATAGATTATATTAAACTTACTTTAAAGTAGATTGTCATCAACCTTAAACTTATTTTAAAGTGTATCTTCATTATTGTGTGTCAAATCAATTAGCTACTTAACCATTCTACTACAATATGACCTTATGAACATGATTTTGAACTGGTTTGAGGCTTATGAACATGATTTTGAACTCGTTTGAGGCTGAAACACAGGGAGCCTACAATATTGAAATTATGAAGGATCTCTTCGGGGATGGAATTTTTAATACAGATGGGGATAAGTGGAGGCACCAGAGGAAGCTGGCAAGTCATGAATTCTCAACCAAAGTGCTACGTGAATTCAGCAGCGTTGTCTTCAGAGCGAATGCTACAAGACTGGTAGATAAGATATCATCTGCAGCAGCTAATAGAACTATTCTAAACATGCAGGTGCACACATGACTAACAAGAAAGTGCATGTGCATATATATTGGTAGATGTTAGTTTAGTGAAACATAATATTTGTATTTGATAGAAAAATTGGATCACATTAATGCATCCTTTTTCAGGATCTTCTGATGAAAACAACTATGGATTCAATCATCAAAGTGGGATTTGGTTTCGACCTGAACACGCTATTTGGATCAGATGAAGCTAGTGTTCAGTTCAGCAATGCCTTTAATGAGGCAAACTCTATTGTCTACCACCAATATGTCGATCTGTTCTGGCATCTGAAACGATATTTCAATATTGGATCAGAAGCAAAGCTTAAAAAGAACATTCAGATCATTGATAACTTTGTGATGAAGTTGATACATCAAAAAGAGAGAGCAAATGAATGGGCAAGATAATGTAAGGGCTGCAAAACACTAACCTGAATATAAGCTTGTCAACATGTATATGCTGCTTTCTGTGTTGGTATATGCTTTTTAGTAACAACTTGATGAAGAAAACTCAATCTGGTACTAAAGTAAGAGAAATTTGTGTCTAACCATGAGATATTTGCATACTAACAAGATGGACAATGTTAGATCTATTAAAGGATCAATATGTGCAAACCACCTAAATTACATGTAACCATATCTGAAGGTGGTGTGATTCATGTCAGAAAGTTTCAGCAGCTTTTGAATCTACTGTTAGTATCCAGAGTAAATATACTGCACAGTTTTACTTGTGCAATGCCTTCTCTTAATTAAACTCTATCTTCACCTTTATGATGCATGCAGAAATCCAGAAGGACATACTATCAAGATTCATAATAGCAAGCAAGGAGGACCCTGAAACAATCAATGATCGTTACCTGCGTGACATAGTCCTCAATTTTCTGATTGCTGGGAAAGACACAACAGGGAACACACTCTCCTGGTTCTTCTACATGCTTTGCAAGAATCCTATAGTGCAGGATAAAGTTGCCCTCGAAATTAAGGCTCTGTTCGCTAAACCTTAAAACCGCTTATTTTTCAGCCTTTGTACAGTACTTTTCTTTCACACAAAATCAGAATTTTCAGCATTTTTCAGCACTTTTCAGCTTTAGCGAACAGAGCCTAAGGAGTCCATCTAGTGGGCTGAGGAAGATAACCACACAGAAGACTTCACTGCAAGATTGAATGATGGAGCAATCAACAAAATGCACTACCTCCACACTGCAATCTCTGAGACACTACGGCTGTATCCAGCTGTTCCACTGGTACAAATAGATCCATTGTAGTCTATTCCTTGACTAATGTCCATGTAAAAATATTCGAACATGATTTAGCCTAATTGGGGTATCAGACTTGATATGGCTAGAATAATCTGCAATGTGTTATTAACATCTGCATCATAATGAAATATGAAAGTCCTTTGTTATCAGTATGAACTTAATTAGCTAACTGCAAAGGATCATAGTTAGATGGTTTGGGGTGAAAATACAAGTAGATATTACAAACACATGAAAGTAGTCTTCAGAAATCTCCAAGAATTTTTAAAAAGATCACTAGATTTAGGAAATCGGATGATCTATTTCCATGTAAATTTACTAGAAGTTAGGTATTGTAAATCCACCTTTAAGTTGCTACTAGCTGTTGTCAAGTTGAATTTGCATTTGGAACGATTGTATCCAGAAAAGGACAAATGGGTATCAAGGGACAATTACAGTAATATGTTTTCAAAAAGTTCAAGGAAATTTGTACTCAAGAATATTTGGAAGCAAAAAATTAACTAGTCAATTATAATGTATGTCACTATGCAGGAAATAATATAATAAAGCTCTATGTAACACCATGTTTCTGTTATTTGCATAGACTGGCATTTTCCAAATTTGGCATTTCGTTTGTGAAATTTTCTGTGGCTCTCTTACAGGATGGTAAGATGGCAGAAGCACTACCTAATGGCTATAAAGTGATAAAAGGGGATGTCGTGAACTACATGATTTATGCAATGGGGAGGATGACATACCTCTGGGGTGAAGATGCTGAAGATTTCAGGCCAGAAAGATGGATTGCGAATGGAGTCTTCCGGCAAGAGAGTCCTTACAAGTTTGTGTCCTTCATTGTAAGTATAACTTACTACTTACTAGTCATCTCTCACGTATTCAAAGAGAACACAGATACAACTATAATCACATATCCATACTAGGTGCAGCTTAGATTCTCATAGAGAATTAGAAAGGAACAGATAAAGTTTAGAATACAAGCAGATAGTGGTATTTTGTGTTCTCTTGTTACAGGCCATGCTAAGGCTTAGTAGGGAAATGAATCTGCTAAGGCCAAAGCTAGAAGCTACTATCAGCTCTCAAGCTACATAAACAACCTATGCTAATTTCATTAGCCTATGTCATTTCCCAATATTTGAATTTTTTTAAGGCAACCATTCGCATTTAACAAATATTTCTTCAATGATCAGGCGGGACCCCGCATCTGCTTGGGGAAGGAGTTTGCATATAGGCAGATGAAGATCATGGCAGCCACACTGTTACACTTCTTCAGGTTCAAACTGGCAGATGAATCCAAGGATGCTACATACAAAACAATGTTTACCCTCCACATGGATAAAGGGCTCCAGTTGTATGCATACCCACGTTCAACTTGAAATGCCAAAACAAGTTCTTAAATCCTTTGTTACTGTTGGAGACATGTAAATATTCCACAACTATACTTTGGGTAGGTTGGAAAAGAACTCACTGAGTATTGGTATGCCGAATAATTAGTTTATCGTGCTCAAATTGCCATCTCAAAGAATGTTGAAAAACCTGGCAGGAGCTCTGCCTCTCAATTAAGGGGAATAAGCAAAGTTTATGTACAGGGGAAAGGGTGGCTCAAAGGCCTCCAAAAAGGGGTACCCAACAAGGCGCCCTCTAGAAATGTTATGAACAAGCAATTAGCGCGGGTACAAAAATACACTTTGGCGCGAAACAATGTCCTCTCTTGCTTTGAATGCCACCTCCCGAGAATCTCTGCCCACACCCTGAAAAATCCTGCTATTCCTTTCTTTCCAGATATTCCACATCGTATAAATCACCACCCCATTAAAGTGTCTTCGGCGCTCTTTTGGTATTCTTGCTGCCGCTTGCTCCCACCATTCCTTAATCTTTGTTGGTTGGGGCTGGTGTGTGATCAAGTTGGCATCAAATTGCTCCCAATCCAGCACTAGCTTCCAAACCTCGCATGCTGTAAGGCAAAGAAGGCACAGGTGTAGAGCAGTCTCCAACGGCCCATTGCACAAGACACAATGATCTTGGTGTGGCCAATTCCTTCTCTGCAAGTTATGCGCCGTTTTGTATGAGCACCCAAGCAAAGAGCTTGCATTTATTCTCTGTGTGGGCTTTCCAAATGAGGTCCGGACGGAACGTGTTGTAGCTTCCCTGGAACTGGATTTGGTATGCCGAGCATGTCGAGAAGTTTCCATCGGACGTCCACTTCCATGTGATGGAGTTTGGTACCCAAGGTTGCAGGTGGACACGCTGTAATCTTACCCAGAGGGACGTAGCCTCCTCAATTTCAGTCACTGTGGAGATCCTACTCCTAAGGGCCCGGAACCAGGAATGATTGTGCAGCTCTTGCTGCACGCATCTGCCTTTCCTTCTTGCCAGCTCAAAGAGATGTGGAGCTAGATTTCTTGGTGCATCACCATCAAGCCAATTTTGCTGCCAGAATTTTGCTTTGGTACCATCTCCAATAATGACGATCATGGAAGCATTAAAAAGGAGTCTATCATCCGGTTTGCAGGGCAGGTCCACACCTACCCATGGCTTGGAGGGTTCCGTCCATTCCTACCACAGCCAACGAAGCCGCAAAGCTCTCCCAAACTTGTCCAAATCAGGCACTCCCAGACCACCAAGGCGCTTTGGTTTAGTTACTGTTGGCCAATTGACAAGGCAGTGCCGTCATTTGCATTCTCCTCTCCTTTCCATAGGAAGGCTCTGGGAATCTTGTCAATTTTTTTCCGGGCCCAAGCAGCTAGCGGGAAGACAGTGAGGTGGTAAGTCGGCATAGAGGAGAGCACTAAGGTGATTAGCGTTAGCCATCCAGCTTTGTTGAGGAGCTTGCCCTTCCAACCTGGAAGACGTCAGCCGATCCGCTCTATCAGTGGTTGTACATGTACCTTCTGTAGTGTCTGGTATGGAGCTGCAAACCAAGGTACCGGCATGGGAAACATCCTATGGTCCCTGTGAATGCTGAGAGGACTTGATCAAGGTCGATTCCCTCACATCTTTTGTCTTTTGCTAAGTAATATTTAAGATCTCAATCGTGTATCATGCCGTGCTAAGATTAGAAATTTCCTCTGTATAGTATTGGTTTAAAAGTAAAAAAATCATATGAACTAATAAAACAAATAGTTCAAATGGCACAAAATGATTGAAACTGTTCTGCTGGTTGGATTGTATGGCTGGCTGGCTGACTGTTTTGAGAGAAAATACTATTGAATGGTTGGTTGATGCTGGCTGGTAAGTTCAAGCAAACAGAGCAAATTATGTACAAAGTAGCCACCTATAAAGCTTCGCGCATAGAACAAGATATGATGGTATTTATATGTAAGTGGTGATGAAGAATCCATTTCTTGTCCTGAAATTTGTGAAAATATTTTCGCATCAATTTCAGGACCTCCCTCCCCCCTCTAGGCTGCGGTGATGAGGTATATTTGATATTCTTCTTGTGGTTTTTCTTGTATTAGTCCCAACGCATCATTTGGTTGATTACACACTAATCCTGGAGTTCTTTGCATGAGATAGGCCTCTTTGGCTTTTGATACATTCGTGCTGCTGCTGAAATTACCAGTTTTCCACCACAAAATAAACTCTAATTCTAGGAATACCACGTGCTACCCTTCAGTTTGCCTATGCTTTGTTTCAGGCAAAGAGCACACATGTACAACCATAACCTAAGAGCTCACGTCAATTTTTGGTAACTAGATTCTTGAATAAACAAAGGAACATGTCTACATGCAAATTGGAGTGACAAAAACAACCCTCTTACTTATCCTATGGTGTTGACTCCACGCTGAAATGGAGAACAACTATATATATGTATCAATGTCTATCAAGCTTCGATAATATACTATCAATGCAACAATTTGGTTAAGATACTATAATTTTCACCGCCAACCAAGTAGTGCAAGTTTAAGATACTGTATTTCTCACCTTTGGATTCTATTCAATAGACAACATTGGTTTTTACGTCATAATTGTAGCATTTCTGATATCGATGCCCGCTCACAATTGTCTAGGCTTTCTTTCTAGGCAGTGCATTGAGCTCTGGTTTATTAGTTTGATTCAAATCCTGTAGATTGTGTGATGTGTATTCAAAGTCATGATTATTGAAAACTCTGGTTTGTTGACGACTTAGAGTAGAAGGGTCAAGGGCTCAGGGCTGCAAAGGACTTGGATGTGGCAGATGTTTTCTGCATTGGATAAACTCAGACATCGCCGACTTACTGCAAAAAAAAAAGAGATCATGAATGCATATTGATCCTGCAGTGTCCCTATAATTATTATTTATGATCTAGCTGTCATTTCTATGTGTTCGTGATGTGGCCATGTAGTGCCACGGCCGAAGCTCAAGGGTAGCTAGCATCAATAACAGGAAGCTGAAGATGGAGGGAGAGGCAAGAGTTGCTTTCTGAGAACGAGATTTTGTTCCAATTTTTGTGCGTCTACCAAGACAAAAACGAGGAAATTGTGGGATATTATTTGTTATATAAAATAGTGAGCTTGTGTGCAAAATTGTGGATCATAACCACGTCCTGATTTCATAGGCTCAATATGGAATAAAAATGTCATTGGTAGGGTTTTTTATCTGGATCGATCAGAAGATGTGCTTGTTCCTTGGTAATTGTCTTGAGGATTATCCTGTTTAGTGTAGATGTGGTAGAACTTATTCGTAGATTTGAAGATGCGACATAACTTGTCAAAGGCGTCGAGCCCTAGGGTAGTTGGCCCCCGACTCCGGAGTTCGTAGTCGCGGTCCGTCTTCTAGGGCGAGGTTTTACCCCTCAACGACCTAGGCTTGAGAGTTGGGAGGTATTAGATAGATTGGTTTGGTAATTCTTGATTGATTCTCAAAGTGCCGATTACATGAAGCAATATAGTCCTTGATGGAATAAAAATAGCAACTAATCCCTCCATGATCCTAGGGATCCTAACAACCCTTGCCTAATCTAGCCACTAGATGGCTCGGCCCCTTCCTGGGCCGCGTCCTCGGCGCGCAGGGCGCGATCTGCCGCACGCCTGATGTCGCGTGCGTGGCGTCACCTGGTGTAGGTCCGACCGTACATGACATCTCTCCCCTCCTCGAGGACCAGCTCGTCCTCGAGCTGGAACACCGGGAAATGCTCGTAGAAGGAGTCCCAGTCCTCCCAGGTAGCTGAAGATGCTGGTTCGTCCTTCAGGCAAGGCGAGTACGGACGATGATGTCCGCTCTGGTACAATGGCGCCGTGGTGGATGACCGGCAGCGGTGGAGGAGCAGCTGGAGGCAGACCCTCCCATTTCTTCAGGAGCCCGACGTGGAAGACGTCGTGAAGCCGAGCCCGTGGTGGTAGGGCGACGCGGACGGCGACGACGTTGATGAGCTCTGTGATCTGGTAGGGGCCGACGAAGCGGGCCTTCAGCTTCCCAGTCGATGCCTCGGGCAGGGAGGCGATGGGCCGGTGGCGGAGACGTAGCAGCACCCAGTCGCCGACGGCATAGGTGACCGGGCGATGCTGGTGGTTGTAGTGCCTCTTCTAGACTGCCTGCGCCTGCTCCAGCCGGGAACGCACGTCCTGGAGGAACTCATTGCGCTCTGCCATAGTCTAGGCCACCGCAGCAACCCGTGTCTCCCCGAGCTCATTGGAGCGGATGGTCAGGGGATCGTGGCCGTAGACGATGCGGAAGGGCGTGTCACAGAGCGAAGTCTGGTAGGCCGTGTTGTAGACGAACTCTGCCCATGGTAGCCACCGGAACCACTGGCGTGGACGGTCGCTGGTGAAGTAGCGCAGGTACACGGTGATGACGCGGTTGGCCGCCTCCGATTGGCCATCCGACTGCGGATGGAAGGCCGTCGTCATGTGCAGCTTGGCCCCCATGAGACGCATCAGCTCGCGCCAAAACATGGAGGTGAAGATGGGGTCCCGATCGGACACCATAGACTGTGGCATCACGTGGAGGCGAATGATGTCGGCGAAGAAGGCCTGGCGATGGATTCTGCAGTATATGGGTGAGCCAAGGGTATAAAATGACAGTACTTGCTGAAGCGATCCACCACGGTGAGGATGACGGATTTGCCCCGGACTTTGGGCAACGCTTCCACGAAGTCGAGCCCGATGTACGTCCACACCGCTGTTGGCACGAGTAGCGGCAAGAGCAGGCTGGCTGGGTGGAGATGCTCTGACTTGTTCCTCTGGCAAGTGGCGCAAGCATGGACGAAGTCCTAAATGTGCTGGCACATGCTGGGGAAGTGGAAATCGCGACGGAGTTGGTGGAGCGTGCGCTGGACGCCTTCATGGCCGTCCTCATGGACCTTGGCGACGATCTCCAGCAGCAACGGTGAAGCCGGGGTGATGTAGAGGCCGCCGTCGTAGGTCACCAGGCCATCGTGGATGGCCCAGGGCGCCGTGCGAGTGCCTGCTACAATCTCGTCCCGTAGGGCGACGAGGGTCGGGTCTGCGGCCTGGGCCTGTCGCAGGCGGTCGATGAAGTCGAAGCAGGGCGCCGACAAAGCCAGGACCATGCCCGTGGCGTCCTCCGTGTCGCAGCAGGATAGAGCGTCGGCGACGGTGTTCTGGGCACCGGGCTTGAACTCGACGACGAAGTCGGACCCCAGCAGCTTCCCGACCCAGTGGTGCTGAGGGATCATGGCCAGCCGCTGGTCCAACAGGTACTTCAAGCAGTAGTGATCGGTCCGCACCGTGAAGCGACGTCCCCAGAGATACGGGTGCCAATGGCGGATGGAGTGGACTAGGCCAATCAATTCCCACTCGTAGGCATGAGGGAGCGGTGGCGAGGGGCAACCGGCCGGCTGAAGTAGGTGATAGGGTGCCGCTCCTGGATGAGCACCGCTCCAAAGCCGTGAGTCGACGCGTCACACCCAACGATGAACGGCTGGTCGAAGTCGGGTAGTGCCAAGACTGGCGCCGATGTCACGGTGGCCTTGAGGGCCGCGAATGCCGCAGTGGCCTCCTCGGACCAGGAGAAGCCCTCCTTCTTCAGGAGCGTCGTGAGAGGTGCCGCGATTGCGCCGTAGTTGTGGACGAATTTGCGGTAGTAGCCCGCAAGACCGTGGAAGCCGCGCACCGCCCGTGCCAAACGGGGTTGGGGCCAGTCGTGTACCGCCTACACCTTGGCCGGATTGTAACACCCTGAAAATTTGAATTTTTTAAAATAGGGATAAATTGAAGTTATTTTGGCATTTGATTGGCATTTAATTTAGAGAATAATTTTTTTGGGAAACTAAAAGTAATCAATGTAGGAACTTGATTGAATGCATTCATGCTGCCCTTCAATTATTTTGTATTGTTTGCATTTTGTTGGGATTGCAAAATATTCAAAAATCTATTTGGAAAACATATTTGAAAATGAGTTTTTTTTAAAAAAAGAGAAAACCAAATCCCTCCCTCTCGGGCTCAAGGCCTACTTGGCCTGCTGCCTTCCCCCTTCTCTTCCGCGTGGGCCGAGCCCAGCTCCAGGCCGAGGCCCAGCTCATGCGCACGCGTTGCCCACTCCCTCCCTCTCAGCAACCGGCAGGACGGGCCCACCCGTCGGGGCCTTCTCCTTCCTCTGCTCGTATGCGAGCAGGACTCCAGACGGAGTCATGGCCGACCCGGCCACCAGGCACCCGTGGCGTGCGTGCCGCCTCCTCCGGCCCATAAAAGGGATCCGCGACCCTCTGCCCCCTCCACGAATCTCTACAGCAACCTGCCACCTCCGATCGTGCCCTAGCCGCAGCCGCCGGAGTTTCGCGCCGCCGCCGTCAGCAGCGCCACTAGGAGCTCCTTAGGCGCAATTGAAGCTTCTCCAAGGACCTCTGGAGCTTCCCTAAGCTTTTGAGATCCTTCTTCTCGGAGCCCGACGCCTACCAGGCCTCAACACCGAGAGCAGCACACCCTCTGTCCGCCATTGCTGTTAGGGTCCACCGCCGGAAGCATCTCCGGTGAAATTTGCCGTTCCCCGAGTTTCGTAGTGAGGTACTAAAGCTTTTCCCTCCATTATTTCTTTGTTTCCACCTCCTCTATGCTTCCAGTCAGCTCGCCGCCGCCATTGCTCCGCCACCGAGCGCGCTGTACCTTCCCCGAGCCGCCATAACCCTAACCGATCTCATAATCGAGTTCACGATCGCTTCTGCTTGCTCCCAGTTCTTTCCCCGTGCCAAACTGAGCTTGGTAGACTCGTTTCCAGTTCTCCGGCGAGGATTCCGGCGACTCACCGCCGCACCACCCCTGTTCATCGCCGGAGCACCACCCTCCCTTCTCTCCGATCTCATCTGAGCCATCGGCTTCAAATCCAACGGCCACGGTGCACCGGTACCCCTTCATTCAGTTTTTTTTTCAAAAGAGACCCTAAGCTTTTTCAAGTATCAACCCGCAGCCCTTAGCATCTTTTACAAAATATGCTTTCTGTTTTATAAAACGTATTTTCTCAATCAGATTCAAAATTTGTTTTCCAAGTAATTGCAGATTTGCCACTACGAGTAATTTGACCATATTTTCTCCGTTTTAGATCCGATTTGATCCGTTCAAGTCTCGTTAGATTCATAATTTTGTATTCTACGTAACCATACTACTGTTACTTATATTTATCACTTTTAAAATTCGAGATTATATTAATCTATTATTTTACTAAATTAAATCTTGTTTATTTCATAACTTCTCCGTTTGAACTCCGATTTGCGTGAATTTTATATCGTTGGAATCGTAGAGACGCGTAGATTATTTTCATACACTTTTCAATATGTTTTTCTACTATTGTGTGTTTCTAATTTAGATCTTGTTTGCTTCGTGTACGATTGCCTCGATGTTTGTATGGTGATGTTGTGATCGAGTTCAGACGGTGAGCATTACGTTGGTGATCAAGAGTTCTTCGTGGAGGATCCAAGTTCTCAGGATCACTTTGATCAAGGCAAGTATAGCATGGACTATCCTTGTTGCCTATTCACCTTAATCATTAAATTTATGATGCATGTGTCTACCTTGGCAACCGTAGTGATTATTCCCTGCTTTTGATGACTTGATCCTTGTTACCTATGATATTACATTTGACTAGTGATGCTAGTGCTTTGAGGGGTCATGATCTTATGAACTTGAATAATTGATTATGAAATAAAGATTAAAATATGCTTTCTAGCAACATGGACTAAGGACTTATCTGTAAGTATGACACCGGGACTTACAGCGCAACCATGGGGGCTATATGGCTCTGGCTTTAGTCAAGTAGAAAGGTACTTTCTATCATGTTGTTAATCTTAAAAGGTTCCTTGCCGAGCTGGTTGTTTTATGGCTCCTGTCTTTGTGTGTACTGCTGTGCGTGTGTGTCACTTGGAAGGGGGGCTCTACCACCCATTGCCATTGCGCCCGAATTGATTAGTAACTTGTTAGAGAGCCTTTTGAAAGATTTCATAGTGAGACCCTGTTATGCACCTTGGCAGTGTAGTGTGGGCCTTGCAGACCCCGACACATGGGAATCACGACTCATGATGAAAGTGTGCAACCTCTGCAGAGTGTAAAATTGATATATTAGCCGCGCTCACGGTCACGAGCGGCTTTGGACATCTTACAAAATAATAATAATAATAATTGAATATTGATTTATTAATTTGAAGTTTCTATTGATATTTATTCCATATTAATTATCATGTTTATATGATCATTCAATCTTGTTCCTTGGACTATTCCACTTGATGCTACTCAATTGCTAAAATATGATCAACTAAAAGCAACCGCTGTCAAACCAGTGTCTTGCCTTATTTGAGCCTCAAGAACCCGTGCTATTCTTATTGAGTACGACATGTACTTACGCTTGCTTTCATTTTTCATACTTGGATAAAAATCCCGGATGGGTAACCGATGACTATGAGGACTTCTCTGAGGATTACTAGGATCGTGTTCACCAGTCAACTATTCCCTGTGGATTGGAGCTTCCGCGAGAGAGTTATCTATATTATTCTGTTGCTATTTATGTAAAGACTCTGTGATATTATTTATTATATATTAAACCTTGTGATGGTACTATGTAATTTATCGCTTATGTGTGTGATAGATCTCTGGGAATACATAAGTTGGTTCATTCAATTTTATACTTTAAAATTGGGTGTGACACATTAGTATCGGAACATAGGTTGACTGTAGGACGCAAGCCTGCATAGAATGGACACTTTAGGATATGTTTTTCTTACCTTATTCATGCTTTCTACCTTAACCTTGTTCTTTGCTAATTTGGATGCTTCCCGTACCCTTATTCTATTATAAAAATTTGAGGATTCTTTTCTAATTCTAGCTTTATCATGCTTTCTCATCATATTCTATTATGAAAATTTTCGATTCCATTTTCATTCTACCTCTGTCTTGGTCGGTGGTTAAGAAGATAGCACATGATCGCCAAACTACCTCATAAGCGTGTTGGAGAAGCAGAGCCACAGGCGTTGCTATCAGAGTGAAGATGGACTTAGAGATCATGCCAAGGTGTTATATTGGTCTACAACAAGAATCAAGATAGGAGCTCAATTAGATAATATGACGATTTAGATGTGAGTTAAGTTGAAACGAGTCTTGTGTGCGTGTGAATTTTATGTGCTTGTTGCTTTGTGCTTATGAATTATGCGTGATTTGGTTCTTTGTGATGAGTGTCAAAAATTATGATCATTTCTCTAATTCTCTTAATTAAAAGAAAGATTTAAGGGATAAAGATTGTTAAATAAATAATTGGGTTGAAAAAAAAATCTGGTTTTCTTAAAATCTGTTTTTTGGACCTCTCTGTCTTGTTAATTATTCTTAATTAATGTCATAAATCCAAAAATTATGAAAATTTTATGGGAAACAGTATACTTCCATAACTTTCCATGGACACAAGAATCACATCAATACCTATTATTGTTTTGGAGATACAGTTATTGCAAGTTGAGATTTCTGCACAGTCCGGCAGCCTGAATAGTTTCTGTTAATGTCTATTTTTGGTTAATTTAACGTCATAATCTGGAAAGTGGTCAACATGAAAGTTATAGACAATTTCTCAGGCTTTCCAACAGTGTAGATAACGCCTCTGTTGGATTTCTGGAACTCTAGATATGATCATTTTTCTGCGCTGCTGTTATAGGATCTCGCCCAGAAAATTCAGATTCATTATTTACAAGTGGTTGCATAAGGGAAAAATTTTAAACTCATTTATATGTTGAAAAATAGATGGACGGTAACAGGAGGAACGCTAATCCAGCCACCACCACAACCTAGCATTCAAGATCTTATAGCTTCACAGACACAGCTGATGGAGACCATGATGCACTTCATTCAGGACCAACCAGCTGGAGGACCATAACCTGCTCAACCTCAAGCTAGAGATAAACTGAGGAGAATTTCTGAAAGGTCATCCACCTGTGTTCAACCACGCCGCTGACCCATTGGGATGCTGATGATTGGCTTCGCGCTGTGGAGAGGCAACTCACCATTGTGCAGTGCAACGATCAAGAGAAGGTGTTGTATGCATCTGGACAGTTGCAAGGAGCTGCTCAAGACTGGTAGGATGCATTCCAGTATGGCCGCCCCAATGATGCACCTGCTATCACCTGGCAAGGAGTTTTGTGAGAATTTTAGGTCATACCATAGCAGAATTTAGAGCTTTGAAGCAAGAACAGATGTCGGTGCCAGCGTACCGTGACCAGTTTGTTCATTTGTCGTGGTATGCTCCCGATGATGTTGCCAATGACAAGGACAAGTAGCATCTCTTTCTCAAGGGACTTTATGATAGTTTGCAGCTCTAGCTCATGACAACCACCTACCTGAATTTCCAGGCGCTTGTGAATTGCGCTATAGTGATCGACAACAAGCGTAAGAAGATGGCTGATAGCAAGAGGAAGAAGCAAGGACAGGCCTTTGCAAGAAATAACCGTTCATGTTCGAACCCCCCGCAGCAGAATTTCCAGCAGAAGCACCAAGGGCCTTCAAATCATTGGAACCGCAATCGAAACCAGTCTCGTTCTCCATCTCCACCGCAACAGCAGAAGATTCCCACCCAGACTCAGCAAGCTACCCCTAGCAAGACCCCCAAAAGGACCAATACACCTGGCACCCCCATCAAGTGTTTTGCCTGTGGAGAATCAGGACATCTCTCTTACCACTGTCCCAAGAGGCAGAACCAGCAGACTCCCTAGAGTAGTAACCAGAAGGGAAGACATCAGCCACCATCTAATCAAGGAAGGGTGAACCATGTGTCCGTAGAGACTGCTCAGGAGGCACCAGAAGTTATGATGGGTACGTTCAGTGTCAACTCCATCCCTGCTACTGTTATTTTTTATTCTGGTGCTTCACATTCTTTCATATCACAAAGTTTTGTTAGAATACATGTGTTGACGGTCGTTAAGTACCAATTTTATACCATCAACTAATGCCTAGGGAAGATCAATAATAGAAGCATGGGGGTTATTACTGACAAATTCCATGAGTTTTGGTGAATTGTGTATTTTCCAGGGATTATTCCAGAAAGGCTTAAAAGAATGATTAAAGTGCTCAATTACCACGAAACTTAACTGCCAAGGAAACATCATCACGAAGACCCTGGAAGAGTCCAGAACACACCCGAAGCGACCGGGGACCGAACCCCACCAGGGTGGGGCCAGCCGACGCCCCCCTAGGGTTTCAGGCCCACCTTCTGGAGTCTTCTTCCACCACCTCTCTAGAGTCATCTGGGCCCTTTGTTCATGTCAGTTTGATCCTACGGTGCACGTTCATCCTACCGGGCTATAAATAGAGGGGCAGACCCCCCTCCCAGAGCACCAATTCATTCCTCCTGCTTCATTCGTCAAGAGTAGATAGAAGTTAGGGTTTCCAGAGATTAGAAATAGGGCTCTAGTTCTTCAAGTTCATAGTTTAGGCGTCTAAGCAAGGTTCAAGTAGAGTTGGGTGCTACGCTCGGGATTCCAGATCCATTCGTCTGGAGATCGGTAATCTTATCTTGTATTTCATTATGACTTTGTTTTATTTTAATATATTGCTACTTATTCAGTTCTGTTTACACTGAAAATCTGGACTGAGTGCAGATAGTCGACGCCGAGAGCAGATAGCCGATTTCGGGGCAGAGGCCCTAGACAGATAGTCGATCGGGTCCCGGAATCGATTGTTGGGCTGAAGCGTAGACGATGCGGTTGAAGGAAATAGCCGATTGATGACGTCAGCACAGATCTCCGGTGCTAGGAAAATGATCACGTTCGGAGTCCGATAAAGAAAGAAATGACTGGGCTACAAGTTACCTTTAATTTAGGAAAGTTTGTTAGTTTCCGTATTTATCTTGAGTTGTAATTCGAATAGGACTCTATCAAAGCCCTGGGTATAAATATAAGCCCCGGCTATTGTAATAGGACACATATCAATACAACACATCTTTCGGGCTCCGGCCAAAACTTAGGAGTAGGAGTAACGTAGATCTCGGTGAGTTCTTCAATCGGGCTGAGTGTCATCCGGTGGACGCAGGCTTGCTTGTAAGTACCAGTCATGCCTCGCTAAGCTTTTGTCTCTTTAATGTCATCCGGTGGACATGGGAGTATCGTAAATCGGGGTTGATTCTTATTTGATATAAGTTTAGCGTCATCCGGTGGACGTGGGTTTAGATCAAATAAGGGTTAGTTATCGATTCATGTTTGTTTTCTTGTTTAATCTATGTTTAACGTCATCCGGTGGACGAAGGCTTAGGTTAAGCTTGATTATGTGCATGGATTAGTTATCAGCTCTAACTAATTTGGCATCTTAGTTAGATTCATTAAGTTATCAGGATGTTATTTGTCATTTATTGTTTATTTATTAATATAACATCTTTCTTCCCGATCAAGATTGCATAGTATTGGCCTTAGATCCACATGATGAATGTCATTTATGTCTTGTTCATGATTTGTTATGATATCGCTTGATTCGGCCAGTATTATCGTAATCTTGCTCGTACGTGCTGTGGATGCTTGACAAGAGCCGATCTGAAAGAACACAGAGCAGCCGGCCTTTTAGACCAGTTCTGTATTCCTTCTAGATTTGCTTGTGAGTATTTTCGGAAATATATCTAAACTGGTGCAAAGCCGCAGACCTTCTAGACCAGTTTCGTATTAGTACTAGATTTATACTTGGAACTAATCACCGCCAAGTTTTCTGCTTCACGGACCCCGAATCGGCTAATTAGCCGATACGGTTGTGCTTTTTCGAGAAAACCAATTAACCGATCGCATTCTGCCAAATCGGCTAAATAGCCGATTTATGCCTGTTTGACGTTCAGACAACCTGAACTGAATGATTTGACCTGTTTACAGCAATTGATTACGCTTTAATCTGTTACAACTATCTGCATAGATTTGTTTAATGTAGATTGTTCTATTTGATCATGCATATCAATCGATTATGTATCAGTTCAGTATCTGTTTCTATAACAAAACATGCATGTATGCCGGAATCGACTCTTTAGTCGATTTCGATTAAATCGGCTCTCAGAGCACATAGTTGGAACTATCAGGACACACCGGTTAGTTCCGCCTTGTGATTACTGATTATTATTTTTTCTTGTCAATTGCAGGTCAAATTGGCTGGCACGCCTGAGGGTTATCGACACTCTCTGACCGGGTTTGAAGCTAGCTAGATCTTAGAAGCTCCGACGCTCTTGAGAGCATATCCGGCTTCGCTGGTGTGTTGAGACGCAAGAACAACATTTTGTGCCAACACACTTTTTGGCACGCCCGGTGGGACAGTTTCACTCATGTCTAAGGGAAAGGCTCCGAAGACCGTGGCTCCCTGGGACGACGGCGTCATCAGAGTCAAGCATGAGGAGATCGACCCCGAGGATGCTGCGGTGCTGGAGTAGATCATCGAAGAGTTCACTGATGCCTGTCTGCTGTCGTTTGCTAAAAATCACGATGGCCACATGTTCAAGAAAGACCCCTACCCAAGGTGGGTCATGCCTGGCCACACCGACAAGGAGGAGCAAGAGTTCAAAGAGTTCATCCAGAGCGTCATCTGGAACGCTTCGCACCAGGCAATCGGGCACCATCACAATGTTTTCCTTTAGACATTCTACAGCATCATGAAGACCGTCATCAAGAAGCAGGACTGGGAATCAATGGGCCAAACGTACTTCAATATTCCCCCAGAAGATACCAAATCAGATGCAGCGGCCGGAACATCCGATCCTCCGCCGCAACAACCAAAACCGTCAAAGTCATCTGATCAACATCCCAATATGACGATGGATTCGGCTCCAAAAATTGCTCCACAGCCTAAGCTATACAGAGATTACTCTCCTGAGCAGATTGCCGCTTATATGCGTATAACTAGGAACACGCCGGCTGGGAACTTGCTGTTGGCGCAAAAAGTGGTTCCCTAAGCCCAACACACCAGCGAAGCTGGAAACGACCCTTGAAGGCAGTAGAGCTCTCGCAGATCCAGCTAGCTTCGAACCAGGTCTGAGAGTGTCAGTAACACCCAAGCGTGCCAGTCAATTTGACCTGCAATTGACAAGGAAACAATAGTAATCAGTAATCACAGGGCGGAACTAACCGGTGTGTCCAGGTAATTCCAATTATGTGGCTCTGAGAGCCGATTCAATCGGAGATCACCTAGAAAGCCGATTCCGTCATGTTATGAACCGATAGTATAATAATGAAGTAAAACGCCTATCAGGATACTCATGTGAAGATAATAACGTGCTAGCCGATCTAATTGAGTTAATGTGCATAAAAGAAAATAGATCATGTGTACAGATCTAATCTGTACATCAAACAAGCAGAGATCGGCTAAAGCTGGTCTAGAAGGCCGGCGGCTTTAGCAAACCCTCTTTGTTAAGTTCACCAAGTCTGCTTTCACCTGATCTAACGGCCAGCGGGCTTCGACAAACCCAGCAAACAAAGCTAGATCGTTTGATATCCAAATAAGTCTATATACACGATTTACTCGTGAGAGCATAACTGAATCGGCTCTTTAGCCGATACAGGGTCCATGAAGCACGAACGAATGCTAGCGTAGCCATAAACAGACTTCGAATTAAAGCAAATGTAATCTAGTGAAAACTTGTTTAGGTTAAACCTGTTCCACCGGATGACGCTCAGTTTAACTTAAACAAGGACACAAAAATAAGACTTACGATAACCTCAGAACCACTCATGTCTCAACTAGAACCGAACGCACAACATGTAACGAACAAGATTGATAGGGAATTAGCCGATGTAAGCATGAAACCGATCATCATGGTAAAATAAGCATAAGAAAGCATAAACGACGATTAGATTCAAGTAAATCTAAGGCCAAATCTATCAATCTTGATCGGGCAGAGAGATGTTATATTGATAAATAAACAATAAACAACAAATAACATCTTGATAACTTAATGAATCTAACTAAATTGCCATATTTAGCTAGAGCTGATAACTAATCCATGCGTGCAAACTATCTCAATCCATAGCCTGTCTACCGGATGACATTAACTAATAGACTAATCAAGCAAGCAAACACGAATCGATAACTAATTCGCGCGTGAAAACCGTCCTAATCTGCATCTCGTCCACCGGATGACGGTTAACACAGATTAATCGGGTAAACCAACGTGAATCATCCTTGACTCACTATGCTTCCCGCGTCCATCGGATGACGCCAAAGAAACAGAGCTTAGCAAGGACCCTGGTCCGCCATGCTTCCACGTCCACCGGATGACGCTAAAAAGACATAGTTTAACAGGGGGTTGACGATACTTACAAGCAAGCCTGCGTCCACCGGATGACACCCAGCCTGGATGGAGTAACTCGCCAGACTCGACTGACTCTAAGGTTTGTTGGCCGGAGCCGAAATTTGTGTTGTATTGATGTTGTTGTGTGTTTTACAATGGCTGAGGGCTTATATTTATACCCTGAGCGTAGATAGAGTCCTAGTCGAATTACAACTCATCAATAGATAAGGAAACCAACAAACTATCCTATATCTAAGGTAACTTGGAGTCCCACCTTCCCTTTCATAACGGACTCCGATCGTGATCGCATCTTGGCGGCGCGGACTCTGGATGACGTCACCAATACCGACGCTGCACGCCTCCTGTCACCTCCGCCCGATAACCGATTCACCGTGCAATCGGCTATTTTCCTTCCTTCCGCTAGACGGAATCTGCTTCCGAGAGCGGCTATCTTCCTCCGGTATCGGCTATCGGCTCCCAGCCCAAAATTTGGTGTTAACACATGCTTCCCTCTCGGCACTCCAAACTTTCGCACCAAAATGAAACCCTAAACCGACGTAACTTCCGCCACGGGCTTCAATCCGCCGCCGTCAGCTTCGATTCGCCGCCGCCAGCTTCGATTCGTCGCCGTCAAATCACCCCCGAGCTAATGGCGACTCCTTCTGAGGTCCCTGAGGTATCAATTTCATCGATCCACCCCCTAATTCGTGAATCCCTCTTCAACCTCACTGAGTACGAGTTTCAAATCCAGGTGCTGAGGAATGATATTCTGATTCCACTGAAGGACATCCCCGATACCTACTATTTGGGCCCGATGGGTGATCCGATCCCCAAAGACTTCATCATTCAAGAAACCAACCAGTTCCCATTCCGAAGCTCCATGATGGGCGCCTCTTCTTGGGCCAAATCTTTCAGAAACTGGCCAAGCGCACCTGCTGGGTGGAGGAACTGGTTCCGCCGCATCGCGGCGAAGAAGCGCGCGGACTGGGAGATGCGCCATCTGAGCCAATGTCTTGACCTATCATTATCAGAGATGGCAAGGAATGAGCCGCTCCTGATTGCTGCCAGTCATTTCTGGTCCAACTCCTTGAATGCTTTCGTGTTCGGAGACGGTCCAAAAACCATTACCCTGGGCGATATCCATATGCTCACTGGACTTCAGATTACTGGATCATATGATTTCTGGGATCTCCGCTCCAGTGGCAAGAAGGACCCGTACTTCCCGAAGCTGGACACATACAACAGGTGGAGTGGCTATATTCAACACCACCAGAAAAACTCCTCTCCTGTCAGCGAGAAAGAACACGTCGCATTCTTGACCATGTGGCTTGAGAGGTTCATGTTCTGTGGTGCCACTGCCGGGCCAGCATATCCTTATCGGGTCTTAGCAGAAAAACTGGCTCAAGGGCACTTCATCCCCCTGGGTAAACTCTTGTTGGGTGCAGCATACAGGCTTATGAGCCGGGTATTCAGTTCCTTGATTATAGGTGAAGAAGTGCAATGCATAACAGGCCCTTGGTGGCTAGTACAGTTATGGCTCAACCTGTATCTGCATAAGCTGGTAAGGACACAACTCCAGGGCCTTAACTTTCCATCCACCGAGTATTCAGAAGAGGAGGACCCAAAAACCAGGGGCTGTCAAAGTTTTGGTGAAGCTGCCTCTGCCATAACCATCTCAACCTCAAAGGGCAATATGCTAGAAACATTATACAGGGGCTTGGGACCAAATGTTACTACCTGGTTCCCCTACGAAGATTAAAATGAATTTCCAGTGCCCTCCAGCTTCAAATTCAACGATGGGTGTTCTGATGATGAGGCTATCAGCATCTTGAACGCAATCATCAAGCCCTGTGCCTTGCCAGCGGACTTCAAGCACCTTCGGAGCGCAAGCGGCAAGGCAACTAGCTATCCTTCTTATGAATTCTATCACCCAAACATAGCAGCAAGACAGCTAGGTTTCGGCCAATTGCCCCCTCGACTCCCTTTTTTGAATACCTTGAAACCTAGGGAGAACATTACAGAGCACCTTCAGGTTGGCAGAATTTTTCAACTCGGAGCAAACCTGCCCACATTCTCGCCGAAGCCGTGGAATCAAATCTGCATCGCTCATCAGAGTTTTGACGATTGGTGGCAACAATGGCACGCTCACTTGTTCTGCCAAACTGTCCACGACAAATGCAGAGCCCCAGACCCAAACTTCCAATCTCCCCGAGCAGTAAGTGTTCTCAGCCGATTCCAATAAAAACGGCTTTATTCAAACATGTTACTTAACAGATATTTCTCGCAGGACTCATCATCCAATCCACCAGAGCGAGTGGAATATTATCCTCTTGTCCGACAGCGAGGCTAGGCTCACGAGCACCGACGCTGGGACAACTAATGGTAGGCCCTGCTGTACTGACCTCCCCTTCTGCTTCAAAACGGCCAGCTGCATCTCAGCTTCAAAAGCAAGCTCCCAAGAACCGCCGTTCGATAAGAAAAGTTCAGGTACCCAGTAGCATCTTCCTTTACTACAGTACGCCCCGACTCTTAAATCGGCTTTCTATCAGGTGAATCCCCAACCAACTCAAGGTACCTTGGGAGAGAAATAGGCCGAAGAACCACCAGAATCTACCGGCCATGAGGAATCAGCTGCTCAAGAAGAAGGGATCTAGGAAGAAGGAGCCAAAACTCAGGTACTATTCATTGGGCTTTTCTTTCTTAAATGTCCTGATTGACCAAATCTTCTTTTCAAAAATACAGCCGAACAGCCCTTCTGAAGAAGTCTGGGCGAACCTTGAAGAAGAGGAGTTGCCCCCTGAGAGGAATCCAGGTAACTCCTATTCGGCTGTTAGCAATTATCCTTGCTTCCATACTGCTCTTACTTCTGGTTTGCAGAAACCCAACTACCCGAGGCAGTGACAACCGAGGATCCGCATGCCGCAAAAGACACAACTGCCTTAGTCGAACAAACAGCATCGACATCAACCCTACAACCTTCAGGCCTCATTCAGGTATCCCATCTCTGCCAGAAAACAATTAATCTATATTGTACCTTTTCTGATGAGAGAATAGTATGTACTGTAGGCACCGAAACCTTTGTCTCCTGGCTATTCATTCGACATAGAAGAGTTCTGTGATAGAGACGAACTGGCCTCCTCCTCCGAGAGACTTTCAGAGCCAGATTTCAACAATCGGCTAAGTGCACTGCTACCCCATCTAGAGGGTGATCTAGTTGCTCTGGCCTCGAATCTCGGACTGATCGATCAAATAATGGAACTTGTCCAGCAGCAACCCAATCTGTCAGCCTTGAAATTCCTGCAAAGACTTGATGATCTTAAAGTTATAGCATCAGGGATTATCACTGCTCACAAGAACCTGGCAGAGCTTGAACAGCTAAGGAGCAACAAATCGATCAACAGACAAGAGGCCACCGAATTAGCCGATCGAGCCAGGTTGCTTAAATCCTCCATCAGCACGGCCGAAACAGAACTGGAGACATTAAAAAAAAGACGAGACCAGCTGAGAAAAGAATTGAAAGCAGTTGAGTCCGCTATCAGTGAGCGCGAAATCACCATCTCCACCAGCACGATCGAGCTCTCCCAGAAAAAGAAGAAATCAGCAGCTTGGTCGTTGGAGGCAGGAAGACATGCCAACGCCTAAACCTATTGCAATTTACTGAAAACCGAGATCAACAATTGCTGCAGGCTGGCCACGCGCTCCGTGCCGAATTAGTAGAACTGATTCGGTCCTTATTATCTTTGTAATATGATGGGTGTACTGCTTGGCATGTTCTTTTCTACTTGCAACTCTGTCTTCGTGCTGTTCACCCTGAATTTGACAATTTAGCCTGATCTGCCTTAGATTTTACACCTTAATACTGGCTTTATCTTGTTTCGAACTGACTTTGTTCAGCCTGATATATTTCTGCATGCGAATCGGCTTCGGACCTGCTTTGTACCTTAGAATCAATTACTCAGCCTGACCCGTTCTACATACGAATCGGCTTTCGGACGTGCCTCTTAACATCGGCTTTGTTCGGCTTTCCTTTAGAATAACCCCTTAGCCTGATTCATCACGAATCGGCTTGTGGGTATTCACAATAGGATCGGCTAAACAGCCTGACCCAAAAAAAAACCGATCGGCGTGCGACCATTGATGGCGGCGCTTCGTCTCCCCGATTTGGCAACTGTTCCGGATTCAAGAAACGCGGATTAACTGCAACCTAAAATCCGCCGTGCCGTCTCACTTCCCAAAGAAACCACCTCGGTGCCCGTGTTGTCTTATAAATAGTTGGCAGGCTTGAGGCAATATCACACGCCATCGTATCCGTCTCGCCGACCAACTCTCCCGGCCGCCTCCTTGTATCCACTTCGCTTCCGCTCTCTCAATCCTTGTTCACGACCATGGCCGGCGATGGAGACCGTGGGAAGCGCCCGGCGTCTGAGCCCGCCGATGGCGATGAGATGGAACATGAGCATCCGCCGCATCTGGGCCAGCGTCGCCCGAATCGAGCAGACATTAGGGTAAGTTCAACCGTCAGCCTACCATCTCCTCGCTGTTTCTATCTGATTTGATCCGTTTCTGCAGTCACCAGCCATCTTTCATCAGCGGCATTGCTGGCTCCTTAGCCGGCCTGAACACCCCTGCCCCCGGCGCTGATCCTCCTCGGGCAGCCCCGGCGGATGGTGACGCCGTTCCTGCAACTGGGACGGCCGCCCCGGAAACCCCCACCGCTGGTGACGCCGCCGGGCCTTCTGCTCCTGTAAGGGCTCCAATCAGGCGTATGATGCAAGTCAGCGGACGGGGAATCCATAGCAGGTATCTTGTTCTCCCTTTTCACCAATCTTTAGATCTGGCTAAGTCTGGGTGCCTGATCTGATGGTCCCTTTCAGCCAACGTTCCCCGCTCCATCTTCCTTCCGGCGCACCGATCGGCGCCAGTTCCTCGGTGCGTCACATGGCACCACAACCGAACCTTCCTCACGCTCCGACTCGCAGCACCACCTCCGGAGCAGAATCGAACTCGGGGTCATCTTCGAGTTCCCGCGACTCCTACACCGCCGCCGACGGCCGCCACTTCCATCATGAGATGGTGCGGTACCGTAATCTCTACTCTGAGGCCACCAAAGAAGCCGGTCGGCTGGATAAGGAGAACGAGGACCAAGCCGTCGCGCTCGTTGCCGCCAGCATCGATTTGGCGGAGGCGTGGGCCAACCTCGCGGAGTCGCAGGCCACCGTGGCAGGTAATCTCTCGCTTTCTCCAACTGTGTGCACGGCGCGTTTCCAACACTGACCTTCCTTGTTTATGCAGCCCTGACGGCGCAGCTGCACGAACTGCGCGTGGCTGCGGCGAACGTCACCGACGTCCTCCGCGCGCGGGGGCAAACCCAGGTGGAACAGCTTGCGGACGTGCACCACCGCGTCCGCCAGGTGGCGATGAGCGGCATCCGTCACGGTGCCGCGGGAGCTCTGGCCGCCGCCCAGATCAACTCCGGCATCGTGCTGGAGAACGTTGAACCGGGGATCCGGGCAGGCCAAGACATGGAGGAGTTCGGCATGTTGATGGCCGCTTTCGCCCCTCATGCCGACGGTCTCTCCGTGTCTATCGACGCCGAGGACGTGATCCGGGACAGCGTCAATAATCCAAACTAGATTGTATTAGGCATTTTGATGTATATGATACTTCTGAACTCGTTATGCCCGAAACAATCCAATTTGCAAGACTGTATATTTTGCTTTTATTATTTTTTTTGTTCTAAAGGCGATGCTTATCGTATCGCTGTTATACCCCATCGAGGGTATTTCATTTTTGTGCTAAGGGCGACTTGTTACTACGATGTCGGCCATTTTTGTCCTGAAGGCGACCCGCTTGCACGGCATCGGCTGTTAGAGCCAGATTCACATGAATCGGCTATTATCCCCCAACTGGGATGCTAGGGTAGTATTTCTTCAGATGCTTCCCGTTGATGGCTCTGGCGAGTCTCTGTCCTTCCAAGTCTTCAATGATGTAAGCATTACCCGGAGCGCATTCCACCACACGATACGGGCCTTCCCAGTTTGGCGACCATTTACCGAATCGGCTATCTTTTGTACCAATAGGCAGAATGACTTTCCATACTACCTCTGATTCGGTGAAGCTCTTGGTTCTTACCTTAGTGTTGTAATACTTGGCCACCCGTACCTTGTTCTTTTCAATGTATTCCAAAGCCCTAAGCCGATGACAGTGCAAATCTTCTAAACTGTCCATCATAATGTCTTTGTATTCACCAGCTGTAAGCTTGTTTTGCAACGTGATACGCCATGTCTCAGACTGAATCTCCCATGGCAAGACGGCAGCGTGTCCATAGACTAGCTCATAAGGTGAAGCCTTGACCGATCCATGCTGTGCCATGCGATATGCCCATAGTGCCTCGCTCAAATGCAAATACCATTTTCTGGGGTTCTGCTCAATCTTTTTCTTGATGACCTTGATCAAAATTTTATTGGAGGCTTCTGCTTGTCCATTGGCTTGGGCATAATACGGCGATGAATTATAAATCTTGATGCCCATGTCATCGGCAAAGGTCATAAACTCCTCTGAAGTGAACATTGTCCCCTGATCGGTTGTGATCGTCTGAGGTATGCCAAACATGCAAATAATGTGCTCCTTTACAAATTCGATCACGTCAGCTGAAGTGGCGTTCCTCAAAGGAATGGCTTCTACCCACTTGGTGAAGTAATCAGTCGCCACCAAGATCCATTTGTGACCCTTGCTCGATGGTGGGTAGATTTGGCCGATTAGATCAATACCCCATCCTCTAAATGGCCATGGTTTAATTATAGGATTCATAGCAGAAGCTGGAGACTTTTGTATATTTCCAAACTTTTGGCATTCTTGACACCCTTTATAATATTTGAAACAATCTTCCAGCATTGTAGGCCAATAGTAACCAGTCCTCCTGATGATCCACTTCATCTTGTGAGCTGATTGATGTGCACCGCAGACTCCATCGTGTACTTAGCTCATCAGCTTCACTGATTCCTCTGTCCCCAGGCATTTGAGCAGCACTCCTTCAATAGTCTTGTAATACAACTGACCATCCAGCAACACATACTTGGTGGCTTTGTACCTTAGCTTTCTGTTGACCCGTTGTGAAGGATTTGCCAGGTAACCTGCTATCTCGCCCCTCCAGTCATCAGCTGATTGCTCGCTGTTACAAATCTACTGCATCGGCCGATAACCTGATGCGTTCTGCGCCAGCCGATTAGCTTCCTGGTTCTGGGCCCTGGGGATGTGACAGAGAGATACCGTCATGAACTTCTTGATGAGAGCCTGGCACTGATCATAGTAGCCTCTGAGTATCTCGTCTTTACATTCATACAAGCCGAGCAATTGGTTGATGACTAGTTGTGAATCGCCAAATACTTCAACTGCATCGGCTTTTGCTTCATGCAGAAGCTGAAAACCTTTCCACGCGGCTTCATATTCAGCCTGATTGTTTGTGACAATCGGCCCGATCTGGAAAGCATACTCAAAACTCACACCCCATGGTGAGATGAGCACTACTCCGGCGCCACCACCTTGCTTGCACGAAGAGCCGTCGAAGAACATAGTCCATGGCGCTATATCCGTTACATTAGCCGATCCTCCGTGATGTTGCGTGATGAAATCGGCTATCGCCTGGCCTTTGACTGCCTTAGCCGATTCGAACATCAAGTCAAACTCTGAGAGCGCCAGGATCCATTTGCCAATCCGACCATTTCAAATAGGCATCGAAAGCATGTGCTTGATGACATCCTCCTTGGACACCACCACACACTCCGAGGCAAGCAAGTAGTGCCTCAACTTGGTGCATGAGTAGAATAGGCACAAGCACAACTTCTCGGTCGGTGTGTATCTTGTCTCAGGGTCAAGGAGCCGCCTGCTCAGGTAGAAAACTGCTCTCTCTTTCCCTTCAAACTGTTGAAAAAGGGCTGATCCAATGGTATGGCTTTCGGTTACTAAGACAGGGGGAGTCTTCATGTATTCTCTGATTTCGTCAAAAGCCTTCTGTTGCACGTCACCCCATTTGAACTCTTGATCATTCTTGAGCTTCAACAATGGTGAGAACGGCAGCACCTTCTCTGATAAGTTGGCTATGAACCTTCTGATAAAGTTAATCTTATCAAGCAAAGACTGCAATTCCTTCTTATTGGTTGGAGGTACAAGTTCATCGATCGCCTTCTTACTCTTGCTGCCGATCTCTATCCCTTTGCGGTGGACCATGAATCCCAGAAATTCACCAGCTGTCACGCCGAACGCACACTTGTTAGGATTCATCTTCAAACCATGTCTCCTTGTGCACTCCAGAGTGGCCCTCAAATCGGCCAGGTGATCTTTATTGCTCTTGGATTTCACCACCACGTCATCTATATAGATTTCAACGATTTTGCCGATCAAATTGTGAAATATATAATTCATAGCTCTCTGATAGGTTGCACCGGCATTCTTCAAACCAAACGTCATGACCACCCATTCAAACAAACCAAGTGCACCAGAGCACCTGAAAGCAGTTTTCGGGATGTCTTCATCAGCCATAAAAATTTGATTATAACCAGCATTGCCATGCATGAAGCTAATAACTTGGTGCCCAGCAGCCGAGTCTACCAACATATCGGCTATTGGCATAGGGTAGCCATCCATCGGTGTAGCTCTATTTAAATCCCTGAAGTCAATACAGACTCGCAATTTACCATTTTTCTTATACACGGGGACGATGTTCGATATCCACTCGGCATATCGGCAAGCTCGAATGAACTTGGCTTCTAACAGCCTCGTGATTTCAGCCTTAATGTCGGGTAGAGCGTCCTCTCTAAAACGACGTGGAGGCTGCTTGTGTGGCCAAAACCCTGGCTTGATAGGTAGCCTGTGCTCAACAATAGATTTGTCCAATCCAGGCATCTCATAATATTTCCCAGGCGAAGCAATCTTTGTACCCCTTCAGCAGTTGAATCAGCTCCTGCCTGAGCTCCGGGTCTATATTGGCGGCAATAAACGTCGGCCTTGGCCTGTCGCTGGGTCCAACATCCACTTCTTCGAGCTTGTCGGCCGACGTGAATCCTTGCCCCAACTTACCCTCTGTGCCGTCGATCGGATTCTCCATTTAATAAAAAGACTCAGAGCCGATTGCCCTGATCAGCTGTTGACTCTCATCGCTGACCTTGATGGAGCCTCCTTCCCAAGCCTTGCCAGAGAAACAATCATGATCCCCAGCTTCCTAGTATGTGGCACCCGCCGTCGCCACGCTGACCGAGTCGTCGGCCGGGACCACTTCGACCTCATCGCCATGCCACTGAATGAGGCACTGATGCATGGTGGATGGCACGTAGCAGTTGGCATGAATCCAGTCGCGTCCGAGCAGCAAGCTGTAGGCACCTTTACTGTCGATCACGAAAAAGGTAGTAAGCAGTGTCTTCTTCCCCACTGTCAGCTCGACGTTGATTGCCCCCCGAGTGTTGGAAGAATTGCCCCCGAAATCCTTGAGCATTAGATCAGTTTCTATTAGATCATCGGGACCCTTGCCTAGCTTGCGGAATGCAGTGTAGGGCATGAGATTGACAGTGGCGCCGCCGTCTACCAGCATCTTCGTCATGGGCATGCCGTCGACATAACCTTTGAGATAGAGGGCCTTCAGATGTCGATTCTTGGCCGGCTTATCAAAAGTAGCTTGCTGTGCGAGCACTAACTTGGCCACTCCTTCTGATCCCGAATCGTCTGAGTTGGAATTGGTATCGTACTTCCTATCTCTGAACTCTGCAGGCAGCACAAACACCATCTGTGCATCGGCTACAGCCTTTCCATTATTTTGTGAAGGCTTTTCGCGCCACACCTGTTTGGCGCGCCCCTCAGCCTGGAGCTCCCTGTTCCTGAGCCGCTGCACCCGGCGCCTTTGGCTTCTAGTTAGATCCCCCGGGCACCACTGGTTCTCTTGCCAAACCGGCTGTCGGCGTTCAACTACCGCCTCATCAAGCCGATCACGCAGGTCCCTTTTTTCACGCCGATCCCGCGGGCTATGGGGACTCCCCAGCCTCTGGTGCACGGACCGACGGTTGACCTGGGACCGCCTGTACTCTCGGTACTGATCGCTGCATTCTGGACAGTTGCCCAGCGTCGGCAATCTCAAGCCTTCGTTCCAGCAGTGTCGGAAGAATGGGCAATGCCAGTGATCCTCCTCACCTTCCCGGTGGCGAGCCATTTCTTCGTGATAGCGCGCCTCTTCTTCCTCGCGGAGCCATCTGCGGTACTCCTCTTCTTCGCGCTGCAGCTGCCTCTGATGATCTTTCTCTTTCTGTCGCCGCCACTTATTCAGAAGGTCCTGGTGCGTGGGCCTCCTGCTCTTGGTGCCGCTGGACTCTCCCTGCTCCAGCTGCCTCTGATTCTGCTCCTTCCTTCCTTTGATCAGCGCTAGCTCCTCAGCTGTGATTTGTGCATCAGTATCAACTAAGGAGTTCTTCTTGGCCCGTTCGGAGGTTAACACCTTTACTTTGTCAGAGGATTTGCGATATGGACCATGTTCTGCCCCTTCGGGAATGGGAATTTGTCGATCTTCATCTTTCCCTTGGGAGGGGCCTCAAATTTCAACAGGCCGCGCCTAATAGCATTCTGGATTGCTGCTTTGAAATTGCGGCAGTTGTTTGTGGAGTGTGAGGTGAGGCCATGGTATTGGCAGAACGGTTTTTCCCTGCAAATCTTCAGGAGACGGCTTAACGTAATCAGCTGGGAAGGTAATGTGGCCCACACTGACTAGCAGGTCGAAGAGCTTGTCCAGCTTGCATGTGTCAAAGTCGTATTGATCTTCCGTGCTCCAACCCTTCGGCATGGCCATGGGCTTTGTACCCCATTTGAGCTCAACAGCAGCCACTTCTTCATTCTCCCCATCTTCTGAGTCGGAATTACAGACGTAGGCCGACTGCTTGTATTTTGATTCTTTCTTGAAACTCTTGGCCTGCTGCTCTAATGCGGCCACCCTCTGCATCACCTCGCTGATGCTGTTGAAGTTGGTGCCCACCAGTTTTTCTTGGACGTGTGGGAGCAACCCACTGACCACTATCTTTGTGAGCTGCTTGTCTTTCAGGTTCAAAGAGTAACACATGTTCCTGGTCTCCCTGAGCCGCTTGATGAAAGCTGATCCAAGTTCATTCGGCTTTTGGCGCATGTTGGTGAGATCTGTGATGTCTTTCTCCCCAGTGCCAGAGAAGAAGTAATTATGGAACTTGGTCTCCAGATCTTTCCAACCTTGAATCAAGGTAGGCTCCATAGATGCGGACCAGCTAAACGCCGGCCCTGTCAGTGATAGCAGAAAGAGCCGGACCCTGTGAGCTACCTCATATGAAGCTTCGCCGAGCTGGGTCAGGTAACGGCTGATGTGTTCCATGGTGGTGATATCATCCTGCCCACTGAACTTGGAGAAGTCGGGCAAGCGATACCTGGGCGGTAATGTCACTCGGTCGTACCACTCGGGGTAAGGACGTCTATATTTGATTCTAGTCCTGGTCTTCGGCTGCAAACCGAACGTATAACGGAGTATGGCACTCATCTGCTCCAGCAGCTGATTGTTGGGCGTCTGGGCATACCCCGGATGTGGCGCTGCCTGAAGGTCTTGATATGTGATACCCTCATGGTATCCAGGAGTTGGGTTGGCCGTGTCTGCAGCCGGCGTATTTCTAGCCGTCGGGTTCACTGCTGATGAGTTCATCGAGTTCACCGTCCGGAGTATGATCTTTGTATAATCTGGGGGAAGCTGCTATTTTTTGAGCCGAACCGGCCGCAGTGGCACCCTGCACTGGTGTTTTCGGCTGGCTCGGCTGTTGCGGTGAGGAATTGGAGGTCCCTGCCGCTGCTTTTGGATCTGCATCTTTTATGGGTATGTTGAAGTAAACTGGGCCCAAAGACTCCCAATCCTGCCGCTTGAGAACGGTCTTCATGATATTATAGAATGTTTGCAGGAAGGATTTATGGTGATGGCCGACTGCTAAATAGACGGCCTCCCAGGTCGCTTCTTCCAGCATCTGCTTGACGTCAGCCTTGCACTCCTCTTCAGATTTATCAGAATGGCCATCCATGATCCACCTTGGGAATGCATTCTTCTTCACTATAGAGCCATCACGCTGCTTGCTGAATGAGAGCAGGCAGGCATCAGCGAATTCTTCAACGATCTTGTTCAGCACGGCCGCGTCCTCCTCGCTGAGATCTTCGATCCTGACCCTGAGGACACCGTCATCCCTGGAGGATCCGTCAGCCGCAGTCTTCCCCTTTGCCATGGTCTTCAGTGAATGTCCCACCGAGCGTGCCAAAAAGTGTGTTGGCGCAAAAAGTGGTTCCCTAAGCCCAACACACCAGCGAAGCCAGAAACGACCCTTGAAGGCAGTAGAGCTCTCGCAGATCTAGCTAGCTTCGAACCCGGTCTGAGAGTGTCAGTAACACCCAAGCGTGCCAGTCAATTTGACCTGCAATTGACATGGAAACAATAGTAATCAGTAATCACAGGGCGGAACTAGCCGGTGTGTCTAGGTAGTTCCAATTATGTGGCTCTGAGAGCCGATTCAATCGGAGATCACCTAGAAAGCCGATTCCGTCATGTTATGAACCGATAGTATAATAATGAAGTAAAACGGCTATCAGGATACTCATATGAAGATAATAACGTGCTAGCCGATCTAATTCAGTTAATGTGCATAGAAGAAAATAGATCATGTGTACAAATCTAATCTGTACATCAAACAAGCAGAGATCAGCTAAAGCTGATCTAGAAGGCCGACGGCTTTAGCAAACCCTCTTCGCTAAGTTCACCAAGTCTGCTTTCAACTGGTCTAACGGCCAGCGGGTTTCGACAAACCCAGCAAACAAAGCTAGATCGTTTGATATCCAAATAAGTCTATATACACGATTTACTCGTGAGAGCATAACTGAATCGGCTCTTTAGCTGATACAGGGTCCATGAAGCACGAACGAATGCTAGCGTAGCCATAAACAGACTTCGAATTAAAGCAAATGTAATCTAGTGAAAACTTGTTTAGGTTAAACCTGTTCCACCGGATGACGCTCAGTTTAACTTAAACAAGGACACAAAAATAAGGCTTACAATAACCTCAGAACCACTCATGTCTCAACTAGAACCGAACGCACAACATATAACAAACAAGATTGATAGGGAATTAGCCGATGTAAGCATGAAACCGATCATCATGGTAAAATAAGCACAAGAAAGCATAAACGACGATTAGATTCAAGTAAATCTAAGGCCAAATCTATCAATCTTGATCGGGCAGAGAGATGTTATATTGATAAATAAACAATAAACAACAAATAACATCTTGATAACTTAATGAATCTAACTAAATTGCCATATTTAGCTAGAGTTGATAACTAATCCATGCGTGCAAACTATCTCAATCCATAGCCTGTCTACCAGATGACATTAACTAATAGACTAATCAAGCAAGCAAACACGAATCGATAACTAATTCGCGCGTGAAAACCGTCCTAATCTGCATCTCGTCCACCGGATGACGGTTAACACAGATTAATCGGGTAAACCAACGTGAATCATCCTTGACTCACTATGCTTCCCGCGTCCACCGGATGACGCCAAAGAAACAGATCTTAGCAAGGACCCTGGTCCGCCATGCTTCCGCGTCCACCGGATGACGCTAAAAAGACATAGTTTAACAGGTGGTTGACGATACTTACAAGCAAGCCTGCGTCCACCAGATGACACCCAGCCTGGATGAAGTAACTTGCCAGACTCGACTGACTCTAAGGTTTGTTGGCCGAAGCCAAAAGTTGTGTTGTATTGATGTTGTTGTGTGTTTTACAATGGCTGAGGGCTTATATTTATACCCTGAGCGTAGATAGTGTCCTAGTCGAATTACAACTCATCAATAGATAAGGAAACCAACAAACTATCCTATATCTAAGGTAACTTGGAGTCCCACCTTCCCTTTCATAACGGACTCCGATCATGATCGCATCTTGGCGGCGCGGACTCTGGATGACGTCACCAATACCGACGCTGCACGCCTCCTGTCACCTCCGCCCGATAACCGATTCACCGTGCAATCGGCTATTTTCCTTCCTTCCGGTAGACGGAATCTGCTTCCGAGATCGGCTATCTTCCTCCGGTATCGGCTATCGGCTCCCAGCCCAAAATTTGGTTTTAACTCGTGCAGACTGAAAACGTGACTTCGGCAACTCCAAACTATCACATCGGGCACACCTATGATGAGCTCACATCGGTGCCACATCCTGGTTATGCGCAATCGCCTCAAGACGAGTTAGTAGACAAGATGAGTGCAATGCTCAGGGACCAATTCGGCTTGCAGTCAAAAGCGGGGGTGTCGATCAGATACAGGCGCCCCTACCCTGAATGGTTTGATCGTGTGGCATTACCACAAAGGTGCCGCATGCCGGATTTCGCCAAGTTCAGCGGCCAAGAGAATTCGGGAGCAGAACCAGAGGCAATATGAAAAGGGAGAATCCAGCGGCACCAAGAAGATCAGACCTACCTCCCGCGATCTGCTGAACAAATGGCGTCGGGAGAAGGAGAAGACCCACCGGAAGCAGCTCGAAGAGGAAGAGTACCGAAGATGGGCTCGTGATGAGGAGGAGGCCCGCTACCAGGAAGAATTGGCTTGCCGTCGGGAGGAAGAAGAAAGTCACTGGCATTGCCCATTCTTCAGGCATTGTTGGAATGAAGGTCTGAGATTGTTGACTCTGCGCAATTGCCCGGAGTGCAGCGATCAGTACCGAGAGTACAGACACTCTCAGACCAACCACCGGTCTATGCATGAGAGGCTTGGACACCCACATGATATGCAGGATCGGTGCGAAAAAAGAGACCTGCGCGATCGGCTCAGCGAAACGGCAGTTGATCACCAAGAGCCGGTCTGGCAGGAGAATCAATGGTGCCCTGGGGACTTGACCAAGAGCCAGAGGTGCCGCGTGCAACGCCTCAGGAATAGGGAGCTCAAAGCAGAAGGCCGCATGAAGCAAATCTAGCGGGAGAAGCTTCCCCCGGACAAAGGGAAGGCAACAGCCGATGCGCAGATGGTGTTTGTGCTTCCGGCTGAATTCAGGGCGTCTCGAGCCAAGAAGATTGAGGTTCTCTCTGATTCTAATGAGTCAGAGTCTGAGCAGGCCACTGCCAAGCTAGTTTTCGCGCAGCAGGCTGCCTTTGACAAGCCGCCCAAACATCGGCACCTAAAGGCCCTGTATCTCAAAGGATATGTCGATGGGATGCCCATGACCAAGATGCTAGTCGATGGTGGTGCCACTGTCAATCTCATGGCCTACACCACATTCCGCAAGCTGGGCAAGGGCCCTGATGACTTAATCGAGACTGACATGATGCTCAAAGATTTCGGGGGCAACTCTTCAAATACCCGGGGGGCAATCAATGTTGAGCTAACAGTCGGGAAGAAGACGCTGCTTACCACCTTCTTCGTGATTGACAGCAAGGGTTCTTACAGTCTGCTACTTGGGCATGATTGGATTCAAGCTAACTGTTGCATGCCATCGACCATGCACCAATGTGTGATGCAGTGGCATGGTGAGGAGGTCGAAGTGGTCCCAGTCGATGACTCGGTGAGTATAGCCGCAGCGGATGCTGCCTACTGGGAAGCTGGGAATCATGATTGTTTTTTTGGCAAGACTTAGGAGGAAGGCTCCATCAAGGTCAGCGATGAGAGTCAACAGCCGGTCAGGGCAATCGGCTCTGAGTCTTTTTATTAATGGATAACCCAATCGATGGCACCGAGGGCAAGCTTGGCCAGGGTTTCACGTCGGCCGATAAACTTGAAGAAGTGGATATCGGATCTAGTGATAGACCAAGGCCGACATATATTGCCTTCGATCTTGACCCTAAGTTCAGGCGAGAGTTGATTGACTTATTGAAAGAATATAAAGACTGCTTCGCCTGGGAGTACTACGAGATGCCTGGCTTGGACAAATCGATTGTCGAGCACGGATTGCCTATCAAGCCTGGATTTCGGCCTTTCAAGCAGCCGCCACGACGATTCAAGCAGGATTCATTACCTGACATCAAGGCCGAGATTGAAAGGTTGCTGGAAGCCAAGTTCATTCGAACTTACCGATACGCCGAGTGGGTATCGAATATTGTCCCTGTGTACAAGAAGAATGGCAAGTTGCGGGTCAGCATCGATTTCAGGGATTTGAACAGAGCTACCCCGATGGACGGCTACCCAATGCCGATAGCCGATATGTTAGTCGATTCGGCTGCAGGGCACCAGGTCATCAGCTTCATGGATGGTAATGCTGGCTACAATCAAATTTTTATGGCTGATGAAGATATTCCTAAGACTGCTTTCAGATGTCCTGGTGCTATCGGTTTGTTCGAATGGGTTATAATGACGTTCGGTTTAAAAAATGCCCGTGCAACTTATCAGAGGGCTATGAATTATATTTTTCATAAGTTGATCAGCAAGATTGTAGAAATTTACATCGATGATGTAGTTGTGAAGTCCAGAAGCTACAAGGAACACTTAGCCGATTTGAAGACTACACCGGAGTGCACTCGGAAGCATGGCTTGAAGATGAATCCTAATAAATATGCTTTCGGGGTATCGGCTGGCGAGTTTCTGGGTTTCATGGTACACCGCAAGGGAATCGAGGTTGGCAGCAAAAGCAGGAAGGCCATCGAACAGCTTGTGCCGCCGACTAACAAGAAGGAATTGTAGTCTTTATTTGGTAAGATCAATTTGATTAGAAGATTTATTGCCAATCTGTCCGAGAAGGTGCTGCCGTTCTCACCACTATAGAAGCTGAAAGACACTCAGGAGTTCAAATGGGGTGACGTACAACAAAAAGCTTTCGATGAAATCAAGGAATATATGAAGTCTCCACCTGTTCTGGTACCGCCACAGGCAGGTAAGCCATTCAAGCTGTACGTGACGGCCGAAGACCATACAATTGGATCGGCCCTTTTTCAAGAATTTGAAGGAAAAGAGAGGGTAGTTTTCTATCTGAGCAGAAGGCTTTTGGATCCTGAGACAAGATACACACCAACAGAGAAGCTGTGCTTAAGGTTATTCTACTCGTGCACCAAGCTGAGGCACTATTTGCTATCAGCCGAATGTGTGGTGGTTTCCAAGGCTGATGTGATCAAGCATATGTTGTCAATGCCTATTCTGAATGGGCAGATTGGGAAATGGATCTTGGCTCTCTTCGAGTTCAACTTGAGGTTCGAATTGGCTAAGGCAGTCAAAGGTCAGGCAGTAGCCGATTTCATCACCCAGCATCATGGGGGCGCCGTCTGTATAGTTGATGTGGTGCTATGGACTATGTTCTTTGATGGATCATCTTGCAAGCAAGGCGGAGGTGCTGGGGTAATACTAATATCACCTCGAAGTCAACGGTTTGAATACGCTTTCCAGATCGGGCCAACGTTGACAAACAACCAGGCTGAGTATGAGACGATTTGGTAGGGATTTCAGCTTCTGCATGAGGCAAAGGCCGACGTAATTGAGGTTTTTGGAGATTCACAACTAGTCATCAACCAATTGCTCAGCCTATTTGAGTGTAAAGATGACGTACTCTGAGGCTATTATGATCAGTGCCAGGCTTTGATCAGAGGGTTCTTAGCAGTGTCATTATATCATATTCCCAGAGCTCAGAATCAGGAAGCTAATCGGCTAGCGCAGAGCGCTTCGGGTTACAGATCAATGCAGGAAATACTCAATACCGAGCAATCAACTGATGACTGGCGGGGCGAGATAGCAAGGTACCTTGCAAATCCTTCACAGAAAGTTAGTAGAAAGCTGAGGTACAAAGCTATCAAGTACGTGCTGCTAGACAGTCAGTTGTATTATAAGACTGTCAAGGGGGTACTGCTGAGATGCCTCGGGGCCGAAGAATCGATGAAGCTGATGAGTGAGGTTCATGAAGGAATCTGTGGTGCTCACCAATCGGCTCTTAAGATGAAATAGATTATCAGAAGGACTGGTTATTATTGGCCAACGATGCTCGAAGATTGTTTCAGGTATTACAATGGTTGCCAAGAGTGCCAGAGATTCGGGAATGTGCAGAAGTCTCCTGCCTCAGCTATGAATCCTGTCATCAAGCCATGGCCGTTCAGAGGTTGGGGAATCGATATGATCAACCAAATCTATCCACCGTCCAGTAAAGGTCACAAATGGATTTTGGTTGCAACAGACTACTTTACTAAGTGGGTAGAAGCTGTTCCTTTGAAGAACGCCACATCTGGAGATGTAGTCGAATTTATAAAGGAACATATCATTTACAGATTTGGTATACCACAGATTATCACGACAGACCAAGGGATGATGTTCACTTCAGATGAGTTTTGACCTTTGCTGACGACATGGGCATTAAAGTTTATAATTCCTCACCTTATTATGCTCAAGCCAATGGTCAGGCTGAAGCGTCAAATCAAATTTTAATCAAGATCATTAAGAAGAAGATTGGGCAGACTCCCAGGAGGTGGTACTTGACGTTTAGTGAAGCTCTGTGGGCATACCGGATGGCTCAGCATGGAGCAACTAAGGCCACACCCTATGAGTTGGTCTATGGGCACGCTGCTGTTCTTTCTTGGGAAATTCAGTCCGAAACACGGCGTCTCAAGTTACAAAATGAGCTTACAGCCGGTGAGTATAAGGATATCATGATGGACAGTCTGGAAGATCTACATTGTCATCGGCTCAAGGCCTTGGAGTGCATCGAAGCCAATAAGATACGGGTGGCTAAGTATTACAACACTAAAGTAAGAGGAAAGAGTTTTGCCGAATCGGAGCTAGTATGGAAGACTATCCTACCCATTGGAACCAAAGATAGCCGATTCGGCAAGTGGTCGCCAAATTGGGAAGGCCCGTATCGAATTGTTGAATGTGCGCCTGGTAATGCCTATATACTCGAGGATATGGAAGGAAGGAGATTTGTCAGGGCGATCAATGAAAAATACCTGAAGAAATATTATCCTAGTATACCAGTTGGGGGATGATAGCCGATCTGTGCAAGATCTAGCTCGTACAGCCGATTCTATGTGGAAGATTGCCTTCAGAATAAAAGTGAGAATCTGTAATAGCCGATTTCGTTCTAACGGGTCGCCTTTAGTGCAAAAAATGAAACACCCCGATGGAGTGTAATAGCCGATGTGATTGCATCGCCTTTGGACCAAAAATAAAAGAAAAAATCCAAATGTATATGTATTCGGACACATAGAAATCAGATTGTTGATTATAAACAAAGTTTTTATTTCTAATCATATTTACAGGAGCCCTATTACATTCTAATTATGGGTGGCTCTGTCTATGATGTCCTAGGCGTCGGTGACGGCCACAACCCCATCAGCATGGGGGAAGAAGTTCGCCAGTTGGGCGATGGCCTCCTCCATGTCCTGGCCCTCCGGGAACCCGGGCTCGACGGCCTCCAGGGCGATGCCGGAGCAGAGTCGCGCGGCTGTGAGAGCCCCGGTGGCGCCATGACGAACGCCAGCCATGGCCACCTGGAAGACGCGGTGGTGAACATCCAGGAGCCGCTCCGCCTGTGTGTTGCCACGGGCATTGACGGCATTGGCGGTGGTCTCGGCGGCCACACGCAACTCTTCAAGCTGCGCGGTCAGGGCTGCAAAAAGAAAGAAGGGTCAGCATGAAGATGATCATCAGCGCGTCAATATAAGGACTTCAAGGCATTACCTGCCACTGCGGCGTCTGATTCGGCGAGATGGGCCTGCACCCTGGCCACCTCGGCCTCGGCGGCGGCAAGGGCAGCGGCTTGGGCTTCGTTGATGCCCTGTAGCCGGCCATTCTCCTTCGTAGACTCTGAATAGAGGTTATGGTATTCCACCATTGGTGATGGAAGCGGCGACCATCGGCGGCAGTGTAGGACCCATTAGAGTCTGCAGAAGACCGCGAATTGGATCCAGTGCTCGGGGCTAGAGCTTGAGGCGGGTCCTGAGGAGGCGCAGTCCAGCGAACCCAGGAGTCAGGGCCAATCGGCGCACCCAGAGGAAAAGGAATCAGGCGAGCCTGACTGAAAATAGCAGAGAAGCAGATGTATCAGGGTCAAAATAGATCAACGACATGAATGCGAATTGGTTTACCTGCTGTAGATAGCCAGCTGCCGGGGGGTCACCCAGCGATGTCAGCCGTGAGACGGGCCCGCTGTAGTACCCGCGCCGGGGGTGGTTCCAGCGGCCACAGGGGCGGCCTGAGATGGCCCGGCGGCGGTTCTCGAGCCTCTGGCGCCGGCGGGTTCCGGATCGCTGCATAAGTCGTCGGCGGTCAGATTGGGTCAGATAGATGTATCAAGAAGAGAACAGTAGCCTTACCCTAATCAGGCTCGCAGCTGATGCCTCCGTTCACCCACAGCCCGCAGGCTCCGGCTGAAGTTGTCGCCTTCGGCGAAATTCGAAGCCGGCCGCTTGCCACGGTTTCCATCGCCGGCCATGGGTTAGTGTTGAGGTTTTGCTTTGGTCTGGTTGAGGAGAAGAGGCGAAGAGGAAAGGCCGGGCGAGCAAAGGCTATGGTGTGTGCGGTGGCTCGCTCAGGTCAGGCATCTATTTATAAAGACGGAGGCACCAAGGCGTTTTCTCCTCGGGAGACGATACGACGCGGCGGATTTTATACTGGTGTTTGCCCACGTTTCTTGAATCCGGAACCGACACCGCTCGTGGGAGGTGGAACGTTTTGATCGGCTATTTTGATCGATTGCCTAGAATCGGTTGATCAGGCCATTTGCTTGGGATCGGCTAAGTAGCTAAGTTACTTGGATCAACTAAATAGCCGATTTCTGCGAACTGCAACAAATACTAAGGATCAGGCTGAATAGCCGATTCAAAGACAGAACAAGAAGAAGGCCGATTTCAGTCTGGCCAATATGCTTTACATGATTCATAAGGAGAATTAAGTATCAGTTACAAGCCCAACAAGGACCGAATGGAAGAGATACATTCCACATGAAGAGCGTGGCCGGTTTGCACAGATTCTTGGTCTTCATCAGCAGTTGAATTGAGGATGTTCAAGCACTGGTTGATTTGTCTGCCTTCGATAACCATGGCGCTGACTTGTTTTCTCTTCTCGGTCATATCAAAAGTATTTGTCGATATAGAAATTTCATGTTGAGTAATGGCCAAGTTTATTTCCTCAAGTTCCTTCATCAGCTGCTCACGCCTGGTTTTTAAAGTACCCAACTCTGATTCAGCCAAGGTAATGTTGTTCTTCAGCAGTTTAACTTGACCTGCCAACTCGTGGGCCTCTTGTTTGTTAATCAACTTGTTATTCTTCAGCTGTTCAAGCTCGGCCAAGTTTGTATGGGCAGTGTTGATTCTAGGAGTAGCACTTTTGAGCTTGACAAGCTGCTTTAGGAGGCTGAGAGTTGCCGGGCGTGTATGCTGTTGAATCAGCTCAATTGCCTAATCTATTGTTTCAGGTTGCTGGGATAGATCAAAAATGTCCAGCTGAGGCAAGAGCTCATTTAGCCAATCTTTAAAATCTGGCTCTGGCAACGTCATGGATTTGGAGCTTAGTTCACCTTCATCACAACATTTCTCCAGGTCGAAGGAGTAGCTGGGAGTTGAAGGTTGTGGCAACTGCATTCAGATGTTAGGAGGTGGTAGCATGAATAATTTGATCAGTCAAGGGGTGAATGCTTCACCTGAATAAAGCTTGAAGAAAGTGGAGCCGATGAAGTACCCGGCTGATTTGTTACAGCAATCTCTTTTCTGATAGTGGAAATGGCCTCAGCTTGCGTTTCTGTAGTCAGTTGAAGCTCTGAAAAAGAAAGTGAGTAAGAAATGAAGCAAGCACGATAAGTGTTAACAGCCGAAGAGCCTTACCTGGATGTTCAGGGGATGGTGTTTTCTCTTCTTCAAGTTTATTCCACGAAGGAGGGCTGTTCGGCTGCATTTTTTTAGAAAGAATCAGAAATATTCAGTGAGGTGGGATTGTATGTTTACAGGCTTAATTGATACCTGGCTTCCTACTCCTTCTTGCTGGATAGCAATGTTTTCATCCATTCCTTGGAGGCCTCCCGCAATATCTTGGTGGCCTGTAGTTTCTGGGAGGATTTCGGCCTGGATACTTTCAGAAAGTTCCTGAATCGGCTGAATGCTCACCTATTATGTAGCCGATTTAGTCAGGTAAGCTGAGTAAATAATGCAGGGAATATTTCAAGACATCCAAGTACCTGGGCAGGTTTCCTTTTGGATCTCTTCTTGGTGGTCGTCTTCTGAAGGCTCGATGAGGTTTTTCTTTTTGGAGCTGGAGCATCTATCATGCTGACAGGGGCTTGCATTATTTGTTTCACTGATGGAGCCTGAGAGCCCAGCCTGGCCATTGGGCATGGAGGATAGTAGTCGATCTGCGATGGCGGTTCAACCTCTGGGTCCTGCGTTGACAAGGAGTTAGAATATATATATAGCATCCGGTTATAATGAAATCGGCTACCAGTGCTTACTGATGTTGCAGAATTGAAACCTGGGTCCAAAGCTTGGCATTTGTCATGAATTTTCTGACAGAATAGATGAGCATGCCATTGTTGCCACCATTGATCAAAGCTTTCATGAGTCATTGATATTTGGTTCCATTGCTCCATGGTATAATGTGGCAGATCTGTCCCAGGTTTAAAACCCTGTCGGCTTCTAAGTTGGAAGTGAGCTCATCTCTGGGTTTCAGGAGATGCAGGAATGGAAGCTTGGGGGGCAGTTGTCCAAAGCCCAGTTGTCTAGCTGCTACGTTGGGTTGGTAAAATTCATATGAAGGCCAGCTAGGTTCAGTTTTGCTAGAGCTTCGGAGGTGCTTGAAGTCAGCTGGTAATATACAGGGTTTTATCATTACATTCAAAATTTTAGTTGCTCCAGCATCGGAATACCCTGTGCTGAATTTGAAGCTGTAAGGCATTGGAAATTCCTCGTCTTATGTGTAGGGGAACCAGTTCAGGATTTCTGGTCCCAGGCCTCTGTAAAGTTTTTCAAGCAGCTGGCCTCGGCTGGCATTAATTTTTATGGCTGAAGCAGCCTCACCAAAACTCTGGCAACCTCGGGTGACCTTATGTTGATCTTTTGCATATTCCATAGAAGGATAGCCGTGGTTTTTCAAGTTTGGTCTGACCATCTTGTGCAAATAGAGATTTAGCCATAATTGGATTAGCCACCAGGGCCCTGTTGTACACTGAACCTCTTCGCCCTTGAGCAGATAGCCGGTTACTCGGCTCATTAGTCTGTAAGCAGAGCCCAGCCGAAGTTTTTTCAGAGGGATTGATTGACCTTGGGCTAGTTGCTCTGCAAGAAATTTGAAAGGATAGGCTGGTCCAAGAGAAGAGCCATAGAAGATGAACCTCTCCAACCACAGGATCAAGAATGCTATATATTCCCTTTCGTTGACGCTGGAGGTTGTCATCTGGTGAGTATCAATATAGTCTGTCCAGCCTTTGTACTCAGTCAGTTTGGGGAACCTCTTCTCGCCCGTGGACAGTAAATTCCAGTACTGGTAAGTTCCAGTAATTTAGAGGCCTGGAGAGCATATGGATATCACCAAGGGTGATGGTCATCAGGCCCATCTCCGAATATGAAGGCATTCAGGGAGTTTGACCAGAAATAGATAGCGGCGATGAGAAGTGGTTCATTCTTCTTCATTTTGCAAAGAGATAAATCAAGGCATTGGCTCAAGCTGCGCAGCTCCCAGTCTGCTCGTTTCTTCTCAGAAACGCGATGGAACCAGTTCCTCCACCCTGTGGGTATGTTGGGCCAGTTCCGGAAGGAATTCTTTGTCCATGAAGATACATTCACTGGAGAAGCCCGGAAGGGGATTTGATTGGTCTCCATGCTGATGAGTTCCGTAGGGTCAGAATCGCCCATTGGGCCGAGGAAGAAGGCGGTCGGCGCATCCGACAGCGGAATCAAAATCTCATTCTTTAGAATCTGGAGGCGGGTGATATATGTGACCAATAGAACCAGGATTCATGAATGGAAGACAGGATTGGCAAGATTCATACCTCGAGAATCTCAAAAGGAGTCACCATTGCTTGCAGATTCTTTGAAGGCGGCAGATCGAGGCCGGAGAGGAAACAGAGGATTTCTTGGCTAGGGTTTCGGTTTGCGGAGTTTTTGAAGTGGTGAGCGAGAAGCTGCGATTTTGGCTAGTAGGTGGACTGAATCAAGACTCGGTGCTAATTTTAGAATAAAACCAGTTTATCCCAAAATTGGGGGGCATGTGTTTACACCAAAATCTGGATTGAGTGCAGATAGTCGACGCCGAAAGCAGATAGCCAATTTCGGGGCAGAGGCCCAAACAGATAGTCGATCGAGTCCCGGAATAGATTGTTGGGCTGAAGCGTAGACGATGCGGTTGAAGGAAACAACCGATTGATGACGTCAGCATAGATCTCCGGCGCCAGGAAATGATCACGTTCGGAGTCCGATAAAGAAAGGAAAGATTGGGCTCAAAGTTACCTTTAATTTAGGAAAGTTTGTTAGTTTTCGTATTTATCTTGAGTTGTAATTCGAATAGGACTCTATCAAAGCCCTGGGTATAAATATAAGCCCCGGCTATTGTAATAGGACATACATCAATACAACACATCTTTCGGCTCCTGGTCAAAACTTAGGAGTAGGAGTAACGTAGATCTCGGCGAGTTCTTCAATCGGGCTGAGTGTCATCCGGTGGACGCAGGCTTGCTTGTAAGTACCGTCATGCCTCGCTAAGCTTTGTCTCTTTAATGTCATCCGGTGGACATGGGAGCATCGTAGATCGGGGTTGATTCTTGTTTGATATAAGTTTAGCGTCATCCGGTGGACGTGGGTTTAGATCAAATAAGGGTTAGTTATCGATTCATGTTTGTTTTCTTATTTAATCTATGTTTAACGTCATCCGGTGGACGAAGGCTTAGGTTAAGCTTGATTATGTGCATGGATTAGTTATCAGCTCTAACTAATTTGGCATCTTAGTTAGATTCTGTTAACACCAAATTTTGGGCTGGGAGCCGATAGCCGATGCCAGAGGGAGATAGCCGATACCGGAGGAAGATAGCCGATCTCGGAAGCAGATTCCGTCCAGCGGAAGGAAGGAAAATAGCCGATTGCATGGTGAATCGGTTATCGGGCGAAGGTGACAGGAGGCGTGGAGCGTCGGTATTGATGACGTCATCCAGAGTCCGCGTCGCCAAGATGCGATCACGATCGGAGTCCGTTATGAAAGGGAAGGTGGGACTCCAAGTTACCTTAGATATAGGATAGTTTGTTAGTTTCCTTATCTATTGATGAGTTGTAATTCGACTAGGACTCTATCTACGCTCAAGGTATAAATATAAGCCCCTCAGCCATTGTAAACAACAACAACATCAATACAACACAACTTTCGGCTCCAGCCAACAAACCCTAAAGTCAGTCGAGTCCGGCGAGTTACTTCATCCAGGCTGGGTGTCATCTGGTGGACGCAGGCTTGCTTGTAAGTATCGTCAACCCCCTGTTAAAATATGTCTTTTTAGCGTCATCCGGTGGACGCAGAAGTATGGCGGACCAGGGTCCTTGCTAAGCTCTGTTTCTTTGGCGTCATCCGGTGGACGCGGGAAGCATAGTGAGTCAAGGATGATTCACGCTGGTTTACCCGATCAATCTGTGTTAACCGTCATCTGGTGGGCGAGATGCAGATTAGGACAGTTTTCACGCGCGGATTAGTTATCGATTCGTGTTTGTTTGCTTGATTAATCTATTAGTTAATGTCATCCGGTAGACAGGCTATAGATTGAGACAGTTTGCATGCATGGATTAGTTATCGGCTCTAGTTAAATTTGGCAGTTTAGCTGGATTCATTAAGTTACCGATGTTGCTTATGTTTATTGTTTATTATTTAAAGCAATCATCAATTTGCCCGTCTTGATCCATATGCGTCGGCTTATATCTAATAGATCTATATGTTCAACGAATTATGCTTGCCATTTGTTTTATATTGATAAGATAGAATGCTTTGCACCAGCCGGTTGTATTTTGGATCTAGATTAGATACGGGTCGCACTCAAGTAATAAAATAAACATTGTCTAGATTCAAAGGTTAACGGATTTAAGTTGCAACTTCATCATGACTGCCTCGATCCGCTCGATCTCCACTGTTGCAAGATTGCGATTTAGATCTATTAGCCGGAGAGTTGAAACATTGTCTACTTTATAGGCTTGTATGTTGCTCGTATACACTGAATCGGCTGAAGTAGCCGATTTCATCTTGTTTTACATTGAGACATCTTATGATCATGTTAGCTTGCTGTGACTACATCTTTTATAGCATATTTCTGTCTAATGCAAGTATATGTCATTGAATTCATGTCTGAATCGGTTAACTTGAGTTATAATGCATGTTTCGCTACAATCGGTTCATAACATGACGGAATCGGCTTTCTAGTCGATCTCCCATTACATCGGCTCTTCGAGCCATACAGTTGGAACTACCTGGATACACCGGTTAGTTCCGCCCTATGATTACTGATTACTATCTTTTCCTTGTCAATTGCAGGTCAAATTGACTGGCACGCTTGGGTGTTACCGACATTCTCAGACCGGGTCCGAAGCTAGCTGGATCTGCGAGAGCTTTACTGCCTCAAGGGTCGTTTTCCGGCTTCGCTGGTGTGTTGGGCTTAGGGAACCACTTTTTGCGCCAACAGATTCATTAAGTTATCAAGATGTTATTTGTCATTTATTGTTTATTTATTAATATAAGCATCTTTCTGCCCGATCAAGATTGCATAGTATTGGCCTTAGATCCACATGAAAAATGTCATTTATGTCTCGTTCATGCTTTGTTATGATATCGCTTGATGCGACCAGTATTATCGTAATCTTGCTCGTACGTGCTGTGGATGCTTGACAAGAGCCGATCTGAATAAACACAGAGCCGTCGGCCTTCTAGACCAGTTCTGTATTCCTTCTAGATTTGCTTGTGATTATTTTTAGGAATATATCTAAACTGGTGTAAAGCCGCAGGCCTTCTAGATCAGCTTCGTATTAGTACTAGATTTATACTTGGAACTAATCACCGCCAAGTTTTCTGCTTCACGGACCCCGAATCGGCTAATTAGCCGATATGGTTGTGCTTTTTCGAGAAAACCAATTAACCGATTGCATTCTGCCAAATCGGCTAAATAGCCGATTTCTGCCTGTTTGACGTTCAGACAATCTGAACTGAATGATTTGACCTGTTTGCAACAATCGATTATACTTTAATCTGTTATAACTATCTGCATAGATTTGTTTAATGTAGATTGTTCTATTTGATCACGCATGTCAATCGATTATGTATCAGTTCAGTATCTGTTTCTATAACAAAACATGCATATATGCCGTAATCGACTCTTTTGTCGATTTCCTGATTAAATCGGCTCTCAGTGCCATATAGTTGGAACTACCTGGACACACCGGTTAGTTCCGCCCTGTGATTACTGATTATTATTTTTTCTTGTCAATTGCAGGTCAAATTGACTGGCACGCCTGAGGGTTATCGGCACTCTCTGATCGGGTTTGAAGCTAGCTGGATCTTAGAAGCTCTGACACTCTTGAGATCATATCCGGCTTCGCTGGTGTGTTGAGACGCAAGAACCACATTTTGTGCCAACAAGTTCTTAGTTTATTCTAGTTACATATTCGATATAGTTGTTATTGGTGATGATTATTGTCATTTGATCGTAAAGCGCCTAATTTAGTACTCGAGTGAGTTAGGTGGTTTACATTATGTAGACTTGGTGTCTAGATATATTGTGTACCTACGGAGGCACCCTGACGTGCCAGGATCGTGTGGTAGTCCGCGTAGGTGACAGCTGTGTTAGTTCCTCTGTAGTCCACCCCCCAGTACGTAGGACGAGCAGAGCGCGATCGCGAAGGAGGTGACCCTTGTGTCTTAATATCCTCATTAGATGATGCTCCTTATGATGTTTTCTGAGTTGATTATGCTATAGATGAAAATGTGTAATGTGGCGTAGGCTGTAGACTTTGTATTTAGTAATTACATAGGTTTCCTTTACTTTAGCCGAATCTCGAGATTGTCTTACTACATTAGTGAGTCTCTATATTCCATCTCTGGAATACCATTTACCTCATTTACTCAGTTATCATTTACCATTTATCATTGAACTTATTTATCGCTAAAGCACTAGAGTTATGGATTATCATAGGTTTGCACATTTATCTTTCCAATCATTATAGTAGATTATCCTAATGAGTAGAATGCCCCTTTATCCTTTTGGCATAAATTAAATCAATGAGCATTAAAACAATGGGTACTAGATGCCCGCCTCCCGAAAAAAAAGAGAAGAAGAAGAGAAAAGAAAGAAAGAAAGAATAAAGATAGCCCATGTGTTCCTCCAAGATTCCAAAGGAAAGTGAATCATTTACAAAGAGCATGAGTAGAATTAGGAATAGCCACTAAATACCACATATACACCTATCCACCATATTCCATACACATGCACATGCACATCTTGGTTTGATTGTATGCCTCGATTCTCTGTGGATCCATTGTTTGACTTTACAACATATGAATTGTAAGTATGCTTAAACCTTGTTATTGCCACTCCTATGAGCTCCACTATAAATCCTTAGTTATAGAAAGGCATAACATTAATGCCTTAAGTGAGATCCACAAATACCATATATACTGAGAGACTTGAGGGTGTCATACAATTAAGCTCTGAGTTTTATTTTAAAAACTTGCAAAACTCCGGGATATTGGTACTGTGAAGAATTTGCTACATAGTGCAAGACTTGATTGTTCTTTCTTTCAATTACTCAAGACTGAGGCAAGAACTGTAAAGCCCCATAGTTAAAGGTAAAATGGGTAAGTTTAAAAGTTAGAGCAGTTTTGTCTAATCCGGAGGAGAATCTATGTTTGCAGCATGTGTACTTGGGAAGTATGAAAGCATTATAGCAACTCCTAATCCAATTTCATTAGTAATTAAGCTTAGTTTATTTGCCAAGGGACTGACAAACAGGTAAGCTTGGGGGTGTTGTTGACGGTGGATAACGTCAACTTTTATTAGAACTTTAGACACCAAAGGATACATGAATACACACTAGTCTAGGGTTTTAACTGACAGCTTTCCACGAGTTTTGCATGTTCTGTATTTTTCAAGGGCTATTCCAGAAAAGCATAAAAGTAGGGTTAAAGAGCATGATTACCACGTAACTTAACCTCCAAGGAAACATCATCACGAGAACACTAGAAGCATCTGGAATACACCCGAAGCACCGGGGCCCGAGACCCACCAGTGTGGGGCCGGTCGGCGCCAGGGTGGGGCTGGCCGGCGCCCCCCACTAGGGTTTCGGCCCATCTTCTGGAGTCTTCTTCCGCCTCCTTTGGGGAGTCATCTCGGCCCTTGTTTCAAGTCAGTTTGATCCTACGGCGCACGTGCATCCCACCGGGCTATAAATAGAGGGGCAGACCCCCCTGGAGGCATCAACCCATCATTCATTCAATGCATCAAGTCCTCAAGCCATCAAGAGCCTCCTAATTCATCAAGAGCCTCCTAGTTCATAGTTCTAGCCTAGTTAGATTAGAGAGTAGAGGAGTTCTAGTTCTTCGGTGGATCTGGAGCTCCGGCGTCTGTCTGGAGCACGGAGTTCGGTATAATTCTAGTTCTTTCTCTATTATTGTATTCTTCATTATGATTAGGGAAACATTGTTCTTAATAGTTCATATGTTCTTAATTACAATAGTCTTTGTCTACTTTGATTATATGTCTAGTATAGTTGAGTGAGCATGAACCTCCTGAGAGTATCTTGAGGACGAGGTGGCTGAGCATCTGGTCCACCCTGCTGCATCCGCTGCATGCTGTTCATCATCTAGGCCATGGTCTGCATCATCTGGGTCTGCATGGCGGCCATCTGCACTGGATCATACACTGGTGGTGTTGGTGGCGGTGGCAGTGGGTGGTTATTGCCGTCCGGACCATTGCCTCCGGCACCATTCTGCTCATTGTTTCCTGCCGCCATTCCTGGTGTTCGCCATCTGATATGATTCAAGAGCAAAATTGAGATAATGATGAAGAAAACCCAACTAAATATAATTATTATATTATAAAGGAAATAATTTAGTAACACAAGATGCCATAGCAGTCGGGTGACTACTACGCACCTACAATCATTACGAAGATCCAAATCAAACATATGCATTATTACATAGCAATACAACGTTCTAACGGGATCACAACTTTTAGAGATGGCACCTGGAATCTAAAATGATCCTACTTTCGAAAAACTTTTTAACAGAAGCATAGAAAAGTTTAGAGGAGTGAAAATAAGGTAAGCTTTAATCAAAATAGCTTGCAAAGTTGAAGCAGAAGAGAGGAAATGTTTTTCTAAAATAATTTTGGCAAAATGACCATCTAGGCTAGCATCCTACGGTCAACACGGCTCTGATACCATTCTGTCACACCCGATTTTAAGAATAAAACCGAATCCACAATATATGTATGCCAGGATCAATAACTCATACATATATCGACGTCATGATAGGATCATCACAATGCTGAATAAATAATCGTAACATTATTACAAAAGGACCCGTGGGTCTAAAACAAAAGTACATGATAACTGATAACTAATCTCCAGCGAGAAGGGACGCCATCACCACAGGAACGTCGACCGGGGGCAACACCAGCCTAGTACAAGTCGTCGGGGTCGTAGCCACCATCCTCCACGTATTCCTCCTCATCAACGCCGTCATCTGGGTGGGGTAGCAGGGGGACAAAGAGGAAGGGTGAGTACATCGAAATGTACCCCGCAAGTGTAGGAAAATATGACATGAGGCCAATAACACCGGTAGGCTGACTTGGTTTAGACACAGCACCTAAAGCGACACAACCCTATATCCTGAATATCCTAAGCACCTATTTATCTAGGTGAAAATCTCATCTCCTCACAGTAACCAACACTCGGAAGTCCATCTGAGCAACCACACTTGGAAATCCATCCAACCAACCAACACTTGGAAGTCCATCCAAGCACCCGTTCCTTTCCCAAAGGAACCACCCAACCGAGTACCAGAATAACCAACTAATCTCGAAGAAGTCCAAGCCAGCTCTTGAACGTGAGCACGGCTGATATATCAATTTTACACTCTGCAGAGGTTACACACTTTCACCACGAGTCGTGTTATTCCCCATTACGCCAAACACTGCCTAGGTGAACGGCGGGGTCACACTACAAGGCCGTTACAAAGCCCTCTAAGCCTGTTTTACATGTACCTCTAAGGTTTCACCTGCTAACATGGGTAACAACCCACTGCAAAAGTCCCCTCTTGAGCCACACAAACTATCCCCGTGTAATGCCATAACTTAGAGAAGCTAATTACTTAGCCAGGTCCAGCCCCACTCCAGACCTCATGGATGCGCTATAAAGCCAGGTTACATGCTCCTGAGAACCGGGTCCTAGGGATCCAGGCAGGATAACTAGCACAATCCCAAACCACCGACATCAATAGCCGTTCCACGGCACAAACCATAGCCACCACCAAAACGGTCCATCCTGCCGGATTTGCCTAATCACCATGTTTCTAAAAGGATTAACAATTCCACATGTTTCATATATCATTAATCCATATTAATTATACTCTTCCTAATCCCATGACTGCAAGGCTAAGCATGACTCTACTATATTCCCAATCCCCAGGTTAACAAGGATGATATAAACAAGTTCTAATAAACCATATCATGGGATTCAAATTTAGACTTAGCATGCAACTAAGGATCTAACTACTCTACACAAAGGTAAATAAAAGTAGGCTGCAATATGAGCAAGGACACTTGCCTTCGTAAAGCGTAGGGTCGGGGGTATCGAACACCGGATCCTGGGAATCCTCGCACTCAACACCGTCTGGCGACAATCATCATACATGGCCCACACAATACAATAAATAAGAAACAGTACACCAACAGTAGAAAAATAGTATGAAAATATTATAAAAATATAATACTCGTTTCTACTGATCGTTTTGATATAAAGAACAAGCAAAACGGATTTAAAATGAATAAATTATGATTTTTGGTAGGTTTTCTATAGAATAATAATTAATATAATATTAACTCGAAATTAAAAAGTTGAAAATATAGTGTGCAGCAGTATCAACATGTAGATTATGAAATTATGAATCTAATGCAAGTTGAATGGATCAATTTGATTCAAAAATGACAAAATTATGGGTTATTGAATTTAGAATGGCAAATCTGTAAATACTAAAACCTATTTTTGAATTATAAATAACAATTTCCAAATTAAAACTCTACCCAGAGGTTGGGGCCCAATTTAATGAAACTACAGGGGTCCTCGGGAAAGAATTCCAAGGCACAGTGCACAGTGGTGGTTGGACCGCGGGTTGGAACATTAAAATCAGGAGGGGGTTTTGCGCTAAACTGTCAAACGAAGGGGTACGGGGCGCTCTGGACCATCCGATCTTAGATCAACGGTCGTGATTAGAAGAAGGGAGGAGAGAGGGGCGGTGCCAGCCGGCCGAAACAGAGTGCCGCGGCGGCGGCTCGCCAGAGGCTCGCCGGCGCAACCACAACATGGCCTACGGAGCACTAAAGAGCGCGGGAGAACGTCCGGGAGAGAGAGAGAGAGGAGTTCACGTGCATCTCACCTAGGTGGTTTTCGGAGGTGGGGGCACCTCGGTGGCGGCTATCGATGGCACGGGACGGACGGTGGTGTGCTGTCTCGATGGCGAAGGTCGAGCCACGGTCAAGCTCGGAGAAGAGAGAGTCCCGAGGCTTCGGAAACTCCTATGGGATCTCTGGGAACCTCCAATTTCGACGGTGCGGCTCCAGTGACGGCGAATCTACTGTGGCGGCGGAGCTAGGCGGCAGCGATGCCTCGGTGGGGCTCGGAAAGGCTAGGGTGCACGGAGAAGAGAGGGGTTCGGCGGCTGCGACATGGACGAAACAAGGTCCCGGGGTCCTCTTATAGGGTGGCGGCGCGTCAGTAGCTAGGCCAGCTCATGGGAAGGGCGGAGCAGGCGGTTACCGGCGCTGCTCTCTGCGTTGGAGGGGAAAGAGCTGACATGCGGGCCCCGCGTGGCGGTGAGAGAGAGGGAGAGTGGGGGTGGCGCGGCTGCGGGCTGCGGATTGGGCCCCTGCTGGGCTGACTTGCGCGCTGGGGAAAAGAAGGGAGGGAGGAAAGAGTGGGCCGAGGGGTGAGCTGAGTGTTTTCCCTTTCTGTTTTTTTCTTTTTCCTTTCTTCTTTCTTTTCTATTTATTAATTTCTTTCCTTTAGTAAAGTACAATAGATGAATAGCAAAGTATTATAATTCTTATACTTATTCAAGGGAAATCATAATTAGTATTTTTAGATCAAAATAGACATACTTTATTTATTTGTAAAATATAAATTAAAATCAATCGGAGCCTAACCGAATATTTTAAAATAATCAATATTTTTTCGTCCAATAAAAATATGCAACGACATGAATGCGACATAACAATAAATTATTTATTTAACCCTACTATTAATTAGAAATAATATAATTAAATCTCTAATAGAATTAATAATTGTTGAAAATTAAAAGTAGGGTGTTACACTTCGCGTGGTTGGTTCTCCTCTGGGTCTAGACCTCTCCTATGGTTAGGAATGGGCCCAGATTTGTAATAAAGGTGGGCTTCTTTGTTATTCTTGGTTGCGCATTCTCTGAATTCACATTTCTCCCTTACGCTTTCCAATTGGTGTTGTGCACTTCCACTTGTTTCACCATAAATTCTGCAAAAACATAAACACTAGGGGTACAAGTGAAACTCTGTTAACAGCATATGTCTATGTGTTAAAGTATGATAGTTTCTCTCCCTTTAGGCATAAGTTGGCGGTTAAAAATGATCTATAAGGACTGCCAACAAGACCCCCAAGATTAACCTTTGCTCGTCCCGAGCAAATAGCTAAGTATGGTTGTTGATCAGGAGTTGCTACAATGTCGATCATATTTCAAATGTACCAAGTTTATAACAAAGTTTTCCACCGTAATTTGAATAAATCAGCATGCTATCCACCCTGCTATTATCTTGAAACAAATGGGGCCTTTTAGTCATCTCAAGTCTTGGGTGATTGCAAGACCGAACAGATTCATAGACATTGCTTATCATTCATCCCAAGATGAACCATCTTTCCGGAGGTTTTGAAAATTTTTACAAAGAAATGTAAGTTCCTCAAATGATTCTCTCGATCGCTCAAAGTGTATGAATACCTTGTAACACCCTAGTGTTAGTTACTATTTTCACACTTGCATTTGCATGTCATCAAGCACCTATCATGTCATTTCATGCATCATCACTATTCAAGTCAAATTGCATTTCTTATATACTATATGTTTCCTTTTATGCTTATGTGTGGTAGATATGTTAGCATGCAAATATGATGCTTGTTTACTGTTCTAAATGCTTTAGACATGTTTGGGATAACATTTGGAACAATGTTCATGTTGGTGAAATCCCCAAAATACCCCTCTAGCTCATAGTTGACTAGAGAGCCCTCTAAAAGCTATTCTGTTTGACCAAACAAGAAGGGCATTTTAGAGATTTTGCATGTCAGTGCACCCTCAATCAAAGTTGTGTAGAATTTTATAAGCAACAAACTTTATTTTTGGGTCAACTCACGAAAATGGGTGGAAGGTGGTCAAAAAGTTGAATTAGTGCAGATTTGGAGTTGTTTTGAAGTTTCAAAAATTTGCTAAGTCTAAAACTGGTTTTCAGTTTCGGTGTACCCATGTTCATCGACCTGTATCTCTCAATCCAGGCCGATCTAGAGTAAAGTGTCTTAATACTAAATGATCTACTCATGTAGCTTTTCAATCCATATTAGTGAAGTTTTCGCTGAAACGCCCTGGATCACGAGCTAGAGATCGATCAAAAGTCGAGTTTCAGTCGGCTTTCTGCGACTGAATCGAAGCCGATTCAAATCGGCATTCGGCCGAGCAGCTGGCCGCGCCGTCAGACGCCGCGCGCCAGGTGGCGTCGTACGCCGCCGCTGGCCGCAGCGCCGGTCGGCTTTACAAAAGTGGCACGCCAGCCGGTTCCCAGCACGCTCCTCTCACTCTCACTCGCTCGCTCTCACTCTTCCCCGCTCTCTCGCCCCTCTGCCCGCCGTTTTCCCCTCCGCCAGCGCCATCGCCGCCGAGCCGTCGCCGCGGTGAAATCCGCCGTCACCGCGCCGTCTCCGATCGCTCCGCCTCCGCCGTAGCTTCGCCTTGCTCTGCTCTTCATCCTCGACCCGTTGCCGACCTCAGCCGAGCTAAGGTATAACGGTTTGGCCTTTCTCGCCGCCGCGCCATTGCCGGAGCACCGCCGAGCTCTCGGGTCGCCGCGACGAGGGCGATGCCGGGGTCGGCTTCTCTCTCCATTGCTCGTCTAGGAGTCTCCGTTAGCTGTAGATCCAGTCTAGGCCGTCGGATGGGTCGGTCTCGCCGTAGGTTCACCGGAACCCGAGCTCGCCGTGAGCCCGCTCGCCGCCGTGCCGCCATGAGTGCGCGGTCAGTGAGCTCCCGTGCACAATAGTTCAATTCGTCGCACGCATAGGTCCGCTAGGGTTCTAGGATCTCGGAACGGTGCTTAGCCGCGCGAGCAACGGCCGGAATCGGCCGGCGCAAGCTCGCCGGACCACCGCCGTCCGCCATTGCCGCCGTCGAGCTCGCTCCGGTGGGGGACAACCCTCGGCAGTTGGTCTATTGGGTTCGTCTCGTTGCCACGAGTCGGTAGGTAGCCTCGGCGTTGCCGGAGACCCCGCCGTCGGCGAGCTCTCGCCGGTCAGCGCCGGCGGCTCTGCCTCTCTCTCTGACGCGTGGGGTCAGGTTGACCCCGGGGCCCGCGAGTCAGTCGTTCGGGTGCGCCTCTGGTTCACTGAGCCGGGTGCACGTAGCAGTTTCTATCGGGTTTGGGTTTTATGATTTATAAAATGAATTTTCAGAAAATGTGTAAAATCTTCCAAAATTCATATCTGGAGTTAGGAGTGTCCAATTGGGGTGAACCAAATTTTGTTATGTTTTTATTTCTGAGCTCTATCAAGAAAAAATATAAAATGTACTTTTGGAATATTTTTCTGTGCAGTTATATTTAAATTGTTAATTGCTTGCAAACTTGATAAATGCATAAGTAATTGTAGGAATGTGCTAAAAATGTGATTCCACTTGCATTAATCTTGTTTAGGGAAGTAGAATCTAACAAAAATATGTTTGCTAGTGTTGCACTGTTATTTATATGGTGTCTAGTATAATGTGCTTTTTATGCTTTAATCTTGCAAAAATCACCATGCTTAATGTGTTAAGGATATGGTCATGAATATTTTTCCTGGACCATGTTATGTTGGAAAGAAGCTAAGAAAATTGGGAAATCTATTGTTTGATACTTTTCACTGTGTTAAGTATTTTCCATTGCTTAAAAGGCTGGTTGTTTGTTATTTTTGTGTAGACTGTTATACTTGTGCAAATGACTTGAAATTTTGTCAGTATGCTAATCTGGATGTGTAATAGCTACTGTAATTTTTATGGATTTTTAGTCACAGTAAACAGTAGATCCAGTTATAGGCTAGGGTTTGTTTAATTGTTTTTAATCAAATATCTTTTGGTTGGGAGGTGTTTTTATGCATTTCTGTGAGGTTCAGTATTATCACCTGTTTTAAACAGTAAAGCTGATCCTAATTTGAGCTTAGGGCAGCAAGGTTAATATTTTGTTTATATGATGTTGCTCGCGCTTGTTAATTATAAGTTGGTTGTGGTAGGTTAGTTGATGCATGTGATTATTAAGTGCAGGTTGTAGACCTCTCACCCGGGACGAGAAATTGTTCTATGCTTTGCTTAAGAAGGGTGAGTATGAGTTGGTTGTCTAGAGAAGAAATATGCACGTACTCAGTAAATGAGTGTGGATTGTTAAACTGATTGCATATCATGGGTTAATTTGTGCATCTCTATCTTGCATTTCATGTGCATTCTCAGTTCTCATATATGCATATCATGTATACAGGATCACCAGGAGGCGTGACGCTATTGCAGTTCGATCCACCGGAGGAGGGAGTTCCGCCGGAGATTGAAGTGCCAGAGGTTCCCGAAGGCCAGGAAGAAGAGGCTGAACTTCCAGAGTGCCCTGAGCACCAACCTACTAACTTTGTGAAAGGCAAGCCCCGGAGCATCCCTAAGTCTCCACCTACTCTTTTTACAAATGCACTGGTCTTTATTAAATCTTATGATTGTGCACTTAAGTATAGGAGTTGATTTGATACCGTTGTTGCATTTATACCTTGTCCACTTATACTTGATCCTGAAGTTATTACTAGACAAGGGGATGGGTTCGATCTTATGCTTAGCCATGCTTAGACCGGTAGAAGTCGAGGGATTTCCTATCCTTCGCGAGCATAGGTGGTTACTAATGATGATGGGGTTGGATTCCACATGATGGACTATATGTGCCACCATGCCACAGTGTCTAATGAGAGAATCAAGGCTAGGTAGCGGAGAGCCGCATGACATGGTTGAGGTCATGCCGTCTTCGGTGCTGCTTGCAGCCGACTAGGACTGAGGCCACCAGACATCAGTTGAGATTGAAAGACGTCGTCACATAGCTGGCCAGATAAGTCGTTCTGACCGTGAAGCCGAGTATTTCCTTCTGAGCCGAGCCTTGGTGCGACTAGGCAGACATATTCTGGAGGTAGGAAGTATGTGCAGAGACACCATCTTACCAAGGGCAGGTCAGGGACCTGATGCATCCTGGAAGTGGGTTGGTCTCTGAGAATATGGTCCCCGCCAAACTCGCGACATATTGTGTCTCAGAAAGATTTAACGGTGGCCCAAAAAGCCAGTGGCTCGGCTGACAGGGTTTGTGATTGGCATATTTGCCAGCTGGTACAATCGATTCGAATCGCCATCTCTCCTGGTTAGTGAGAAACTGAACTGATCTTCCGGTGAGATAGAGGCTAATAACTTGAACATAATGATTATGGTGAGATGAGGTTGATATCTGTGGATATCGGAAATCATATGATTTTATTGATTGCTATAATATTCAGTGAATGCTTAGTATAGTGGCTAATCTTAGTAAATAGCTTAACTGAAATCGAAGCTTATCACAATTAAAACGAATAAGTTGAGGTTCTACTGTAGTAATGCTTTTGATGCAAAAATGATGCTACCCTCTGAGCTCCACCAAACAAGCCTTGCATATCCTTGAGAGTCTTTTTATTTACTCCCTGTCGGGTAAGTCTAGCTGAGTACAATTGAGTACTCAGGGTTTTATTCCCATTGTTGCAGATGGTGTAGTCTACTACGCGTATTGCAGGAATTGCTTCACCCCTGCGGGCGAAGAAGACTAGACCCGAGGGCAGGGTCATTATCTATCCTTAGATGTTGTAAGAATGCTGTGACAGGGTCATTTGATGGTATTCATATTTGAACTCTGTGGTGTAAAACTATGTTAACTTCCGGTACTATTATATTTGTGTAAAAGACTATGTTGTACTCTGATGTTTAAATTCGGTTGCGAACTTATGTGTCATGTGATCGGGTATTACTGAATGAATGATCCTTGGGGTATGAAATGTTTGAAATCCTTCGAGATTTCCGGACTACCGGGTTTATATTGGCTCAAGTGTGACTGGATTGCGATTAAAAATGCGATCGTTGTACTTGTGCTCGTATAAATTGGTCGGTTCTGTGACAGCTCACCAAAGGCATTGTAATGTTGCCTTTCATATCCTACCACTAAGGCTTATGAGTGGAGTTTTGGGCAGGTATAAAGGTGGGCATACTTGCATCACATATATTGCTAAGTCAAAAACCGAACCACAAGGAGATACAAGTCATATACTTTGATTAAGATGTGCTAGTGTGTGGAGCATGAAGATGGTGGAATCCTAATTTCTAAATATTTTGACACTCCATGCATCATGAATTTCTCCTATATTGGATGGAATGAAACTTTTTTTAGGGATATGGGCTATAAGATCATATATCCATACTATTATTTTTTTCTTCTTTTTTTTGAACGGGTACTTGGAACTTTTTTTCCGTTTGTTTATTGCATGCCCCTTGGCATGGTTTTTGTTTTTTTTAAGCATAACCCATATCTCCTGTTAGTATTTGAAGAACTTTGGCTGGAGAGATGTCATGATGGAATGCGAGGAGTAATTATATGGTGAAAAATGAATGCGCGGCTTCTCAGGGTAAGAGTCAGCATTTTTATTTGGTGGACAACAAATGCGCGGCTCTCAAGGTAAGAGTCGGCATTTTTATTTGGTGGATAACAAATGCGTGGCTCTCAAGGTAAGAGTCAGCATTTTTATTTGGTTGAAGAGTGCGCAACTCTCAGGGTAAGAGTTGGCATATTTTTGGTGGATGGATGGGTGCATGTTATGCGCAACTCTCGGGGTGAGAGTTGGCTTTATCTGGTGGGTGCATGTGAATCTCAATCATGGGTACATGACCATAATCTCACTTAGGTCACAACAATTTGACCTAACTCAATGTTCCACAAGCAGCATATGACTAAAGGGTTTGCATAATTGAAACATGTCATATGGCCTTGGTAGGTATTTCATAATCATTGAGGAACTTTTATTTTTGAAAGTTTTCGAAAATATGTCAAGTTTCGCTCAGACCAAAGTCATAGCATAGCCCATGTCACCATATCATATCAAGCAATAACTTAGACAAGATTAAGCATGTGCAACCCATTAGTCCAAGTTTTTAGGATGAGACATTTTTAGCTGATAAACCCAAACCTTAGAGAAAGCACGATTATAAAATTGGTACATGTGAAACATAAGACAGAGCAACTGTTCATCATTTCAACAAGGGTAGAAACTAACACATCTTAACACATATGAGAGAGGAGAACATATCTCACCTTTTTTAAGTTGGAGAATTTTAAAAAGAAATGTGAGATACAAGTTACCTTTGTGGGAGCCCTCCCCCAAGCTTGCTTTTGACTTACCAATGTGTTTCACCTGGGGGTGCCGCTAATTGGTGGTGCCTCAGCTTGATGTGCAGTTCGTGGCCTCTCTTGAGCGTGCTAGGAAGCTCCCCCCCAAGCTTGTTTTTATGGTGGTATTGAGATAACAAGACAACAAAACTTGGGGTTGAAAGATAAATTATTCTTTTTCTTCAAGATTTTATTTATCATTATATTTTTTTTCTTTTCAAGGTTCACCTAAGAAATACTTGTCTCTACTATCATCTAAAGACTTACCCTCATGGAGTTGATAAATTTCTGCAAGGGGTTAGTCCATAAGATTAACCAAAATCTATACTAGCAGCTTTGGTTCCAAGATCAAACTAGACACCATGTCTAATTTGTCAAGGTAGGCTTAAGAATCTAAGCACCATGCTTACATTAAAAATCCTATAGAGGCATGATCTCACATCCCAGCTTCAAACTAAACACCGTGCTTAGTTAAAAAGATGTAAGACCAACACTTCCAATCCAAAACTTACTAGCATAGAGAAATGAAATATGACAAGATAATCAAGAATCATTCAATGGAGATAGATTTTTTGAACAAAGGAACCCAATCAGAAGTTTGCTCAGCCAATCTATTCAAACTCAAACAAGGCTAGGATAAGAGAGCAAAGAAAGGCATGCCTTGCTTTATCTTCAACATGAATTTCTTCGATTATTCATGATAACGACTCAAAGTTCATTAATCAAAATGCAACACCATGTCACAATTTTGATTAAAGAAGGCTAGTTTAACCTAAGCACCATGCTTAAATTAAAAAGCCTATGGATGTACAACAAGTATACTCATGTGAATACACCCAAACTTAGAGCATATGGCATGAACAGATGAAGAGCATGATATTATATTTTTATGGAGACAAATATGAGTGAATGAGTTGGTCAACATTACCTTGACATACCTGAATGTGTGTACCAACAGCATGTATGGATGAAGCAACAGAGTTGTCGCTGTGGTGGCTCGGTTTCCATCTCAGGTGACTACCAAGGCGTGGGTTGGAGTCCCTCACTTTTAGTAGCATGTCGTCGTGTAGCAAGTCGTTTATTGGTAACTCCTGCATATTAGTGACTCGCATACACGACAAATGTAGGAGGAACAACTCATGCAAGCTTCTAACTAAAAGGAATATTGCGACCATGACTCTCCTTTGTTGTGTTTTTTTAGAATCTTTAAACGAGGTGTGATCCAAGATATGCATGGAGTCATGGTTGGTCAAAGGAGTGAGAGAGATGTTGCACAAACCACCGTTGAAGATGGAGGAGGTTTATGGAAGTCATGTGTCTTGTCCTTGTTGCGTGATGACTCACTCGGTGTTGTGCAACGTGCAGGGGAGATCTTGAAGGTGTGTTAGGTATGCTTGAGAGATCTCCCCCACACTTATTCTTGTACCTGCTTTATTTCGATAAAAAGAAAACAAAACAAGAGCAACAACAATAAGCAAGGACTCTATTGGCTATAAGACCAGAGAGCAAGAAAGATTTTATTATTATTTCTTTATTAGTTTTATTGAAAACTTGTTCACTCAACTTTTTATAAACAAGGCCAAGATAAGGATGCAGAGAAAGGTATGCCTTGGTTTATCTCCATATCAGATTACTTTCATTGATTATGTCAACAACTCAAAGTTCATTGATCAAATGAAGACAGTTATAAGAAGTTGGTGAACATTTATTTACCTTCGCATACCTGAATATATGTACCGGTAACATATATGTATGAGGCGTTGAAGTTGTTGTTGCGGCTAGCATGATGGTTCTGCTCAGGTGATCTCCAAAGCCAGGCCACACACACACATCAATGCGCATGGGCCATGGGCCTTGATGATGCTAGCAAAGGTTCAGAAGAGGGAGACTCCCAATCTTTTTTTTCTTTTTTTTTTCATAGTTCTCTTTATTCTTCTTTTTTAGTCTCCATCATCTCTCTTCTTTTTTTTCTTTCATTCATTTTTTCTTCTCCTTTTTTTATGGCGAGGCTGACATCTTCATCATCATTTTTTTAATGACCCTTTGGTGTGCATGGAACTTGGGTTTCTCACTGTCCTCCCTCACACTTGGACTTTTGCATAAAAGCCAAGTGCAGAGTTAGGGCCTTCTTACGAGTGTGTTCCATTACCTAGGAGTGCATCAAGCTTTTGTAGTTGATGTCATTCCATGTCATCAAGCATCATATGACCCGAGTTCTTCTTAATCTTTCCTGAAATGGTTAGCGACATACCCGAGGGTGCATACTAACTTGACAACATGCCCTCACCATTTAAAGAAGATATATATATATATATTTTGAAAATAACAATAGTAATAATAATAAAATATGTATATATTTTTTAAGGATAATCCGGGGTATCTCCCGGCAGTGCTTAAGTTATGGTCTTAAACTTGACCGTGGGAACTTCTTCTTGCAGCAAACAATGGTGGTGTAGTTCCCAGCTTTACCACCAATCATAGGCATTAAAATTCAAGCTGCAAGGTACGCACCATCGTACTACTACGGTATTTGCAATGTTCATGACAAACATAAGCATTCACAGCCATTCTCTCAGAAAGTTGAACAACGAGAATCAAGAGATGGTTGTGAGATCCTCGTAGAAGCAGGTGGTCCAAAGCGAAACAAACTCTGGAGACCTTGAGCATAAATGTGAAGAACCTCAAAACCATGTTTGTTAGCGGGTCCCTTCTTGGCTCTAGAGTTGTTGCTTTGGGCATGTCCGTGGCACGGAAGTTTTCATTCTCAAAAGATATATCATGGAGGATGATCACTTAACCTTGACCATTATCGAGAACAATGTTCTTGATGGCCAGAGTGACATGCATCTTGTTCGAGCAAGGGCGCAGGAGAAGGATTCGCATGCTCGAACAAGTAGCTTTGCTTCGCCTTTAGGTTTTTGAGCAAGTGCTATGGCTGGCAGAAGCAAAACTTTCAAACTTCTCATCGGGGCTCCCTTCTTTTTTTTATATACATAAATGAGATTTTCAAGAGGATGCCTTATGAGAAGATCAAAATCGAGGATGGCATAGATGAGGAAGTATAAGAAACTTCAATTTCGTTGATTTCCAATGGCACAACCCTAACAATCCCATAAAACTCAAAGGTGAGTCCGGATGGACTTCTAAAAAGTTTGTCGGTCGGGACTAGCGACACATCGCCCTAAAAGGGTTTTCGCTGAAATGAAAGTAGTCCCAACTGTGAGGTTGTGTAGGGCTTTCACGGAAGTCACCTTTAATGAGCAAGACATGGTTGTGGGAGGTGAAAGAATCTGAATTTCTTCAGAAGAACGTTTCACTTCCAACAAGCAACAACCGTACTTTCGATGACTCCGCATTAGTGGAGACTTCCTAAGAAATGTCAAAATTTTGTGCCAAGAAATGTTTTGAAGTTCTGCCATAATCCTTGAATTTTGATAGTGAACTCCGAAGGATAGAACATTCCTTCCTTCGGTGTTCGTGGTTCGGGCGAGGGCTCAACAGACGAATCGAAGGGTGGCAAGGGAAAGGATTCGGCTGCTGAGGGCTCTTCAGAACTTGACATGCCCTTGTATGGAGGGGTCTGGGTACGATGACGGGAGAAGCGTGCTTCTCTAGGATGTAAACAAGGATTTTCCTCTACTCTGTCATGGTTTTTATGAAAACGGTCCTCCAACGGTTATGTCAAAGCATAGGGCAGCATCTATGTCTAGATCCGAACAAAGGATATGCAAAAGCACATTATCGGATAAAGACAAGTCTAAGTCAGCATGTATAAACATTGTGAACCTGGCCTAGGCTGTACCTATGGACTCCTTCTCGTTTTGCTCAAAGTTGAGGTTTGCCCTTGGTAGAGCGGCGATACGAGACATGGGTAAGAATGAAAGATAAAACTTGATCTTAAGTTCATCCCATTCTCTATTCGCACTTTATACGGCATCAGTGTACCATTGTTTTGCCTCCCCTTGAGGGAGAACAGAAACAACTTCCACTTAAGAATTTCTTGTGTCATGCCAGGAATGTTTAGGCATGAACACAATTCCCCGAGTTTTTGCAGGTGGTCAAAAGAATTTTCATTGTCATGACCAAAGAAGGGTTTTGTCCAAACCATAGCTTTGAATCTTGGGTGGAGTTCATAACTGGATGGAAATTTTGGTTTTGAAAAAGAATGTGGTTCAAAGAACTCCCCCTTTGAAGCAGAAGGATTTTGAATTTGGAGCTGGCTTCATGGTGAAAGGATCAGATAAAAAGAAATATTTTGTTTTTATATAAAGATAAGATAAAAGATTTTTTTGATAAAACACAAGGATACACGGGTGAACTAGGTTCGGAGATAAATACGACAACCGTTCCCCGGTAATGGCGCCAGAAAGCATGTTGGCGCTTCTTAGCGTCAACAGAAAAGTCGCAAGCGTACGGAAGTACCATTGTAGCCTTCACCCGGAAGTATTCAGGGTATCGTAATTTCCTAGAGGAACGGTCTTTGTACTTAGTCTCTTAAACTAGTTTACTCAGAAGAGACGGAAGGGATAGCTTGGGTAGAGAGGTTCTTCTAAGGTCAAACGCATATAAGCGATGGTAACTTTCCCACTACTAGCTTGCTTCAGGCCCACTAACGCACTGGTCTGCCAAGCGATACCAGTATCAGCGCTATTCTGCGTCCGAACGTGGGGGGATGCTGGTACGAGTGGACAGGGCTGTCACCACCTGCCACCTACCCCTCTGCCCGTGGGTGCGCGCAACATACGAAGGTAGACTCTGACCTAGACACCACGTCTACGAAGGCGACTACTACTCTAGCGGCGTACAGGAACATCCATCTCTATCAGGAGTCCTCTTACTAGAGCATCCGTCCAAAGAACGAATGACGATCCCATAAACAAGTAGCTTTATGGAAGTAACATGCTTAATGAATCAAACCAAAGTTGAACACAAACTTCTTACTTCAAGTAGCAAGACGATCGTAGAGGTACAAGTTGGATCGAGAGCCGACAAGCCCGGCACTTCGTCCACCCGGAGGCAGAACTGCTTCGACTCCGCTCTTTCTCCAGTTCTTGCCCTCTCTCACTCCCTATACTAAATTAGCTAGAAGCTAATGGAATGGAGCTTACTCTTCCTCTCTACATTGTGACCTCTTGTGTTGGTGAATCAATTCATGAATAGGTGTAGAGAGGAGGCCTCCTTTTATAGCTTGAGAGGAGGGGGTTCTATGAAAAAGGATCATCCCCACATGGAAGGACCCAAACTGACCTCCAAATGGCGGTTTCCACTTTCCATCTGTGTTGATCGTAGGTGGGACCGTCCTTGGGGAACCGCCCTACAACCGCCAGAAGAAAACTGGGCCCGAGAGGCCCCACCAGGGGGCGGCCGCCTCCGGGACCGTTTGGCCACCGCCTTTGCGTGGTTGGTTCTCCTCTGGGCCTAGACCTCTCCTATGGTTACGAATGAGCCCAGATTTGTAATAAAGGTGGGCTTCTTTGTTATTCTTGGTTGCGCATTCTCTGAATTCACATTTCTCCTTTACGCTTTCCAATTGGTGTTGTGCACTTCCACTTGTTTCACCATAAATCCTGCAAAAACATAAACACTAGGGGTACCAGTGGAACTATGTTAATAGCTTATGTCTATGTGTTAAAGTATGATAGTTTCTCTCCCTTTAGGCATAAGTTGGCGGTTAAAAATGATCTATAAGGACCGCCAACAAACAACAAAGGACCATTACCTTCTACTGAAGTTGTCAAGCTAACGGAGGAGTGTAGTGAGGCAATTCTGAATTCTTCTCCTACTAAGAAGAAAGATCCAGGGTGTCCCACTATTGATTGTTCAATAGGAGACCAGATGTTCGAAAATGCTTTATGTGATCTTGGAGCAAGTGTCAGCATCATGGCCAAGACCGTCTTCGACAAACTCAACTATTCTACTGCTCACACCAACCATGATGTGTTTGCAATTAGCTGACCAATCGGTTCGCTATCCCGCAGGAATCGCAAAAAATATTCCGGTAAAAATCCGCAACTTTTTCATTCCTATAGATTTTGTAGTACTTGACATGCAGGAAGAGGGGAAGATACCCCTCATCCTCAGGCGACCATTCCTAAACACTGCAAATGCAACCATCAACGTCGGAGCTGGAGAGATCACATTCACCATCAATGGGCAAGAAGAGCGATTCGCATTCAAGCTAAGACTGGAGCAATGCCAAACATTGAAGTGTCATGAAGAACAAGATGCAACAACATCTCCTGACATCGGAAGATGAATCATGAATAATAATTCAACTGGAGAAGTCCGGATCGGAGGACTCAAAAACCCCGAACCATCGTCGGGAGGTAACTCGGTAGTTATCAGGTAATTTAATTCCTGCATTAAAATTTGCATATGTACTTTCTCATAAATTGCATTATTAAAATGAAAAAAGAAATAAGCATAGCATGATTAAAGCTTAAGCCCCATGTGATTATTACTAACGGAGTATTAAACCCCCAGTCAGTGAAATTTACTGTGGTGGCAGAAAATTATAAAAAGACTATCATTAGAATTATAATTTTTCGTAGATTCATAAAAGTAATTTAGTTTTTCATTCTTGTGTCATTATACGATATAAATATGGGAGACATATGGGACCCACCATCATCACATCAAGTCACATCATGCATTATCATAAACCACCACCTTTCACTTCCATCCAAACTCCATTATTCACACATACACTACCCACCATACATCCATTCAGCCATTTCACCAGAGAGAGCACCAACTCACATGCATTTGGAAGGGCATCAAGGTGGTGTCGACACTAGCCAAAGTTGAGAGCCAGAGCACACCAGGTGGGGCCAGCTGGCCCTATGGCCACGCCGGCCGATGCCCCTCCTCCACTTCTCTGCCTCCCACTTCTCTCATTTGCTCACTCACTCACATACACACCAGAGAGCTCCTTGCCACCTTGCCTTGCTGCTCGTAACTTCAAACTCCCATAATCCTATCATTTGATTCAAATTTAAGCAAGAGAAGGAGTAGAGAAGAAGATTAGCAAGAAGACCTAGAAGAGAGATCATCACTTTGATTCCTTCTCTTCACTTGTTCTTGTTTTGTTCTTGTGTTCTTGTTCGTTCTTGCCGTGTTCTTCGTGTTCTTCATTTTTTAGGCAAGATTAGCAATAGAATGAAAGGTGTCATTCGATCCCTTGGAAGAGCCTTCTCACGTCGCACAACAAGAAGTCAATCATCATCACAAGTGCCATCGTTCGTCGGCTCCGACATGAATATCGATCCTCCGTCTCCCTTCACGTATGATAATCCAGTGATCCTCTTCCCAACCGAAGAGAGGTATGAGCTCACAAGCATAACTCAAATTTCATTACCAACTAGACCGCAAAGGGAGATATTAAATGTAGTTAAAAACAAGGAATTTACGCATACTCCAATTTTTGATGTCACTTTGCTCCATGAAACCGGAATGGATTCCGAGTTTGAGCTTATTTTTAGAAATGGTGAATGGGAAAATACATGGTAAATTAATGAGCAGGGTAGCAAGTTACTTACTATAGAATTTATTAGCACCCTAGACTTTGATGATGATGAGGTTAACTTTAGAATGTTTAATAAACCTTTCGCCCTCTCATGGAAAACTCTTAGTCTAGCACTAGGATTCAATAATTAATGTGTGGTCAATATTTCTGAAACTCTCCAAGACTTTGATAAAGATGATTTATGGGAGAGTATCACTGCAAAAAATACCTAGAGAGAAAACAAAAATATACTACTGAAGAAGTTCATCACCCCACACTGAGATTCATGTTTAAATGGCTAACTTTTACATTCTTTCCTAGAGAGGAGTTAAATACTATTAAACAAGATGAGTTGCATTTGTTATATATCATGATTAAAAAGAGGAAGGCATCACCTGTAAAAATGATGTTGAATTATTGGAGAGCTGTCCCTTCCTTAAGAAAGTGCAGTATTTCTTTTACTTCCTGGATTACACGTTTAGCTGCAGGGCTAGGATTATTATCAAATGCTTCACTTGTTTATATTTCTGATGCCCACAGAATTATTGGTTATGGTTTTTTTCTTTCGTGCTCACATGCTCAAACGCCGACATAATAAAATAGTTATGATTTATAAAAATTATGACAATGAGTACGAACTGCCAGACGGGGAGTTAGCAATCTATTCTGTTCAAAATTTTGTTTTTCCAGTTGTTAGAGCTAATGTTGGCAGGTGTCCGTCCGCACACATCAGCAGGGCACCGAGAACTAATTTCACTGAAGCTGACCCAGCACCATCTAGGCCAGCTTATTCCCACTATTGTAACAGAACCGCCTAAATCACGAGGCCCACAGGCACCTGTCATCGTCACTAATGACATCTGACAGCCAGGGCCCGTGTTCCAGACGACCTAGGCGGGCTCTGCCGGGCTACATAAGCACCCGTTATCTCCGACAGGATCCCATTGCGAAGCTATTACAGAGTTACAACATTTCATAACAAAATACATCAGAGTAAAAGTGCGGAAGAGTAAATAGTACTTAATATTACAAACCAGTGTTTGAATGGAAATTAAGTGCAGTTATTACAGACCATAATTTAAAAGGGGTAGCATTAGCGATAGGATCAACAGTACGACAGATAGATAAACATTACACGAACCCTGCTCAAGGGTTTAACCTTATTCTTCTTCACTCTCCTGGACGATGGTGACGCAGCACGGAGCGAGACAAACTTCGGTCTCCTGCTGCCATCCTGCAACGGGGTTAACAAACCCTGAGTACATGGGGTACTCCGCAAGACTTACCCAACTAAAAGTGTAAAATTAGACTCCGGAATGCAGGCTGAGAGGAGTCAAGGTAAGGCTTTAGCAAGAGTTCAAAAGTTTTACAGAAAAGCATTACTAGTTCTATATCAATATTTTATTCCAATCACACTATTATTCATTGACTATACCTCCAAGTTCTTTCTCATATATCAACATCCTTTCAATTACTTTAGCCATTCAAAACATCCTAGTTTCGAACCACTATTCACTGTAGGTGTGAGGATCAAGTCTCCATAACCGAGGAGCAACGACGATTCGAATCGATTAATTCCCAGCTAGGGATCCCTATCCACACTGCGTATGTAGCACTTAAGCTTGCATACGCCTACCCCGCCTACCACGGCTTTTCATACCCCGGAACCGGTCCTGCGCCACCCGAGAGCACAGTACTCCTCTCGTCTCCAGGCACAACGGCCACGAGGGTACACGCTACTCTCGACATCTCTCCACTCCCAGTGCGTGGTTGTCGGTTCCAGCAGTAGAGCTACCAGAGTCAGAGGCTTCCCGTAGTATGTGGCTAGTTGCAAAGTCTTGATCACACCAGGCCTAACAACGAACGGTCCCTAATACTTTTCCGTTAGAAACCATGCATTGGGACTCTAACCCAAGTACACTGGTACTACCCGGTTTTCACATCCCTTTCCCGATGGCGACGAAAGTTGGGACTCTAACCCAAACAGTTGGCTAACCAAACGGGAAAAACTCATTCCCCGTTGATGACAATGAACTAGCTAGGAACACTGCCAACCAACAAGGACATAACCAGTCCCATAAAGTGATTCAATTTCTTTGTAACCTCACAGTTGAAAATATCTTTTGCAAATCTAATCATTAAGCATGACTAAGCATTTTTCAATACTTTTAACAAATCAGGTTCTCCGGTGTTGTCAGGTATTCAAGGATGGTAATGCATCAATTGATTGTCACTCAACTCCTATTTAACCTAATGCAATTAATTAACTCAAGTGATAAATATTTTTAAAACAGCAAGGAGAGGGGCAAATGCACCGGGGCTTGCCTTGGATGGTGTAGAGTGTCGGATCCGGGTCAGTGCCACAAATATCAAAGCCTTTCACAATTTCCGAAGCAACCTCCTCAGCTGGACCCTCGGACTTTCTCTCCGGATTCTCGGTCACTACACGTGTGCAATAATGAATGCATGAATGCATGAATTGACAGATGAAATTTAATAACAAATCAAACTCATAAGTGCACAAGACCCTACCTCAGCATACATGATCATTCTAACTCAACATGCCCTAGGTCATAAAAGTGATTGACCTAGAGTCTCAAGCAATCCAAAAATCACACCAATCAATAATCATTTCATTTCTTATTCATATTATTAATCATTTAAACCAATATATAATTTAATCAATATTTAAATTTTTCCATTTGATGCCAAACTTCACCAACTGTTAGCTTTGGACCTAAAATAGTACCCATTAAATTTTCATGATTTTTGGACTTACAAAGAATTTATTAAAAATCATCAAAGTTCTATTTATCATTTAATGGGCTGAATTTTAGTTAATACGGAAAGCACTTAAATCCTACATTTCATATTTTTATTAAATTCTACACATCACAGTTACCATCCACAAAAATTTCCATAATTTTTGGTGCAGTAAATTAATTCACACAAAAAGATTAAATCACCATACTATTCATCCTAATTAAAAATGAAAAACTCTAATTAATTCTTCCGAAAAAGAAAACGGCCATTCGGCCCACCACGGCCCAGCAGCGGCAACACAGCCCAGCCGGCCTGCCCGTGCTGCTGGTGCCACCTGAGGACACTGACAGGCGGCCCCCGCCTGTTAGGTCCTTCTCCCACCTCCCGCCGAGTGCTTGCTCGTGCACGCGCGCGGCGGTCCGACGCGCCCCTCGCCGCCGGCGACCCCAGCGGCGCAACCGAGGACACCCACACATACCCCTAGACCTAGTGGACCCCCGGACCTAACTAAATGGATGAGGCGTCGACGGTGTCGCGCCCAGCCGCGACCACGGCGGAGGAGACACGGCGGCGCGGCCGCGCTCCGGCCTACCGAGGACCAAAATGCTCTACCAACGAGACGATGGTTACCGAGAAGCTCACCAAAGGCTAGTGTACTAGCTGGACGGGGCGGAGGGCGACCGGAGAGGCACGGTGGACGAAGGCAGTGTGTTTGGCGGCGAGCTCCAATGGCGAGGTCGTCGTTTCGGCGGTCACTGTAAACCAAATGCAAAACCGCCTAACTCATGAGACTCAAGGAGGGACAGGGGCTCCGGAACGCTCCGCAATAAGGGAATAAGCTCACCGAGGCGAGCTATTCTCGGAGAGACGGACCACGGCGGCGCTCCGCCGGCCGTGAGGGAGAAGATCACGCCGTGCGCTGATCTTCGATGACGAACAGTGGCCGGGCCGGGTCCAAATGGTGCGCCAGGAGATGTCTAGCTTGTGGGTATGACGACTTGGGTAGGAGTGGATCGACGGTGGGTAATTTGGCCGAGAGCCGAGAGCTCACCGGAGCGGAAGAATGGAGGAGGAAGGAGAAAAAGTGGTGCTCCTCGCCTTTAAACACACCCGGGAAGGAGAGGGTAAGGTCTCGACGCGTCCGGGTCCCCCCCCCGAGCTCGACACGGCGACGGCCGGGTCCCGGGACAGCCGGATGATGGCCGGCGCGCGCCGCGCGCACGCCCGCGTACGGGTGGAAGAAGAACAGGAGACCCCCCCTGTAGCTACAGTAGTAGACCCCTAGGTCAAAAGCTATGTGGTTTCAATTTGATGTCCAATCCGGCCGAATCAAAGGAAGTGTTGAATATCAAAGTTGCAGAGAATTTTGTCTAGATCATTTTTGCTTTTGACAAGAATTTCAAATTTCAGCTGAATTTTCAAACTACAGCAAAGGGGATAAAAGTAAGGTTTGAATTTCAAACTGAAATTTTAAAATTAATCTTGATTTTTCTCAACAACTTGAAAATTGGTGAACATGAAAGTTGTTCTACTCAGAGAGCTTGACAACTGTTATTAAGGGAGTTTTACAAGTTTCAACATAATTTTGAAATTGAAGTTTCAAATTTGAATTTCAATATAGCAATTTGAGTTTAATTTAAATTTCTATAATATAACTTCAAAATCTCCAAAAATAAAAGTTGTTCCATTTTAAAAGTTCTACAACTTTCATTAAGACACTTTCATTAGATTCGTAGTATATTTTGAATTAGGGTTTTAGGTCAAATCTAAGGCTTAATTTGATTTTCTTTTTAATTTTTATTTTGATTTTTGATTGAAGACTCAATTACACAATCAACACTAAATGAATTATAATCACTCTAGGAGCCCTAAGCACAATCATATGCAGATGATTAATATTAAACATGATGACATGGCAATTTAATTAAGCAGTAATACCAGAGGTATTACAGCCTTCCCCCCTAAAAGAAATCTCGTCCCGAGATTTGATATAAAAATAGAAACATTACTCGAAACAAAGTAATGGAAAAGAAAATGTCTCAACTAACCCTAGTTCTAAATTATCCATAAAACATGGGAACGTTTACATAAGTCGAGACTAGGAAGTTTACACCTACAAGGTAGCAAAGAACTCGGGGAAATTTTCTGCGAGATAGTCTTCCGATTTCCAAGTGGCTTCTTCCTCAGAATGTGCACTCCATTGGACCTTGTACCACCTGATTGTGTTCCTTCGTGTGACACGATCCTTTATGTCCAGGACTCGAATAGGATACTCCGAGTACGTCAATTCAGGTTCAAGTTCCACTCCTTCCACATCGATGACCTGGTCAGGTACTCGAAGACACCTCTTGAGTTGTGACACATGGAATACGTTGTGTACGTCTGAAAGATGCTCTGGCAACTCAACTCATAGGCTACTTTTCCCATGCGTTCTATGATTAAGAAAGGTCCAACATAACGCGGGGCCAACTTGCCTTTTACGCCAAACCGATTGACTCCTTTCATTGGCGATACTTTCAAGTACACATAATCTCCTATCTTGAATGCCAAAGGTAGACGCCTTTTATCGGCGTAACTTTTCTGTCGGGACTGTGCTACCTTCAAATTTTCTTGGATCTGCCTAACCTTTTCTTCGGCTTCATTTACCAAATCCACGCCATAAAACCATCTTTCTCCAGGTTCAGACCAATTCAATGAGGTACGGCACCTTCGACCGTAAACTGCCTCAAACGAAGCCATCTTGATACTCTCTTGATAGCTGTTGTTGTACGAGAATTCTGCCAATGCCAGACAGTCATCCCACTTGTCAGGGTAATTGAGTGCACAAGCCCTCAACATATCCTCCAATACTTGATTGACTCTTTCCGTCTGACCATCAGCCTACGGATGGTAGGCAGTGCTATGCAGAAGCTTTGTACCTAAGGACTTGTGAAAAGCCCGCCAAAACTTGGAGACGAACTGAGTACCTCAATCGGAAATGATGGTCTTCGGCAAACCGTGCAACTTCATTAAGTTCTCTATGTAAAGCTTCGCGTATGTCGGTGCGCTGAAATCTTTCTTGACTGGTAGAAAATGAGCTTGCTTAGTGAGCCGGTCCACAATTACCCAGATGGAATCAAAACCTCTAGTTGTTCTGGGTAATCCCACGATAAAATCCATGCTGATGTCTTCCCACTTCCATGCAGGAACAGGCAATGGTTGCAACTCTCCTCCAGGCTTCATATGGACATCTTTCACTATCTGACAAGTGTCACATCTTGCGACCTACCGAGCAATCTCTATCTTCATCTTTGTCCACCAGAACTTTTGCCTCAAATCCTGATACATCTTGTTGCTGCCAGGATGGATAGAAAACCTTGTCAAATGTGCTTTGTCAAGGATCTTTTGTCGCAACTCCGGCACCTTTGGAACTACCAGGCGATCCTTGAACCACACGACACCATCATCAATCCTGAAGCAATCTGCCTTGCCAGCTTGGACTTTCTCCTTGATGTGCTTGATTCCCTTACTTTCCTTCTGAGCGGCTATAACCTCATCTCGGATGGGTATTTCAATACTGATATTGGCCAGGCCGCCCTGTGGAACCATTTTTATTCCTAATTTTTTTAGCTCATAGCACAAGGATAGATCATACGGCTTGATTGTCAAACAATTGCAATGCACTTTCCGACTGAGTGCATCGGCGACCACGTTCGCCTTGCCTGGATGATAATGCACTTCAATATCATAATCCTTGATTAACTCGAGCCATCTTCGCTATCTCATGTTCAACTCTTCTTGAGTGCAAATGTATTTCAGACTCTTGTGATCTGTATATACATTGCAGGTACTGCCCAGCAAATAATGACGTCATATCTTCAAGGCATGTACCACAGCTGCTAACTCCAAATCATGAGTGGGATAGTTCTCCTCATGACGCTTGAGTTGCCGTGAGGCATAAGCAATGACTCTTCCTTCTTGCATCAAGACACAACCAAGTCCGGTACCAGAAGCGTCATAGTACACATCAAAGGGCTTTTCAATGTCTGATTGAGCTAGTACTGGTGCAGAGGTCAACAACTTTTTCAAGGTTTGAAATGCCTTCTCACATTCTGGTGACCAGACGAATTTGACTTGATTCTTCAACAGATTGGTAATGGGCTTAGCTATCCTTGAGAAGTCTGGAATAAAACGACGGTAATACCCCGCCATTCCCATAAAGCTGCGGACTTGATGAACTGTGGTTGGTAGCTTTCAATTCAAGATTTCTTCCACCTTGCTCGGGTCCACGGATACACCTTCAGCTGATAAAATATGACCGAGGAAAGGAACTCGATCTAACCAAAACTCACATTTGCTAAACTTGGCATATAGTTGGTGTTTTCTTAAATGGGTCAGGACAATACTGAAACGACCTCGATTTCCACGAAGGGAAATCCACAGGCTCGAATTGTAATTCAACAGATTGCTTGGGACAATCCATGAAATTACCCAAATCTCAGTTGCCACCAGGATCCATACAACGGTAAATAAGTCTTACATAAATATTTATTACATCGCCACACTGGCGGAATCAACATTCAGAGAAGCTTTAGAAGATGCGGAAGCGATTCATCCTTCACGGCCAACTTGAGTGTAGCACGTGACCCTATTCCTCGTCATCATCTCCCTCGAAGTCGTACTCATTCTCGTCACCTGACAGCAAATTTATCAGTACGATTTGTACTGGCCACGGAGCCCACCTATGCAGCATTTGCTTTGTGGAAAGTGGATGCAAGGCTATACAAGCAGACCTATAGGCTGAGGTTTTCCTATGCAGCTGTAATCAATGTTTATTTAGTCAAGTTTTATCACCAGTTAACACCATTATCCCTTTTCCCATCACCACACCTCACATATCCACACCTCACTCTCATTCGACAGGCCCAACTCCCTCTCGGGCCTATCTCAGCGGCACACTACCACAACGGGTACACTGCCGGAACAATGTTATCCAGGGGGAGAAAAGAATATGCTCTCATCTAATAGTGGTTGCAGAAACATTAGGAAAAGTCCATAGCCAACGAGTTGACTTATGTATCGATCGATCAACCATACACTCTGCAGAGGTTTTACTACTCGCAAGATTAGCCATCATCGATGCTGTACAATCATCTAGGCAGAATTCCGGGTGCTTGCTTGCCTAGGTCGGTACCACCCTACCACTCAGCCCTGGGATATTCCGGATCCAACACCGTCATGCTGAGACTGGGAGACGCAGTACCGGGCTCCATCAGTGGTACTGCGCATCTAGAACGGTACGGGAATCCGCCATCCGTCACCGTCCACCCTTATCACCTCTCAACCTAGCAGTAGTGGCACCGCCCTACCAAGTAGTCCAGCCGTCTCCCGCCCATCAGAAGCGAGCGAGTAGCAAGGGAATCCAGATGTTTCCGGTCACTAGTCAGATCCTAGGTTGTGACCAAGCAGGCATCTCCACTTAGGGGATACTCTCCCCGTGCTATCACAGCACCTCCGTCCACGGGCTTCAAACCACCAAGGCTATCCCACCCGGAACCTCCTCAACAACTTTACCCGCCACAGGTATCTCACTTTGGGGATGCCCAGGTTGCACCCCCGGCAAGACTTGCCCCATGGGCTTGTCTCACATCCCACTTGGTCGACATCAACCCTTACCACGCACCCAAGACGCACGCAGCACTCTCTCCCAGTGGTTATAATCAGTTATACACCGTCCCAATTCCACCACATAGCATATAGCAAGTAGAAAGTAGTGGAAGAGTAACAGTAAATTAAGCAGCAGCTAACCTAACAGCGGATAGCAGGGTAAAGTCTTATCAAGGCAGGGAATTCAAATATACTACAATGCAACCAATCCATACATAATCATAAAGCAATAGCAACAATGTCATTTGCAATGCGTAATAGGATCTAAGGATTTGGTGGGACGTGGCACCTTCGTAGTCGTCTCCTAGCTCTTGGAAGTACTCGTGGTCGTCTTCCTTAGTCAGATCCTCCTCCGTCTCTGAAATCGAACACGAAATAGTCGCGTCAGCGACTCCTATAGAGTATTTCAGAAAAATCCAATAAAACAAAGAGCTGAATGCACACAAACATAGTCTTAGATTGTAGATCTCATTTTCCTGAGAATTTTGATATATGGTGCACAATTTTTGGACATCGTATGAATAAGTTATGAATTTCCGAAGATTATCCTATTTTCTGAAAATGGGAAAACTGGTCGGTAAATCAGGGGCAGCTCGGGATTGGTCCACGTGGCGCACGGGTCCAGTAGTGCGGCAAGTGGCGCCTCAACAGAACACAGACCCGATGGTCGCCCACCAGGTGTTCGATGCTGGTTCCCAGAGAGTTGCCGGAGTTGGCGTAGCTCGGCGTGGCTCGGCGGTGGTCAGTGGTAGCTCGGGTGTGGTTGGGGGTATCTCGGCGGAGCTCGGCATAGTTCGGCGGTGGTCGGGGGTAGCTTGGCGGTGCTCGGCGTAGTTCGGTTTAGCTCGGCGGGGCTCGGGCGAATCGGAGATTCGGGGCGCCGAGGGTGCCGCTCTCCCGAGGTCTCCCGCGGAGGGCTCGGGCGAATCGGAGATTCGGTGCGCCCGAGGGTGCCGCTCTCCCGAGGTCTCCCGCGGAGGCTCGGGCGAATCGGAAATGTGGGCGCCGAAGGGGCTGCTCTCCCGAGCTCTCCCGGTGAGGCTCGGGCGAATCGGAAATTTGGGTGCCCGAGGGTGCTGCTTTCCCGAGCTCTCCCGGTGAGGCTCGGGCGAATCGGAAATTTGGGCGCCCGAGGGTGCCGTTCCCCGAGGTCTCCGCGGAGGCTCGGGCGAATCGGAAATGTGGGCGCCGAAGGGGCTGCTCTCCCGAGCTCTCCTGGGGAGGCTCGGGCGAATCGGAGATTCGGTGCTAGCAGGGTTCCAGGGCGTCTGTTCAAGGCGGCGGTATCTCTCCGGTGCGGCGGACCATGACAGGGCGGCGATGGCCATATTTCGGCAAGACAGGGCTCGGCTTTCCCCAATTGGCGTGCTCAGGCAGTCGTCCGACCAGATGGTGGCGGATTAGAGTCGTGGTATGGCCTCCTTCTCTCCCTCGGCATACGGCGGTTCTCCGACGAGGTGGAGGCGCACGTAGCCAAGGCGACAGTCGTGATTCGGGGCTCGGCTATCTAGCGGCGGTGCCGAGGCAGACTTGGCGAACCTCGGCGGCCTTTCTCCGCAGCGCGAGGCGACCGGGGGTACTCGGAACGGATTTAGGCGAGGCGGAACCTGTCGGCGGCGATGTCGTCGCGACGGTGAGGTTCCGGTGGGGCTAAGGAGGTCCTCTAGGAGATGTATACGCGTCCAGGGTCTATGGCGATGGTATACCAACTACCAATTTTGGCTACCGAGCTTTCCAAGGTGCTCGGTTGTGGCGGCGGCGTGTCGCCGACGACGGCGGAAGGCGGCATCGCGGCTACGACCAAGTATTGGTTCAATCGAATGCGGTCTTGTCAAATTGGTGAGGCCAGAGAGGCATACAACACTCTGGTGGCGAACTTTAGCCACGGCATGACCTTCTTTTGGCGACGGCTCGCGGCGGCGCTCCGGTAAGGTCGCGGCGCACGCGGCCAAGGCGATTCAGGCTTCCCCTAGCGCTTAGATCCGCGTAGCTAGCTCGAGGGGGTCGTGGCGGTGCTCCACGATGCTCTAACCTATACGGGTGCTAGTCGGATTGCTCGGAACGGGTGATTCGGCGTCGGAACGCGTCGGTGGTGAGCGCGCTCCGCCGAGAACGCGTCGTGCTGCGTTCTCGGTCTAGCAAGCTTGTAGTCCGAGGGTTTCGGCCGGTTGAATGAGTGCATAGTGCAGGTGATCTTCCCGAGCCGGTAACGGCTCGTGCCTGCGCGTCCCGAGGGTGGAACGCCATGGCAAAAGCAGGGCAAGGTTCGGACATGGCGTGCGGTGGCTCACCGTGGTGTCGGTGAAGCTAGGATGGCGGTGCAGTGGCGAGTCGGAGCCGTGCAGAGCGATCGCAGTGCCGTGCCGCTCCTCGTCCGCAGCTCGGGCTTCTCCTCCGTGTCCGACTCCGGCGTGCTCCGCGGCGGCGGCGCTCCGGCAGCTTCTCCTCCTCTGCTCCGCCCTTCTCCTACGCTCTCTCTCTCTCGGTTTGGTGCGGTGTGCCGGTCTGTGCTGCGGTGGCGGCGAGGGGAAATGAGGGTAGGGCTTCGGGGTGCTCCAATTTATAGGCGAGCTTGGTAGGTTCCCATGGCGGACGGCCGCGATTGATCTCGGTAGATCAGAGGGCTTCGGCCGCTCGACGCTAGGGCTTCAGGGTGCACGCGGGCTCGCTTGGCGGCCAAGGAAGGAGGGGACAGGAGGGGGACAGCGGGGTCAGGGCTCTGCCATGCTGTCGGCTGTGGGACCGGGGTCACGCCATTCGCGTGGCACCCCCGGCAGGCGCGTCGCCTTCGTGAGGAAGAAGAACAGTGGGGGGCGAGAGCGGCTGACAGGCGGGGTCGGGTTGGCAGCGAGCGCGAGTGTGTGTGCCGGTCGCGCGCGCTGCCGAGCCGCGACATGGGCCGCGCGCGGTGAGATGAGGAGAGGAAGGTCGGGCTGGCTTGGGCTGGCTTAGCGACCTGGCTGGCCGAAACGAATGGCTGGCCTAACTCTCTTTCTCCTTTTCTATTTTCAATTTAGTGTATATATACATATATTGCCCATTTTAAATATTGAGTAAATACAAACATAAATTGCAATAAATCCCAAATGTGATGCATAAGTTATTATTCTATGTGAATGGAATTAAAATGCAAACTACACTCCTTTATTTACCAATTTCATAATGAAACCTATATGCTTGCACAAGAAAAATGGGTTTTCACAATAAATAAATGAAAAATTTTAATTGGTTGGGATTTTTAGATTGTGTGGATTTTTAGGGTTGTTACAGTCCTCCCCCTCATTAGGATCTCGACCTCGAGATTCAGAGATAACGTACCCATCGAAGAGGTAAGGAAACATAATCCGCAAGTCCGATTCTTTCTCCCACGTAGCTTCCCTTTCAGTGTGATTGCTCCACAGTACCTTGCACATCGGAATGGTTTTGTTTCGCGTCTCTTTGGTATCCCGTGCCAAGATCTTGATCGGATGTTCCTTGTATTCAAGTGTGTCTTGCAGGTCTAATGCATCCGTAGGAACTTGCTCCTCGGGAAGCTTCAAACACTTCCTTAATTGCGAGACATGGAACACGGGGTGTACTCCAGATAATTCCTCCGGTAGTTCCAGTTTGTAAGCAAGCTTTCCAACCCTTTTACAGATCTTGTATGGCCCAACATATCTTGGTGCCAATTTCCCCTTCACGTGGAATCTGACAGTGCCACGAAGTGGAGATACCTTGAGGTAGACATAATCCCCAACCTTGAACTCAAGCCCTCTACGTCTCCTATCTGCATAACTCTTTTGCCTACTCTGTGCAATTCTCAAATTTTCTCTGACCTGTGCTACGCCTTCCTCTGCTTCTACAATCTTAGCAGGGCCAAAGAAGGCTCTCTCTCCGGGTTCTGACCACATTAGCGGGGTCCTGCAGGGTCTCCCATACAATGCCTCAAACGGTGACATCTTGAGGCTTGTTTGATAGCTGTTGTTGTACGAGAATTCAGCGTGGGGTAAGCAGCTTTCCCAACTGGTCTTGTATTTTATCACACAAGCTCGGAGCATATCTTCGAGAATTTGGTTCACTCTTTCTGTTTGACCGTCAGTTTGTGGGTGATAAGCCGTGCTATAGTCCAGCTTGGTTCCGATGGATTTGTGCAAGGCTTGCCAGAATCGAGACGTGAATTGTGAGCCTCGATCAGATATTATGCTTGTGGGTGCCCCGTGTAGTCTCAGAATGTGGGTTATGTATAAATCCGCCAGCCGTTCGGCATCGTAGCCAATGCTGATGGGAATGAAGTGAGCGACTTTGGTCAAACGGTCGACTATCACCCAAATCGAATCATGTTTCTTCTCGGTGCGGGGTAACCCAACGATAAAATCCATCGAAATGCATTCCCATTTCCATTCTGGAATTGCGAGGGGTTGTAGTAGGCCGGCTGGTCGTTGATGTTCGGCCTTGATTCTGCTGCAAGTGTCACATCGGGCTACATGCCCTGCAATGTCTGCCTTCATATTCTCCCACCAGAAGTGTTTCCTTAGATCATGGTACATCTTGGCTGACCCTGGGTGAATGCAATATTTGGAGTCATGCCCTTCTGACAGAATCTCTTCTCGTATCGCTGAATCCGTCGGTACGCAGATTCTATCTTTGTACCATACAGTTCCCTGCTCATCTTCTCGGTATTCGGGGCCTCTTCCCAGCTTCATCAAACCACGGATATAGTCTATCTCAGGACAGTTCTTTTGCGCTTCACGGATTCGTGAGGTGAGATTGTACTCGACGTGAAGCTCATTTAGCATGCCATAGGAGATTACCTCGAGCTGGAATGCGTCGAACTCTCTCCTGAGCTCAGGTGGCATAGAGTTGGTGATGAGGGTATGGCAGTAGCTTTTGCGGCTAAGTGCATCAGCGACAACATTGGCCTTTCCTGGGTGATAATGGATCTCAAGATCATAGTCCTTGATGAGTTCTAGCCATCTGCGCTGCCTCATATTCAGATCTTCCTGAGTGAAGAAGTACTTCAGGCTCTTGTGGTCAGTGTAGATGTCACACTTGTTGCTTATCAGATAGTGTCTCCAAATCTTGAGTGCATGTACCACGGCTGCAAGTTCTAGGTCATGAGTCGGGTATCGCTGCTCATGCTCCTTCAACTGTCTTGAGGCATAAGCTATCACTCTTCCTTCTTGCATTAGTACACAGCCCAAACCTTGCCGAGAGGCATCACAATATACAACAAAATCCTTGTGAATATCGGGCAGGGCTAGTACAGGTGTAGTAGTGAGCTTCTCCTTCAAGGTCTGAAAACTCTTCTCACATTCAGGAGTCCATATAAACTTGTTCTCTTTCTTCAGCAAGTTGGTCATGGGTCTTGCAATCTTGGAGAAATTCTCAATAAATCTGCGATAGTATCCTGCAAGTCCCAAAAGCTTCTGATTTCTGACACATTACAGGGTTGTTCCCACTCTTTCACAGCTTCAATTTTGGCTGGGTCTACTGCGACTCCTTCTCCTGACAGTACGTGTCCAAGGAAAGCAACTTCCTCAAGCCAGAATTCGCACTTGGAGAATTTGGCGTATAGCTGGTTGCGAGACAACCTCTCCAATACGGTCCTCAGATGATGTTCATGTTCCTCTTTTGTGGCTGAATAAACCAATATATCATCAATGAATACCACCACAAACTTGTCTAGCTCATTCATGAAGACCTTGTTCATCATGTTCATGAAGTATGCCGGAGCATTAGTGAGTCCAAATGAGACTACTGTGCACTCATACTGTCCATATCTAGTGACAAATGCAGTCTTCGGGATATCCTCTTCCCTGATCTTCATCTGATGGTACCCTGATCGGAGATCAATCTTCGAGAAGTACTTGCCCTTACTCAGTTGATCTAACAGATCATCGATGCGGGGCAATGGGTACTTATTCTTGACTGTAACCGCATTCAGATTCCGGTAGTCAATGCACATCCTCATCGTGCCATCCTTCTTCTTGACAAACAAAACGGGAGATCCCCAGGGCGAAGCACTAGGCCTAATGAAGCCCTTCTCCAGTAATTCTCCCAGCTGCTTCTTGAGTTCCTTCAACTCATCAGCCGACATTCTGTAGGGTCTTTTGGCAATCGGTGCAGTCCCTGGCATCAGCTCTATAACAAACTCCACATCTCTATCCGGTGGCATTCCTGGCAACTCCTCTGGAAATACGTCATTGAATTCACAGACTACTGGCACATCTCTGAATGTCAGCTCTGTTTTATCTGCTTTAGTCTCCAGGGCACATAGGAGGGCTTGGACTCTCTCGGTTTGGGGTACACATCGGACAGCTGTTCCCCAAGGGTGGGTTACCTGAACATATCTAGGTGAACAAGATATCACTCCCCGGTGTTTGGTTAGCCAGTCCATGCCTAAGATGACATCTAAGCTATTGGAGGGTAGTAGGGTTAGGTCAGCTCGAAAGTCAAGTCCCTCGATAGTGATTATCACTCCTCTACATATGTGAACGCTTCTGAAGGTTCCTAAGGGCGAGCTAGTTAGGATGGGGTTTGCTCTCGGGGTTACAGGTATGTTATGCTTTCGTGCATATGCAGATGAAATGTATGAACATGTAGCTCCCGAATCGAACAGAACTGTAGCCATGTTACCCTGAACTAGGAACGTACCGTACACAGCATCAGGTGCAGCTTCAGCTTCCTCAGCGGTCATGTCACACCCCGATATTAAAAACAACACCAGGATGTATAAAAGCTCACATGTGTGCCAAGGATCAAGTCCACACATGCTAGACAAATTCATTTAGTACCATTGCAGAGTTTATTACATAACGAACAATATTTAAATCATAGTACTTATTACAACATCACAGCGGAAAAGATAACTCTCGTGGCAGCTTCATCGCAGGGACGTTGACTGGTTGACAACAAGTCTAGAACTCGTTGCGGTAATCATAACTCCAATCTTCATCTGTGGTGGTGGTAATAGCAAGAGTGAGCACATATCGTACTCAGCAAGTAATACACAGGGTTCATGAGGCTCAAATAGCTTTATGTGGTTATGTTGCGATAGCTTTTTAAATCAAAGTAATAGTAATACAATAAATAGCATCAATGGGGTTGCATAAATTCCAAGGTGCATGATCAATGTAAGATGAACAGTAAGCATAAACAAGTAAACAATGACATTATTTTCAGCCCATGAGGATTCCAAGCCACCCATAACCGCGGGTACGGCTAGTATACCAGTTTTACACTCTGCAGAGGTTGCACACTTTCACTACGAGCCGTGATTCCCATTTGCTCGGGTTAATTACTCCCAAAAACACTACCAAGGTGAGTGAGCAGGGTATCACTATGAAGTCTTTCAAAAGTCATGTCTAACAAGTTAGGGCCGCTATGGATTCTGTGCCTGTTCTTATAATAAGTCCTCTGCCTGATGGCACATAACCGCAGCCTATACACATCATTGCAGACAGGGGCCAAACTATAAGCCATCCCGGCTTTATCCCACCCCACTTGCGCCTTTCGGTAACCACTAACAAGCTAGACAAGAGCAATTTACTGAACTAAAACCAGAGCCCATTAGCACTCATAGTTGCGCGGTTTTCCCGGAGAGTCACTTACGGATAATGTCATCTATTAAAGTTCATTACTTCCCATTAATCAACACATGATCATGATAATAATAGCATTGCCAAATCATTTATGTGCATAAATCGTAGGTATCAAGGTACAGGGACAATTCTAGGGAAATCATCTATGTTTATCAAGGGATTGCATGCATATGATATTTAGTAAAACTTTCATAAATAGGTAACAAGGATAATCCCATGAATTACTTGCCTTGCTCAGGAAAGTCTTGCTGGTCTTGCTGGTCCTCGAAAAGCGGGTCGTAAGCACCGTCGAATTGCTCACCGTCTATACTCGATCAATCACCAACACACACGCATACAGGAGCATTCATGCATAGCAAACAAGGACATAAATTAGAAAAGTACACCAACAGTGAGAAAACCAAATAAAAGATTTATAAAACTATTCTACTCGCTGATACGATCACATCGATATAAAGATCACCGAAAACGGACCTAAAACGCGAAAGATATGATTTTCCGAAGTTTCCAAGCGATTTTAGGGATTAAATAATACTGAAAAATAAATTATCATTAACATATATAAAAATTATATCACTGGAAAGAGGATAAAATTATGAATCCAATGCAATTGGAATCACCTCAATCGGAGCTAAAACGCGCATTTTATAAGTGATTAAAGATAGTGCAAAACTGTAAATAGGATTTTTTTCTGATTTTTATTAAAACCGAGCAAAAATACGTTTTCACAGTTGGATGGCGTATTCCCAGAAAGGCGCCAAGGATCGCTGACCGCTGACCGGTTGACCGCCACGCGGCGGGCTCCGATTGGACGAAGGCGGTGGACCGGGTGCACCGCGCGGTGGACAGGAACGGTGGACCTAGTCCATCCCGCACAGGTGGACCGAACCGGTATGGGCACGCGTTGGCCGTCGGATCTGGGATCGGTGGCCCAGATTAGAGATGGAGGGGAAAAGGCGGCTCTGTTCGCCGGCGGCCGACGGCCTACGGCGGCGCCACGGCCGGAGGATGACCGGCACGCACGGAAACGGCGCTAGGGTGCACCAAGGGGCTCGGTAATGGCACGGTTCGGTGAAGAACTCGGCCGCGAGTCGATCTAAGGGTTCGGTAGGGCCTATCGTGGCTCAAAGGGCGAGCAGCACGTGCCGCGGCGGAGAACCTCGTCGGAGGCTCACCGGAGTTGGCCAAATTGGCCGTTCGGAGCACCAAACTTCACGGTAAAGGTACGGGAAGTGAGGTAGAGGCTCAGGGATCTCACCAAGGGCTTCGGGAAGGCCAGATGCGGCACGGAGACGGTCGGCGACGAGCGGTGGCGGACGGGAGGCCCCTGTGCACGGTGAAGGGGGTCGGTTAGTGCCCAAATTGAAAGGAAAAACAGCTGCACGGGTTCGGGAGATGGATTAGAGGCTCTGGAAGGCTTACTGGGACGAGACGAGCGACGAGCTTGTCGAATTTCTCACGGCGGCGGCAAGCTCGGCGGCGGCGGCTCGGTAAGCTCTGCTGCGTGGGCACCGGAGGCGGCTAGGGTTCGGAAAGGGCACAAACAGGTGCGGCGTGGCTTAAGACGGTCACGGCCGGCTCCAATTTGGAAAGGGAGCAAATCCGCCGCGGATTCCATGGCGGCATCACCGCCGGCACTAGAAAGGAAAGGGACGGGAGGAAGAAGGAAGGTAGGGAGGAGCCACTGACGCGTGGGGCTGGCGAGGCAGCGAGACAGAGAGGGAGCGGGCGCGCGCGCTGCTGCTACTCGCTGGGCCGGCTCAGCTGGGCTGCGGCCCAAGAGGGAGAGGGAGAAGGCAAAGGCCGAGCAGGCCGGGGAAAAAGGAGAGGGGCGCCGGTTGGGCCGGGTGGCCGAGCTGGGCCAGATCAGAGGGAGGAAGGGAAGGAGGCCTTCTACTCCTTTCTATTTTCCATTATAATTTCAAACACAATTTCAAATGGAGTTTCAAAAAGGGATTTGAAAATGGAAAAGCCAACAAATAAATCAAGCAATACAAAACTGATATGCAACAGCATGAGTGCATCAAACATGGTTTGACCTAGGTTTTATTTTAAATTACCCCACAAATTCTATTCCCACTATATTTGCAAGAACAATAAATTGCACAATTAAATAAATTCCCCCTTTTGAAATGTTGCAAAATTTTAGGTGTTACAGGTCATGTGGTTCAGTCTTCCTCGGGTAGCAGATCCCCGGTTTGGTGTGCCCTGTGCAGCTGCTGGTGCACGGTTGAGGTCGGGGCACACAGCCACACGGTGTCCAGGCTTTCCGCATTCGAAGCAAGTGAAGGGCGCACTGCCTGCTGTAGCTGTCGCAGGAGCCTTCCAATTGCTTGTCCTTGGCGTGTTGGTAGCGGGGGCGGGTGTGTTCTGCACAGCTCGAGTCGGCGCAGGGTAGGTCTGAGCGGGGTGGTGATAGTTGCTGCTGTTGGTACCACCACGGCTCGTTCCCGAAGAGGGTCCCTGGCGAGTCCGGAAAGGCGGAGGTGCACCCGTTCGCTGTCTCTGGGGTGGAGCAGTGCGAGCGGGTCCCTCAGAGCGGCGCTTCTTTCCCTTGTTCAGGGCCTCGAATTCCAGTCGTGCTTCCATGCGATCCTTCTCGATCTCAATACAGCGGTCAATCAGCTCACGCAGAGTGTAGCTCTTGTTCCCTGACAGAGCCAACCTGATCTTGGTCTGAAGTCCCTTCCTGTAGTAGTACATCTTTTCCTTCTCGGAACTCACGCAAGACGCAGGTGCGTAGCGGAGCAAGCAGTTGAAGCGGGTGGTGTACTCGTGGATCCGGTCAGCTCCCTGGGAGATGTTACGAAACTCGTTCTCCTTGGCCTCCATGACTCCCTCAGGAATGTGGTGGTCACGGAAAGCCTCGGTGAACTCATCCCAGTCAATGCGGGCTGGGTTCTCGTGAGCGCTGGTGTAGTTGTCCCACCATGCTCGTGCAGCACCGGTCAGCTGGTGGCTAGCAATCCCAACACACTCCTCGTCGGAGCAAGTGGTCAGGTCCAGCTTCTTCTCCATCTCTTTAAGCCAATCGTCGGCAGCGAGGGGATCGCTGTCGGTCCCGTCGAAGGTAGGTGGCCTCAGCTTCAGGAAACCCTCCAGTTTCCTTTGGAAGTCATTCTGGGGTGGCCCGTGGTGCCTGTTCATCCCAGTAGCTATGGCATTCAGCAGCTGGGTCTGCTGAGCCATCACTTCCGCCAACGTCGGTGGCGGCGGCGGAGGCACGTTCTCGCCTTGTGGTGGTGGATCGATCACCGGCGGTGCATCCTCTGCCCGGCGCAGCTCTTCCTCCAGGTTAACTCCAGCACGTCTGCCAGCTGGGCGTCCACGGTTGCGACCACGCCCACGTCCTGGCGCAGGCGCGGGGGAGGGCTGGCGGTTCTCCAGGCGCGCGGAACGTCTCATCGACATCTGAAGCTATTAGGTACGTGCTCAGTGCAGTAATAATCTTGTAGTGGTTTAAGTAGGAGTTAGATGTTTTCAACGATTTAAATGAATTAAAACATTTTTCACGCTATCCTACACTCAACCAAAGAAGCATAGAGAACCATAAGAAGCATAAGATCCAAATGTCACTCATCACATGGTTATTATTACATAAAGGATGTTCCTAGCTGCTAAGAAGATCGTGCTATGCGCAGATAGCCAATGACAGGACAACTCATGGTATCACTAGTCTAAGGGCTACGCAGGGTCCCATAAGCTACTGGTGCATAAGGTCAATAGCCATTTGATCGGGATCTCAATAGTGCCGTCGTGCTGTGGACGAAGTGGTGGTCCAAGGCTGGTCATCTGTGAATTTTTCAAGAAACGGATTAGCAGGTCCTTGTATTAGATAAGCCATTGCATAAAAAGTGAATGCAAGGTCGGTAATATAACCGAAAGAGAGTCTGGTTTCCTATTCTAACGTCCATTTTCTATGGGTCTCGTCCTACAGTCAAGTATGGCTCTGATACCAACTGAAACGACCTCGATTTCCACGAAGGGAAATCCACAGGCTCGAATTGTAATTCAACAGATTGCTTGGGACAATCCATGAAATTACCCAAATCTCAGTTGCCACCAGGATCCATACAACGGTAAATAAGTCTTACATAAATATTTATTACATCGCCACACTGGCGGAATCAACATTCAGAGAAGCTTTAGAAGATGCGGAAGCGATTCATCCTTCACGGCCAACTTGAGTGTAGCACGTGACCCTATTCCTCGTCATCATCTCCCTCGAAGTCGTACTCATTCTCGTCACCTGACAGCAAATTTATCAGTACGATTTGTACTGGCCACGGAGCCCACCTATGCAGCATTTGCTTTGTGGAAAGTGGATGCAAGGCTATACAAGCAGACCTATAGGCTGAGGTTTTCCTATGCAGCTGTAATCAATGTTTATTTAGTCAAGTTTTATCACCAGTTAACACCATTATCCCTTTTCCCATCACCACACCTCACATATCCACACCTCACTCTCATTCGACAGGCCCAACTCCCTCTCGGGCCTATCTCAGCGGCACACTACCACAACGGGTACACTGCCGGAACAATGTTATCCAGGGGGAGAAAAGAATATGCTCTCATCTAATAGTGGTTGCAGAAACATTAGGAAAGGTCCATAGCCAACGAGTTGACTTATGTATCGATCGATCAACCATACACTCTGCAGAGGTTTTACTACTCGCAAGATTAGCCATCATCGATGCTGTACAATCATCTAGGCAGAATTCCGGGTGCTTGCTTGCCTAGGTCGGTACCACCCTACCACTCAGCCCTGGGATATTCCGGATCCAACACCATCATGCTGAGACTGGGAGACGCAGTACCGGGCCCCATCAGTGGTACTGCGCATCTAGAACGGTACGGGAATCCGCCATCCGTCACCGTCCACCCTTATCACCTCTCAACCTAGCAGTAGTGGCACCGCCCTACCAAGTAGTCCAGCCGTCTCCCGCCCATCAGAAGCGAGCGAGTAGCAAGGGAATCCAGATGTTTCCGGTCACTAGTCAGATCCTAGGTTGTGACCAAGCAGGCATCTCCACTTAGGGGATACTCTCCCCGTGCTATCACAGCACCTCCGTCCACGGGCTTCAAACCACCAAGGCTATCCCACCCGGAACCTCCTCAACAACTTTACCCGCCACAGGTATCTCACTTTGGGGATGCCCAGGTTGCACCCCCGGCACGACTTGCCCCATGGGCTTGTCTCACATCCCACTTGGTCGACATCAACCCTTACCACGCACCCAAGACGCACGCAGCACTCTCTCCCAGTGGTTATAATCAGTTATACACCGTCCCAATTCCACCACATAGCATATAGCAAGTAGAAAGTAGTGGAAGAGTAACAGTAAATTAAGCAGCAGCTAACCTAACAGCGGATAGCAGGGTAAAGTCTTATCAAGGCAGGGAATTCAAATATACTACCATGCAACCAATCCATACATAATCATAAAGCAATAGCAACAATGTCATTTGCAATGCGTAATAGGATCTAAGGATTTGGTGGGACGTGGCACCTTCGTAGTCGTCTCCTAGCTCTTGGAAGTACTCGTGGTCGTCTTCCTTAGTCAGATCCTCCTCCGTCTCTGAAATCGAACACGAAATAGTCGCGTCAGCGACTCCTATAGAGTATTTCAGAAAAATCCAATAAAACAAAGAGCCAAATGCACACAAACATAGTCTTAGATTGTAGATCTCATTTTCCTGAGAATTTTGATATATGGTGCGCAATTTTTGGACATCGTATGAATAAGTTATGAATTTCCGAAGATTATCCTATTTTCTGAAAATGGGAAAACTGGTCGGTAAATCAGGGGCAGCTCGGGATTGGTCCACGTGGCGCGCGGGTCCAGTAGTGCGGCAAGTGGCGCCTCAACAGAACACAGACCCGATGGTCGCCCACCAGGTGTTCGATGCTGGTTCCCAGAGAGTTGCCGGAGTTGGCGTAGCTCGGCGTGGCTCGGCGGTGGTCAGTGGTAGCTCGGGTGTGGTTGGGGGTATCTCGGCGGAGCTCGGCATAGTTCGGCGGTGGTCGGGGGTAGCTTGGCGGTGCTCGGCGTAGTTCGGTTTAGCTCGGCGGGGCTCGGGCGAATCGGAGATTCGGGGCGCCGAGGGTGCCGCTCTCCCGAGGTCTCCCGCGGAGGGCTCGGGCGAATCGGAGATTCGGTGCGCCCGAGGGTGCCGCTCTCCCGAGGTCTCCCGCGGAGGCTCGGGCGAATCGGAAATGTGGGCGCCGAAGGGGCTGCTCTCCCGAGCTCTCCCGGTGAGGCTCGGGCGAATCGGAAATTTGGGCGCCCGAGGGTGCTGCTTTCCCGAGCTCTCCCGGTGAGGCTCGGGCGAATCGGAAATTTGGGCGCCCGAGGGTGCCGTTCCCCGAGGTCTCCGCGGAGGCTCGGGCGAATCGGAAATGTGGGCGCCGAAGGGGCTGCTCTCCCGAGCTCTCCTGGGGAGGCTCGGGCGAATCGGAGATTCGGTGCTAGCAGGGTTCCAGGGCGTCTGTTCAAGGCGGCGGTATCTCTCCGGTGCGGCGGACCATGACAGGGCGGCGATGGCCATATTTCGGCAAGACAGGGCTCGGCTTTCCCCAATTGGCGTGCTCAGGCAGTCGTCCGACCAGATGGTGGCGGATTAGAGTCGTGGTATGGCCTCCTTCTCTCCCTCGGCATACGGCGGTTCTCCGACGAGGTGGAGGCGCACGTAGCCAAGGCGACAGTCGTGATTCGGGGCTCGGCTATCTAGCGGCGGTGCCGAGGCAGACTTGGCGAACCTCGGCGGCCTTTCTCCGCAGCGCGAGGCGACCGGGGGTACTCGGAACGGATTTAGGCGAGGCGGAACCTGTCGGCGGCGATGTCGTCGCGACGGTGAGGTTCCGGTGGGGCTAAGGAGGTCCTCTAGGAGATGTATACGCGTCCAGGGTCTATGGCGATGGTATACCAACTACCAATTTTGGCTACCGAGCTTTCCAAGGTGCTCGGTTGTGGCGGCGGCGTGTCGCCGACGACGGCGGAAGGCGGCATCGCGGCTACGACCAAGTATTGGTTCAATCGAATGCGGTCTTGTCAAATTGGTGAGGCCAGAGAGGCATACAACACTCTGGTGGCGAACTTTAGCCACGGCATGACCTTCTTTTGGCGACGGCTCGCGGCGGCGCTCCGGTAAGGTCGCGGCGCACGCGGCCAAGGCGATTCAGGCTTCCCCTAGCGCTTAGATCCGCGTAGCTAGCTCGAGGGGGTCGTGGCGGTGCTCCACGATGCTCTAACCTATACGGGTGCTAGTCGGATTGCTCGGAACGGGTGATTCGGCGTCGGAACGCGTCGGTGGTGAGCGCGCTCCGCCGAGAACGCGTCGTGCTGCGTTCTCGGTCTAGCAAGCTGGTAGTCCGGGGGTTTCGGCCGGTCGAATGAGTGCATAGTGCAGGTGATCTTCCCGAGCCGGTAACGGCTCGTGCCTGCGCGTCCCGAGGGTGGAACGCCATGGCAAAAGCAGGGCAAGGTTCGGACATGGCGTGCGGTGGCTCACCGTGGTGTCGGTGAAGCTAGGATGGCGGTGCAGTGGCGAGTCGGAGCCGTGCAGAGCGATCGCAGTGCCGTGCCGCTCCTCGTCCGCAGCTCGGGCTTCTCCTCCGTGTCCGACTCCGGCGTGCTCCGCGGCGGCGGCGCTCCGGCAGCTTCTCCTCCTCTGCTCCGCCCTTCTCCTACGCTCTCTCTCTCGGTTTGGTGCGGTGTGCCGGTCTGTGCTGCGGTGGCGGCGAGGGGAAATGAGGGTAGGGCTTCGGGGTGCTCTAATTTATAGGCGAGCTTGGTAGGTTCCCATGGCGGACGGCCGCGATTGATCTCGGTAGATCAGAGGGCTTCGGCCGCTCGACGCTAGGGCTTCAGGGTGCACGCGGGCTCGCTTGGCGGCCAAGGAAGGAGGGGACAGGAGGGGGACAGCGGGGTCAGGGCTCTGCCATGCTGTCGGCTGTGGGACCGGGGTCACGCCATTCGCGTGGCACCCCCGGCAGGCGCGTCGCCTTCGTGAGGAAGAAGAACAGTGGGGGGCGAGAGCGGCTGACAGGCGGGGTCGGGTTGGCAGCGAGCGCGAGTGTGTGTGCCGGTCGCGCGCGCTGCCGAGCCGCGACATGGGCCGCGCGCGGTGAGATGAGGAGAGGAAGGTCGGGCTGGCTTGGGCTGGCTTAGCGACCCGGCTGGCCGAAACGAATGGCTGGCCTAACTCTCTTTCTCCTTTTCTATTTTCAATTTAGTGTATATATACATATATTGCCCATTTTAAATATTGAGTAAATACAAACATAAATTGCAATAAATCCTAAATGTGATGCATAAGTTATTATTCTATGTGAATGGAATTAAAATGCAAACTACACTCCTTTATTTACCAATTTCATAATGAAACCTATATGCTTGCACAAGAAAAATGGGTTTTCACAATAAATAAATGAAAAATTTTAATTGGTTGGGATTTTTAGATTGTGTGGATTTTTAGGGTTGTTACAAATACGAAGGTGGTTGGCATGTTCATCAGGGGTTTTGGAATAAACAAGGATGTCATCGATGAACACGACTACAAACTTGTCAAGCTCGGGCATGAAAACAGAGTTCATGAGATACATGAAATAGGCAGGTGCGTTGGTTAGGCCTCAGCCTGGGCGTTCAGTTTAAACCAAAAGTTCGGTTCGGTTTATTCGGTTTACCAGAACTTCGGTTTCCAAGAATTGAGCACCGATCGGGTTCCAAAAAAATAGAAACCGACAACTTCGGTTTCGGTTTACTAGTTCGGTTTTTTGATTTAAACCAAAAAAACTGATAACAGTATCAGCACAGCACAGGCAGCAGGTTTCAGACCTGATATCTTTCACAACAAACACAAAAATATGACAAATATTCAATGCAAATGAATGTGATTCCAGAAAGCCTGAAGTCAATATATCAATCTAAGTCCATACTCCACATCTAAGTCTGAAGTCAATATATCAAGTACTTGAGTACTTCTATAGTTTAGTCTGAATTGTGATTCACCCAAACTGATTCACCAAATCACCAATGATCGAACGACACAGAGGAGCAAAGACTTACATTGGAGGACTGCTCTGTTCTTGTAGCCAGAGGAACTTGATTCGCCGGCGTCGCCGCGTCGGACCTCTGACCACCTCACGACCGGCGTCGCGTCGGAGTTGTCGGACCTCAGATGCGGCCGCCGACTGCGGCCGCCCGCCTGCCGGAGTCCACTCAACCACGCCACACAGGGCGCACCTCCAATCCACCGGCCTGGCCCGCGTTGCGCCGAGCCACCGAAGCTGGCCGCCTGGGTGCGGGTGCAGGTGCGCCGCTCCGCCGCCGCCTGGGTGCGGGTGCTGGGTGTGCAGGTGCGCCGCGTCGCCGCCTGGGTGCAGGTGCACCGCCGCCGGCCCGCCGCCACTGCCCACTGCGGCACTGTCTTAGGGTTAGGTCAAAAGGAGGAGGAGTCGACGAGTGACGACGGGAGCAGGAGGACTAGAGGAGTAGCGGACGACTGGACGAGCCACGAGCGGACCGAGCGGTGGACTGGTATGGTATACCTTATATCGGTTGTTCGGTGGTTCGGTTCGGTTTTCCCTAGAAACCGAAGCCGAAGCCGAACACCGAACAGTACAGAAACGAAAACCGACACCGAACCGAAAAACCGAAAAACCGACATTTCGGGTCGGTTTCGGTTCGGGTCGGTGTTCGGTTTTCGGTGGAAATGTGCCCAGGCTGAGTTAGGCCAAAAGACATGACCAGATACTCATAAAGGCCGTATCTGGTGGTGAATGCTGTTTTAGGAATGTCCTTGGGACGGATCTTTATTTGATGGTAACCAGACCTAAGGTCAATTTTGGAAAAGACCTTGGCTCCAGCTAACTGGTCAAAGAGTAGGTCAATGCGAGGTAAAGGATATTTATTTTTAATGGTAACCTCGTTGAGTGGGCGATAATCGACACAGAGTCTAAGTGACTTGTCCTTCTTTTTCACGAATAAAGCAGGACAACCCCAACGAGATGAACTAGGTCTGATGAAACCCTTATCAAGCAGATCTTGCAGTTGAACTTGAAGCTCGACTAATTCTTTGGGAGGCATCCTATAGGCTCTACGGGATATAGGTGCAGTTCCTGGCTTCAACTCAATAGCGAACTCTACGTCACGGTTAGGTGGCAGACCGGGTAGATCATCAGGAAATACATCCGGAAATTCACAGACTACCGGAAAATTTTGGATTTCTTGGACTGAGGTGGCACACAATCTCTGCACTGTCTTCTCAATCATTCTCACGGGTAGTGGTAATTGGATAAGAAGTTGAGATTGGCAACCAAGTATGCTGACCTTTATGGTCCTATTCAGCACATCTATCAGTGACTTGTGCTGATACATCCAATTCATACCTAATATGACATCTATGTCCTGATCCTTGAGTACTATCATGGTGGTTGGGAATATATGCCCGCCCAACTCGATAGGTACTCGATGCACTACCTCCTTAGTATTTATACGCCCTCCGGGCGAATGTGTAAGGAAGTTTTCCTTTATTTCTCCAATTGGAATCTCATGCTTTACCACAAATGTACGATTGATGAATGAATGTGATGCACCAGAATCAAAAAGTGTAATAGCAGGGTGACTGGCGACAGGAAACCTACCCATCATGACGGGTTCTCCTGCAGGGATGTCATCCACATGAGTATAATAGACATGTCCTGCCTTCTTGACAAGTTTGACCTTCTGAGCCTGGTGCTGCTGACCACGGTGCTGATTCTGATGCTGCTGCTGCTGCTGTCCAGGACCTTTCTGGGCATTTTGATTATACTGTTTGGGGTACGGGCAGTTGCGGGCCCAATGCCCCATTTTGCCACAATTGTAGCAGGGATGGTTGTATGTGGTCTAGGGTGTATTGATACGAACGCCTGCGGCATTCAGCTGAGTAGTGTTCTGTTGGTTTGAGGTATGAGATGTAGCCGCGGTGCGTAGCCACGACTTGCTGCTGGGGGTAAGCTGGACGGTTGTGGTGTGTAGGATGATAGATGATCTTCTGGCGTTTTTGACCGCCAGAAAAGCTTGATTTCTTTTCCTTCTTCTCATCCTGATGCTTACGATCACTTTCTTCAGTAAGCAATGGCGCTGTTTACAGCTTCGTGGTAAGAGCAGTTGAGGTTGTTAGATAAGCTATGCTAGATCTTGAAGTTTAGGCCCCTGACAAAGCAATCTTTCTTCTTTTGGTCAGTATTGGTGTGTTCAGGAGCATACTGGGCAAGATGGTTGAATTGGTTCACATATTGCATTACAGAAGAATCCTTCTGCTGCAGAGCTAAGAACTGGTCCAATTTCATTTTCATTACACCTGCTGGGATGTAATATGCTTGGAAGGCTTCGCGGAACTCTGCCCAAGTAAGCTGATGCCCCTCGGGCTGTGCAGACAACAGGTTGGCGTACCAGGCACTGGCCGGACCACGCAGCTGCTGAGCCGCGAACAGTGGCTTTTGGATTTTCGTGCAGCGGATCAACCTGAATTTCTGCTCCATAGTACGGAGCCAGTCATCGGCCTCCAAGGGTTCTTCGGCTTTTGTGAATACTGGTGGACGGGTTTTCAGTGAAGTCCACATAGGTGGTTTCCTCATCTTCGCGGCGGCCTCGACGCCCACCACGATTTTCTCGGTTTTGGACCATAGCGTTGGCTGCATTAGCCAGGGCCGCGATGGCATCTGCTAAGGTTGATGGAATGGGTGGTGGGTTGGGAGTAGCTCCTTCGTCAGAAGTACCAGCACCAGTCGAGCGAGTGTTGACCATCTGTTTTAAGATAACCACTAAGGACTCACATTGCATAATTTAAAATATAGTAGCATTACAACTTAAAACACCAAATATAACAAGGCTTCAATACACACAAATCACAACAAGTTCCACCCAGACTACTGGTTCTTGGCACTACGATTATGACATTCGGATATAGAAGACTAAACATCACTAGTCCTAAGACTAGCTTAGTCGATAACGACAACCTCCTCCTCGTCGTCCTCCTCGACTGACTACATCCTCCATTGGGTCGACTGCCTCAAGGTAACCGTCCTCCGTAGCCTCACTATCATAATACTCCTCATCGGGTCCTATGACAACACCCTCCTCAGGCTCCTCCTCTCGTGGAATCAGAATCAGGATTAAGCTGATCGTTCAGCCTATGCACCTCCTCGTGCAGCATGCCGTTGTTCCACTCAAGGTTCTCAACGTACCCCTCCTAGCTCCTCAACCCGATCACGTGCCACGCTCTCTTGCTCCAAAGTCTGATCCCTCTCTTGAGTCAGGCGGTCGATCTCCCGCCGTAGGTCTCTGTTGGTCCTCACATCCCGGTAATGATCAGCCCGGGCCACTTGAAAGTCCTCCCTCATGAGGCTTATCTCTCGGTGCAGCTCCTTGATTTCTTTCTTCAATTCCTTACGGCTGCGGCGGGGTGGACGGCTGCCGGACGCCTCTTCACTGTCACGGGGTGCCAACTGGTGGCGCGGGACTCCACGAGGGCCAGTCATCTTGCGCGCCGTCAACATAGATCGTGCCAGCTGGAAAGGTAAGTTTGAATTAGTGAGGATATAATAGGCTAGCAAGAATAGGTGTGATAATTCCTAACCCATATACCCACATTTAAGGAGGAAGTTATTAACATGTGTGATTATCATGATGCATGCACGTACTTACGAATCTTAAATCATGCAATATAAATCAAAGCATAAATAATTTGAACATAGGGCTAATATTAATAATATTGTTCCACCTGCTACCATAACCATAATAAGATATGATAAAATACAGAATAAGATAAGAACTACTGGGTAAGATAAGTACGTGAGCAGTTTGAACTCAAAATAACAGTTTTAGTTTTTACGATCCAAAACGTTTTGAAGTTTTCGAAAAGTAACCCGTAATGATTTAGCAATGGAATGCTCTGATACCAGCTGTAACAGAACCGCCTAAATCATGTGGCCCACAGGCACCTATCATTGTCATGAATGACATCTGACAGCCGGGCCCGTGTTCCAGACGACCTAGACGGCCTCTGCCGGGCTACATAAGCACCCGTTATCTCCGACAGGATCCCATTGCGAATGCCATTACAGAGTTACAACATTTCATAACAAAATACATCAGAGTGAAAGTGCGGAAGAGTAAATAGTACTTAATATTACAAACCAGTGTTTGAATGGAAATTAGGTGCAGTTATTACAGACCATAATTTAAAAGGGGCAGCATTAGCGGTAGGATCAACAGTACGACAGATAGATAAACATTACACGAACCCTGCTCAAGGGTTTAACCTTATTCTTCTTCACTCTCCTGGACGATGGTGACGCAGCACGGAGCGAGACAAACTTCGGTCTCCTGCTGCCCTCCTGCAACGGGGTTAACAAACCCTGAGTACATGGGGTACTCCGCAAGACTTACCCGACTAGAAGTGTAAAATTAGACTCAGGAATGCAGGCTGACAGGAGTCAAGGTAAGGCTTTAGCAAGAGTTCAAAAGTTTTGCAGAAAAGCATTACTAGTTCTATATCAATATTTTATTCCAATCACACTATTATTCATTGACTATACCTCCAAGTTCTTTCTCATATATCAACATCCTTTCAATTACTTTAGCCATTCAAAACATCCTAGTTTCGAACCACTATTCACTATAGGTGTGAGGATCAAGTCTCCATAACCGAGGAGCAACGACGATTCGAATCGATTAATTCCCAGCTGGGGATCCCTATCCACACTGCGTATGTAGCACTTAAGCTTGCATACGCCATCCCCGCCTACCACGGCTTTTCATACCCCAGAACCGGTCCTACGCCACCCGAGAGCACAGTACTCCTCTCGTCTCCAGGCACAACGGCCACGAGGGTACACGCTACTCTCGCCATCTCTTCACTCCCAGTGCGTGGTTGTCGGTTCCAGCAGTAGAGCCACCGGAGTCAGAGGCTTCCTATAGTATGTGGCTAGTTGCAAAGTCTTGATCACAGCAGGCCTAACAACGAACGGTCCCTAATACTTTTCCATTAGAAACCATGCATTGGGACTCTAACCCAAGTACACTGGTACTACCCGGTTTTCACATCCCTTTCCCGATGACGACGAAAGTTGGGACTCTAACCCAAACAGTTGGCCAACCAAACGGGAAAAACCCATTCCCTGTTGACTGACAATGAACTAGCTAGGAACACTACCAACCAACAAGGACATAACCAGTCCCATAAAGTGATTCAATTTCCTTGTAACCTCACAGTTGAAAATATCTTCTGCAAATCTAATCATTAAGCATGACTAAGCATTTTTTAATACTTTTAACAAATCAGGTTCTCCGGTGTTGTCAGGTATTCAAGGATGGTAATGCATCAATTGATTGTCACTCAACTCCTATTTAACCTAATGCAATTAATTAACTCAAGTGATAAATATTTTTAAAACAGCAAGGAGAGGGGCAAATGCACCGGGGCTTGTCTTGGATGGTGTAGAGTGTCGGATCCGGGTCAGTGCCAAAAATATCAAAGCCTTGCACAATTTCCGAAGCAACCTCCTCAGCTGGACCCTCAGACTTTCTCTCCGGATTCTCGGTCACTACACGTGTGCAATAATGAATGCACGAATGCATGAATTGACAGATGAAATTTAATAACAAATCAAACTCATAAGTGCACAAGACCCTACCTCAGCATACATGATCATTCTAACTCAACATGCCCTAGGTCATAAAAGTGATTGACCTAGAGTCTCAAGCAATCCAAAAATCACACCAATCAATAATCATTTCATTTCTTATTCCTATTATTAATCATTTAAAACAATATATAATTTAATAAATATTAAAAACTTTTCATTTGATGCCAAACTTCACCAATTGTTAGCTTTGGACCTAAAATAGTACCCATTAAATTTTCATGATTTTTGAACTTACAGAGAATTTATTAAAAATCATCAAAGTTCTATTTATCATTTAATGGGCTGAATTTTAGTTAATACAGAAAGCACTTAAATCCTACATTTCATATTTTTATTAAATTCTACACATCACAGTTAACATCCATAAAAATTTCCATAATTTTTGGTGCAGTAAATTAATTCACACAAAAAGATTAAATCACCATACTATTCATCCTAATTAAAAATGAAAAACTTTAGTTAATTCTTCCGAAAAAGAAAACGGCCATTCGGCCCACCACGGCCCAGCAGCGGCACCACAGCCCAGCCGGCCTGCCCGTGCTGCTGGCGCCACCTGAGGACACTGACAGGCGGCCCCCGCCTGTCAGGTCCTTCTCCCACCTCCCGCCGAGTGCTTGCCCGTGCACGCGCGCGGCGGCCCGACGCGCCCCTCGCCGCCGGCGACCCCAGCGGCGCAACCGAGGACACCCACACGTACCCCTAGACCTAGTGGACCCCCGGACCTAACTAAATGGATGAGGCGTCGACGATGTCGCGCCCAGCCGCGACCGCGGCGGAGGAGACACGGCGGCGCGGCCGCGCTCCGGCCTACCGAGGACCAAAATGCCCTACCAACGAGACGATGGTTAACGAGAAGCTCACCAAAGGCTAGTGTACTAGCTGGACGGGGCGGAGGGTGACCGGAGAGGCACGGTGGACGAAGGCAGTGTGTTTGGTGGCGTGCTCCAATGGCGAGGTCGTCGTTTCGGCGGTCACTGTAAACCAAAATCAAAACCACGTAACTCATGAGACTCAAGGAGGGACAGGGGCTCCGGAACGCTCCGCAATAAGGGAATAAGCTCACCGAGGTGAGCTGTTCTCGGAGAGACGGACCGCCGGCGGCGCTCCGCCGGCCGTGAGGGAGAAGATCACGCCGTGCGCTGATCTCCGATGACTGAACAGTGGCCGGGCCGGGTCCAAATGGTGTGCCAGGAGATGTCTAGCTTGTGGGTATGACGACTTGGGCAGGAGTGGATCGACGGTGGGTAATTTGGCCGAGAGCCGAGAGCTCACCGGAGCGGAAGAATGGAGGAGGAAGGAGAAAAAGTGGTGCTCCTCGCTTTTAAATACACCCGGGAAGGAGAGGGTAAGGTCTCGACGCGTCCGGGTCCCTCCCCCCCCCCCCCAAGCTCGACACGGCGACGGCCGGCCCGGACGGCCGGACGACGGCCGGCGCGCGCGCGCACGCCCGCGTACGGGTGGAAGAAGAACAGGGGACCCCCCTGTAGCTACAGTAGTAGACCCCTAGGTCAAAAGCTATGTGGTTTCAATTTGATGTCCAATCCGGCCGAATCAAAGGAAGTGTTGAATATCAAAGTTGCAGAGAATTTTGTGTAGATCATTTTTGCTTTTGACAAGAATTTCAAATTCGGCTGAATTTTCAAACTACAGCAAAGGGGGTAAAAGTAAGGTTTGAATTTCAAACTGAAATTTTAAAATTACTTTTGATTTTTCTCAACAACTTGAAAATTGGTAAACATGAAAGTTGTTCTACTCAGAGAGCTTGACAATTGCTATTAAGGGAGTTTTACAGGTTTCAACATAATTTTGAAATTGAAGTTTCAAATTTGAATTTCAATATAGCAATTTGAGTTTAATTTGAATTTCTATAATATAATTTAAGTTCCATTTTAAAAGTTCTACAACTTTCATTAAGACACTTTCATCAGATTCTTAGTAGATTTTGAATTAGGGTTTTAGGTCAAATCTAGGGCTTAATTTGATTTTCTTTTTAATTTTTATTTTGATTTTTGATTGAAGACTCAATTACACAATCAACACTAAATGAATTACAATCACTCTAGGAGCTCTAAGCACAATCATATGCAGATGATTAATATTAAACATGATGACATGGCAATTTAATTAAGCAGTAATACCAGAGGTATTACAACTATGTTGATTTTGGTGAACAGGTATCGACGCCAGCAGTGGACTGCACATGCTAGGATGGGAGGAACAGCCCACATTTCAACAAGGAGAATCTTCGTCAGTAGCAGCAGCAATGGGTTAGGGAGCAACTGATTTTCAGAGAGGACGAGCATCTTTTTCTACACATAGAAACACGGACTTTACCACTGGTGGACCGTATCCGTTTCACGCACCACCGGAAGATGGCTACTATCGGTCACCTGAGCAGCACTTTACAGCTACCGCTAACAATTTCTCAGCTTTATCTATGCGTCTCACTAACATTGAACAGGGACAGAACGCAATAAGCGACACACTGCACCAGCACGAGCAGCGGCAGCAGCAGGTCGACGACAGCTTCTACCAGCATGAACAATGGCAGCACAGCACGGACCAACGACTTGATCAGATTTATCAGGGACAGTAGTAGACGCAGAGTGGATTGAAATATTTGATACATCAGATGGGATATCCGACGCCACCTCCACCACATTACTGAGCAACATCCAGTTTGGGGGAGATCCCCGCTAGGTGAGTACCTCTCACCTTTATATATGCTTTTTATTTTTAGTATTTAATTCTGTCAATTTTAATATTGCTAAAAACGACAAGAAAACCAAATAAAAATTTATTTACTGATTTCTTTAGTTACTGCAATGATTTCTTGCTTGAAAATGAAAATCCAAAAAATAATAGGTTGTATAATTAAGTTTGCTTTAAATTTTGCATTCGATTTGTCTTTAGAATAATTAGAACTTGAAGTTAGAGAAAAATCAAAAAAATATTTAAATCAGTTTAAATATAATTTTCTGCAATTGCTTAGTGTTTAAATTTAAATTTTTCTACGAATTGCATGAAGTTTATCTACCATGAAAATTTATTCTGAAACTTGATATCAGTGGGTAGCATAAGTTTTTCTAAGTAATTAACAGATATGATATAAGAAGGTTTTAGTTACTATTTATTTCATTCTAAGTGACACCTAAAGCTCCAGACATTTACAAAAATCAAAATCAAAACAAATATAATAATTTGTTCTGCTAATATGATTTAAGTAGACTATTCTGTTATGCATTCACGATTGAATTCACATGCACAAAAAGTTTTCACTCTATACACAAGTCTCTCTCTTAAAAGTCTAACAGAGAGTGTGGGTTATAAAATTAAAAGATGCCATACCAAAGAAGTATAAGCCTAAAAGATGCCATATCAAAAGGGTATGTGCTAAAAAAAAGAGAGAAAAATAATGGGTGCAAAGACACCCCGCCTGAGAGAAAAAATGGGTACAAAAAGTATCCGCCGAGAGATAACCCACACTCTTCAGGAAGATAGAAAAGAGTGGATAATGTATAGGAGTTCAAAAATAAAATTTAATCACATTCACACATTCAATCATGATGTATAGCTTAGTAGTCCTCTGCGATCTTATTCGTAGGCTCTCATTATTTCCTAAATAAAAATTATATACTTATTAAAAAAAATCTATGGAGCAATGGTTGAAACAAAGGATGAAAGACTTAGTGCTTGCTTGATTATTCTGTCTCTCAATTACCCAAGACTTAGTTTAAAAGGCCCACGATTGAAAAGAATAAGAATAAATTTGAAAGGTGGATTAATAAATTTCAATCCGAAGAAGAATTTTTGTTTAAATATTTAAGTATTTGTTGGGAGTTATACATTTTTATGGAACCCTGAATAAATTATTTCAAGTCAATTTTTGCTAAAGGACTAGCAAGGGCTTAGCTAGGGACTGAACTCGTCGGACCAAACGAATGCGTCCGACGCTCGGATTGTCGCCACGTGTCAGCCAGGTTTAACGACAGCCACCCGATCTCAACTGGCTAACTGTTCACGCCTCTCAGCTGATCGTCGGACGGTGCAGCGTCGGACCAAAGTCCACTGCCGTTTGACGCTTCCAGAGACTACGCAGAGAGGTTTTTATTCGTCGGACCAAACCACAGCGTCCGACGCCGTGAACGTGCCCAGAGCGTGAACTCGCCACGACGTGCCGTCAGACTGTCTGACTCTCACAGCGGACAGTCGCGCGCGCCACCATCGAACGCCACTCAGGCAATGCGTCGGGACTAACGAGCTACACCGTCCGACGTTTCCAAGAGGTCCACAAACGCTAAAACACCGTCGGACGTAGTCCGACGCTCACCGTCGGACTAAGCCCAGCGTCCGACCCCTTCTCAACAGTTAGAAACAGTGCTTGAGACCGTCGGACCCTAACCAAAAATGGTCCGACGTCCAGTAACACTAGTGTTCGACGCTCAGAACTCAGTGTTTTTTAGGTCTCTTTTACACCCCTTGCCTTCTATGTGCTAACACTTAAGGTCTTCAACACTTGTGCACTGTGTGTTAGCATTTTCAAAATATTTTTCAAGGGTTTCTAACTTGATCTCTAGGTTGTGTTAGTCAATGCAATAAAATACAACCTAGAGCACTTGAAGGTAATCCAATACTTAGTTCTCCCCGTAATAGTCGGCTATCTATCCTAAATGTGATCACACCCACTAGGTGTCTTGACCACTAGAAGAAAAGCCCTACTTGGGTTGTACCTTTGCCTTCAAGCCTTTGCTTCTTACTTGATCACCAACACTTGATCCACTTCACTTCTTGTGCCATGGATGAGCCACCTTGATCAACACCATTACTTGGCTCCACACTCCATGGATAGGACCACCTACACTTAGCCATCACTTAGCAAGTAGGTTAGTCCCTAGAATGTCATTAATTATCAAAACCAAACTGAGGCTTTCACCCGGGGTCATCGTCATCCACCGTGTCGTCCAGGAAGAAGAGCCGCTTGCACACCCGGTTCTGGCCCTGGGAGTACTTCTCGTCGCAGTTATAGCAGAGGCCCGGGTGACGTCGTTCCTCCTGTTCCACTGTCGTGAGGCGCTTGACCGGTGACCGGCCCTCGATGGTCGCTGGAACGGGGGCAGCCCCCTTGGTCGCTAGCGGCGCCAGAAGGAGCAGCCATGGGGCCGGAGCCAGAAGTAGGGTGTTGACCCTCGTTAAGTACTAAAAATAACCATCAACTATTGCATGATTTGACACAAAATGAATCGTCAAGACGATCGAACCGGACCTATCATTCGCTATATTAGGAGTTCGGAATCAAAATCTGCGGCGACACATGCACCATTAGACTACAGGAGACCAAGAAGACAACACAACATAGATGGACCCGAAACGCCACAGTAGGGCGCCGGTCGGCGCACCCATGGGGCCATACGGACCCACCCTTAGGGTTTTGCCCTCCATCTTCTGAAGTCTTCTTCCACCGCTTTTGAGGAGTCATCTCGGCCCTTGGTTAAGTCGGTTTTATCCTACGGCGCACGTTCATCCCACCGGGCTATAAATAAAGGGGTAGACCTCCTCCCTGGAGGCATCAAGTCATTTGGAGATCAAGCCATCCAAAGCCTCTCTAGTTCATCAGAGCCTCTCTAGTTCATAGCTTTAGCCTAGTTAGATTAGAAGTAGAGGAGTTTTAGTTCTTCAGCGGGATCCGAAGCCCATGGCGTCTGTCTGGAACGCGGAGTTCGGTATAGTTCTAGTTCTTTTCTCTTATTGTATTCAACATTATGATTTGGGAAACATTGTTCTTAATCTTATATATGTTCTTAATTGTAATAGTCATTGTCCACTTTGATTATATGTCTAGCATAGTTAGTTTGATCCTATTGAATTTATGTAATTGCTCGTATAGCGTTCGTCCAGAGATATCGTGGATGAATGATTGGCAGTATGTAGATGTGGTGTTTAGATATCTTGCTTATCTGTGAGTGCACCCTGATGTGCCGGGTCGTGTGGTAGTTCGCGTAGGTGACAGCTACGTTGATTCCTCTGTAGTCCACCCCCCGTATGTAGGCCTAGCAGAGCACGGTTGCAAAGGAGGTGACCCTTGTGTCTTAATATCCTCATTAGATGATGCTCCTTTACACTTAATCATGATACAGGTAGAGCTAAACAATGATTGCTAGATGTAATTGCACTAATCATAGTATTCATTGACGTAGTTATAGAATTACTTTAGATATTAATTCCTTTATCTATCCATTGGCTAGCTATTGTTATGACTAGATGAGCTCTGATATTTACCTATTTATGATGATGACTGATCATGTTTGTCCTATATATCTTTATCATGTGACTTATCCCTGCTATGAGTAGGATTATAGTTATGGTTTATATTTTACATTAGCAGTATAAGTTGTAGATATAATTTAAGTCCTATAGACCTTCCCAGTGGTATAAATATAAATCTACAACCTCGTGATACTCTAGGTAAAATGCAACAATGGTATAATTATCTATCCGTTTGTAGAATTATTCTTTAGTTTATATTCTTATATTTATTTCTGTCTAGTCACGAAATAATATATTCATTTAATACTTTACTCCTACCTAATATAATTAGGGATGACAACCTAGTTCAATGCTTAGGGATATTGGTGAGAGATAAGAGATAAGTGGCTAGTTGCTAATGACAAGTTAATTTAGTACCATGTGTTTTTAATGTTGTTAAATAGTGATGACGTTAAAATTACCAACAAGCATTTTTGGCGCCGTTGCTGGGGAAGGTAGTTAGGCACATTAAGAATATTGATAGACTTGTACTTATTAATGTAATCGAGATAACCATTAATCCCTGCTCAAGCAGGATTACCCGTGTTTTCTCTACTTTAATATCTTATGCAGGGTAATGAATGACCGGTTTACGACCTTCTGGCAAGCTCCCACAAAAAGAAGAAACATAATAAATCCAAGATTGGAAAAAGAGGTCGACGTCACAAAAATTCAATTCATATCTCAAGTGACGGGAATAAAGATGCTACATCACGCACAAATTCCATCATGTGAGACATGGTAAGTAGGATCAAATAAAGGTGAGAAAGTCTTGCTCATGGACTTTAAATTTGATGAGTGCTTACCTTTTGCATTCCACTGCATGTTTACTTTAAATCCATATATTCACCCTATTTATTCTAAATTTTTTCCATTCATATATCCATCTCACTTGCATTCTTATTAAAAGAAATAAAAATATATGAGCACATGAAGGCTCATGATTAGTATATATATAAAAAAACTCACCATGATCATGCTTTTTCATCTCTACCTGAATAATTCCCTACTAGTGCTTTCATGTTACCTTTGTCTGCCATAGTAAGTCTTGGTTTGGAGGTACTACATACGGCCATATGAGAATTTTTCAAAGGCTTTTAAATTAAGCGTGGTGCTTAGGTTAAAATGCCTTCCTTAATTAAAGCTAGACATGGAGTTTGGTTTGGTTATTGAATTAGAAATTGCTGTAGTAGACATTGGATATTTTGTCGGACTAACCCCTGCAGGAAAATTTCGAATTAAATCTAGGAAAGTCAAGAGATGAGTTCACACCGAAGATGAATCAAGGCAGTAATGACTTTGCACAAGAAGACCCAGCTCATTCTTTATAAGATGAAGAACTGTGAGTATTAATGTTTATTCATTTATCTTTCGTTGCAAGTTATCTCTGTTTTGAACCATGCTAGAATATAGCAACAACAATGTAAAACACAATAGACACAATCTATGCTAAACAATCTTAAAACCATATATCATCTTGTTAGCATAGAGGAAAATCACAAAATAGTTTGGATAACAAAACCTGTATTTTAATTTTGTTATATTCCCTCGGGTATGTGTCTATTAACATTTTGCAGAAAAGAACATTCTTAATCTATTGGAGGTGAAGTTTTACTTGAACCCTGCCCTGACCATCAAGACGGCTGGCATGTCACTAAAGAAGAACAACTCGTTGCCATGACAATAGAAGACAAAGACAACCAGGGAGGAGCTTGAGTTTGCACCTCCAGTGGACCCAAGCTCATCAACCGTAATTCAATCAAAATCAAGAAAAGGTTGATGAGTGAAGAGCATGTAATTATCTGTACTTTCATCGGATGGTGAAAAGGCAAAGATGATAGAAGAAGGGCCTTGCTCAGCAGACCACAAGCTTTCACCAACAGATGAACCGGATAAGCCTTCTCTTCCAAGTAAGTTTGTCACCACTTACTTAGAAGGATGAAGACATAAGGTACGTTTGTCCAAGCCTCATGCAATATTTAACTACAATCAACATCTTATATCATGTTGCTAATTTGTCTTGGTCACTCCTACCCTATGCCATGCTCAAACTTAACTTGCTAACAATTAAATCAAATTAAAAAAATGCTCTTTTTTTCACCATACACATTCTTGGTTCTATTTGAATAAATATCTTTAGTCTTGTAAACTTCCTTGTTCTATTATAAGTATGCTTCAGAATATTACTTGAACATAACTATGAGATCAAAGCATACTTGTCTAAGAATTTGGTTGTATATGTAGACTCACCTCTCCCATATAAAAATATTTAAATCCTATTAGGAGACTATTCATAGAATCAAGTTGAGGTTGAAGGTACTTTTCAAACAATATCTTTACCTTAACCTTGTTGAAAAAAAAAGATTTTGAATGAAGTAATGATGAATCATTTAAAACTAAAGCTATAAATTAACCTTGGCAAACACTATCCGTACTTTAAATTGAATATTCCTTCGGGTATGTGTTGTCTACTAACCCCTTGCAGAGAAATATATATATATAATGAGAGAAGTAGGAGGTCTGAAGAGTGAGAACAGAGTAAAAGAAAAGATGCTAATGAACAACTCAAGATATAATGAAGGAAAGGACCGTTGAATTTCATCTACCCTTTATCATGCTCCAATGATGAAGGTAACATCTTAAGGTAAGTGGTTATTAATTTCCTCTTGATCTTGGTATGCAATAAATGAAAAATACAACCATGTTAGAGTTACTACTTAAATTGATCAACATGATTTGTTCTCTAAGTTTGTTCATAGCGCTATTCTCTTAATCTCAGTCTTAACCAAGTAAGCTAGAAATACGTCGTCTATTATTCTTGGAAAATAATAGTCATCAATGAAAATTTTAAAGATGAATAGTCTTTCCAACGGTTAAGTAACTTCACTCTTTATCTCACAAGTTTAAATGCCATATTTATACTTCTGTATTCTCACCAATGTTATAAATGAACAATATGAATAACTTTAATCTTATTGTGCCCAAGATTAGAGAATAAATAAATTTCTGGTTCTGTTGGTGTTTTCCCACCAGCAGAGCCCATGCACTTGATCTCTACCTTATCTTTATGGGCAGAACACACTTCAATCAAAGTGTGGGGAGACAATCCTCCAAATTCTATAAGTGGAAGTTCTCAACCAGTAATAATGATGCACATAAGATTGGCTTCGAGATGCCGACAAAAGAAAGGAAGAAGGTGGCACCACCATTGGAAACCACTAGTGGAGGCACCACCTCAAGAGCAAACCAAAGTACTTGACTGATGAATCACTGCAAGGAAGAGTCCAGTTCAGAAGACTCAAAACATCGAACCCTCACCGTGAGGTAACATCGGTAGTTATCCATTTTTGCTTTTCTGCATTACATGAATTATTTTCTCTTAAGTAGGCTTACTCTTCTGCATTAGTTTTGCATAGAAAATGACAAGAGTCAATAGGCATGCATTAAGCTGTATTCATGCATCTTAAAAACTTGAAGCCCCATGTGAAACCCTTGCGGTATAAAACCTGTAGGAGTACTCATCGTGGTGGCCTAAAAATAAATACAAACATAACATGCATATTTATCTTTCTGCATATTAAAACAAAATAAAAATCTTGACCGCTTTATTAGTGCATTGAAAAGAAAGAAAAAAATTTATAGCTTTTATTGCATCAAAAATATTAAAGCCCCATGTAAGTAGACTTATGGTAACCCTGTAGGAATATTTGTTGTGGTGGCATCAAAATAAAAATAAAATAGAATCTATATTTATTTTACTGCATCATAAAATAAAAAATCTAAAAAAAGAAGAATCCTGCTAGAATCTGCCAATTAATATTAGCTCATTAGAATAATCAATTACTCATCTGGCTGACCGCTGACCACTTAAATTCGAGCCTCGAGTTTTGGTTTTCTTTTTGGAGCATAATTATGCAGGAACGACATTATGACTAAGGAGTGAGTCCATTAGTGGAGCCCACTAGGACTACTGCTGGCAAGCTCACCCTAAAGATCATCAACACCAAGTATTGCAAACATTTAGCTTGGGGGAGGAACATCCCATAGTTATCAGGTAACTATACCTATGCGATTATCGAGTCTGTTTTATAAAGTTATAAAATACCAAAAATATGTGAACACATGAAAGTTCACCATAGTACCATAAGAAAATCTAAAAATACCCAAAAATATGTGGGCACGTGAAGGTCCACACTTTTTAGAAAAACCAAAAAATATGTGGGCACATGAAGGTCCACCCAATTGGGAAACTTCTGCTGGAAATATAAAATCAATCACTTACCATGGAGTGGTATTAAACATAACCCCTCTCCATGAGATTTGGTATTTTTTGGCAATTGAGTTCACAGGAAATACAAGATCAAAGAGCTAGTCAACCCGACGCCCCTACGCTGCCGATACACCTGCTCCCAGAAGGATCACTCAATTTGCAACATCAAAGACCCTATCAAACATCCAGTTTAGGGGAGGGCACCCTCCATTTAAAATCCAGCTAAGTATAAGTTTTTCACCTTATTATTATTGTACCATATCGCTTTTCACGTGAGTTAGCTAGTAAGATAAAATTTAAAAACTAAATAAATATTTAGCTATATATTAGAGTATGTTTAGAGTTAGTCTAGGCTAGAGTTAATTAAAACTGATGAACATTAAAATTTTGTCTTGGAGATGATGAATAGTTGCTCTGCCGTAATATTTTTCAAGTGCCTAGTTTTCAAACCATGAATTCTCTCGAGTTTTAGATATTGCTGTTTTGACTTAAGAATTTACTCTGAACCTAAAACTTGTGGAGGCATATGCCTTAGCTAAGTCTAGGTGATTGATTTATATGATGCATGAAGGTCTGAGCTACTATTTATCTTATTCCTAACAATACTAAGTTCTGAAGATTTATTTTGAAATTTTAAAAATCCTACATGATGAGCTCTTGTATGACAAAGTGTGAATTCCTACCAAAGCCATATATGATACATTTAGAGATAGAGAACCTTTGCATATTTATGCCGCTTGTTTTGCATTGAGTTCAGTCAACCTTTGTTGTATACCTTATGAGAGTCTTGTCATGCTTTTAAAACCAAGATCACATACACACTCACATATGCATTATTCCTATTCTGGGAATAAGCGCAACCATTTTTCATTTTCATCCATGTTCATCATGAAAATATTTTTTCCTACACTAAGAGTAAACACCAAAAAATAACCCATAGAATAACCCTTGTTGAATTGCTCTAAGTTCTTACCATTATCTCTCAAATCATTATTGTATTCGAAGGATGCATGTGGCTATGCAAAAATAGTTGAAAAAAAAGAAGAAAAGGGAGTAAAAGATGGACAAGTGTCCCAGCAATTAAAACAACGGGTACTTAGATGCCCGCCTCCCTGAAAAAAAGAAAGAGAAAGAAAAGAAGAAAAAAAGAAAATAAAGATAGCTCATGTTTCCCGCGAAAGTTCTAAGTTCCAAAAAGGAGAGTGAATCATTTTCAAAGAGTAAAAGTAGAATGAGGATTAGCCACCATATATACATCAATCCACCATATCCCATACGCATGCACATCTTGATTTGATTGTATGCCTTGACTCTCTGTGGATCCATTGTTGGAGTTTACAGTATATAAACTGCAAGTATGCTCATCCTTATTATTGCTACTTCCTATAAGCTCCACTATAATCCTTAGTTTTAGGAAGGCATAACATCATTAATGCCTCGGTGAGATCCATAAATACTACAGATACTGAGAGAATTTAGGTTGTCATACAATTAAACTCTAAGTTTTATTTTAAAAATTTACAAAACTTCAGAATAATAGTACTGTAAAGAATTTGAGACATAGTGCTTGACTTGATTGTTCTATCTTTCGATTGCTCAAGATTTATACGAAACCTGAAAGCTCTATAGTTAAAGGTAAAATAGGTAAGTTCGAGAGTTAGAGCAATTTTGCTTAATCCGAAAGGGAATTTCTGTTTGAAAGCATGTGTACTTGGAAGGCATGAAAATATTGTAGCAACTCCTGATCCAAATTTATTAGCAATTAGGCTTTGCTCAGCGACTGGCAAAGGGTAAGCTTGGAGGGTATTGTTGACGGTCATTAAGTACTAAAAATAACCATCAACTATTGCATGATTTGACATAAAATGAATCACAAAGCGTAGTTATAGGTTTTGATTCTAACGAGTTCCACGAGTTTTGGTGTTCTCACTTGTATTGTAGGAATATGCAATTTTCCATCAATAAAAGTATCTCAAATAAGGAATTGGACTGCACCATTATGACGGGCTCGTCGAGACGATTGAAACGGACCTATCATTTGCTATATTCGGAGTTCAGAATCAAAATCTACGGCGACATATGCACCATTAGACTACAGGAGGCCTAAGAAGACAATACAACGAAGATGGGCCCGAAACGCCACAATAGGGCGCCGGCCGGCGCACCCATGGGGCCGGACAGCCCCACCCTTAGGGTTTTGCCCTCCGTCTTTTAGAGTCTTCTTCCACCACCTTTGAGGAGTCATCTCGGCCCTTGATTAAGTCGGTTTGATCCTACGGCGCAAAGTTCATCCTACCGGGCTATAAATAAAGGGGTAGACCCCCTCCCTGGAGGCATCAAGTCATTTGAAGATCAAGCCATCCAAAGCCTCTCTAGTTCATCAGAGCCTCTCTAATTCATAGCTTTAGCCTAATTAGCTTAGAAGTAGAGGAGTTTTAGTTCTTCAGTGGGATCCGGAGCCCCTGGCGTCTGTCTGGAGCGCGGAGTTCGGTATAGTTCTAGTTCTTTTCTCTTATTGTATTCAACATTATGATTTGGGAAACATTGTTCTTAATCTTATATATATTCTTAATTGCAATAGTCATTATTCACTTTGATTATATGTCTAGCATAGTTAGTTTGATCCTATTGAATTTATGTAATTGCTCGTATAGCGTTCGTCCAGAGATATCGTGGATGAATGATTGGCAGAATGTAGACGTGGTGTTCAGATATCTTTCTTATCTGCGAGTGCACCCTGATGTGCCGGGTCGTGTGGTAGTTCGCGTAGGTGACAGCTACGTTGATTCTCTGTAGTCCACCCCAGTATATAGGTCTAGCAGAGCACGGTCGCTAAGGAAGTGACCCTTATGTCTTAATATCCTCATTAGATGATGCTCCTTTATATTTAATCATGATACAGGTAGAGTTAAATAATGATTGCTAAATGTAATTGCACAAATCATAGTATTCATTGACGTAGTTATAGAATTACTTTAGATATTAATTCCTTTATCTATCCATTGGCTAGCTATTGTTATGACTAGATGAGCTCTGATATTTACCTATTTATGATGATGACTGATCATGTTTATCCTATATATCTTTATTATGTGACTTATCTCTGCTATGAGTAGGATTATAGTTATGGTTTATCTTTTACATTAGCAGTATAAGTTGTAGATATAATTTAAGTCCTATAGACCTTCTCAGTGATATAAATATAAATCGACAACCTGGTGATACTCTAGGTAAAATGCTACAATGGTATAATTATCTGTCCGCTTGCAGAATTATTCTTTAGTTTATATTCTTATACTTATTTTTGCCTAGTCACACGAAATAATAGATTTATTTAATACTTTATTCCTAGCCAATATAATTAGGGATGACAACCTAGTTCAATGCTTAGGGATGTTGGTGAGAGATAAGTGGCTAGTTGCTAATGATAAGTTAATTTAGTACCATGTGTTTTTAATGTTGTTAAACAGTGATGACGTTAAAATTACCAACACAGGGGCCGTGCGGCAAGACGGCCCGTGGCAGCTTGTGCCACCGTGTACTGCTCCCGCAGTTCCATCTGGCAGGCCAGGCTCATCGCAGCCGCCAAAGACTAGGGATTGTGCACCTGCACGTCGAGGCTGAGCGGAGGTAGCAGGCCGCCGGTGAAGAGCTGGACACGCTGTGCCTCGTCGAGGCGGCCGGCGCGAGGCAGAAGCACCTAGAACCGGTCCTGGTATTCGGCGACGGAGCCAGTGCGGCGGCAGTCGGCGAGCTCGAAGAGGGGCGCCGATCGAAAAGGAGGGCCGTAGCTAAGGTGGAGGAGCTCCTTGAAACGGCGCCACGACGGGGTACCCTCGTCCGTCTGGACTTGGATGTACCACATCTGAGCCCTTTCTTCTAAGTTGTAGGAGGCCATCCAAACCTTCTTATCCTCCATGATTCGTTGCTGGTGGAAGTACGATTCGCAACGGTTAATGAAGATCAGCGGATCGGACTTGCCATCGTACCTTGGAAAATCCATCATTTGAAACTTCGGTGGCCGATCGGAGTGATGCTCGCCGGAGGGAGGCTTGCTGCCCGAGGAGGATTGCTCGGCGAGGGTGGCAATCGCCTTGGCATTAGCCTCCGCGGTGGCCTGCAGGGACGCAACGGCCGCAGCGAGGGCTTCGACTGTGGGACGGAGGTCGTAGTTGGCTGCCATGGTGATGGATCGGGAGGTTAGCGCGGTGGTGGCAGGCGGGCTGGGTGCGGTGGCGACGGCGGGTGAAGAGGGTGGTGGCACGGCGGCTGGTGGGGAGGGTGATCGGGTTGGCAAGGATCGCCGAACTCGTGATACCAGGTTGTCAAGGGCGTCGAGCCCTAGGGTAGCTGGCCCCCGACTCCGGAGTTCGTAGTCGCGGCCCGTCTTCTAGGGCGAGGTTTTACCCCTCAGCGACCTAGGCTTGAGAGTTGGGAGGTAGGAGATAGATTGGTTTGGTAATTCTTGATTGATTCTCAAAGTGCCGATTACATGAAGCTATATAGTCCTTGATGGAATAAAAATAGCAAATTAATCCCTCTATGATCCTAGGGATCCTAACAACCCTTGCCTAATCTAGCCACTAGATGGCTCGGCCTATTCCTGGGCCGCGTCCTCGGCGCGCAGGGCGCGATCTGCTGCGCGCCTGATGTCGCGTGCGCGGCGTCGCCTGATGTAGGTCCGACCATACATGACATAACTTATTCGTAGATTTATTGGCGCACAAAAGAAATGGATAAATAAAACATTATCTTAGGTGTGTCACGTAAAGGTCTACTCCCTCTGTCCTAAAATGTTTGTCGTCGTTGGTGTGCGTGCCAGAAGTATGACTCAATTTGTAGAAAATACGTGTAACATTTGTATGTCAAAAAAATTTATTAAAAACTAGATTGAAAGATATTTCCAATGATACTAATTATATACGATTGAAAGATCTTTCCATTAATCTATTTTTGGATCTTAGAGTTTGTTTGATTTGAAATTGGGCTGCACCAATATAATTTAATAAAATGACTACCCATATGATAGTTGTACGGTTAGACTTAGAAGGTCTATATATCTTTAATGGACCATGTTTAAATCTTAATAAAGTGTGTACTTAGTCCGGTTTAGTTTTGTATACCCGGTTGACATTAGTACCATATGGTAAAGTGAGGGAGGGTAACCAGGTGAGATGCAAATAAAATCAGAGTTATTCTGCTAAGAAAACTCATGTCTTTCTTGGCTTTTTTAGAAAGAGATATTGATACGTAAGTCAAACACGTATAAATAATTATTTTTTTTCTTAAATGGTTACGAAACTAATTGAGTTAACGAAAATTTATTTTGATACTCTCCAGCTGTAACGTATGATTACTGACAATTGAGTTTAAAAAAATTATTTTGATACTTTTCCGCTGCAACTTACTGCAAATTGAAAGTCGTCGTCCGGCGGAACCAATAGGCAAAATTTAATAATTGAGATAAATAATGCACCAACGCCGAAGTCTGCTCGTGAAAACGTAACTGCTGCGTTCAAGGTGCCATGATACTGCGAACCTGCCCGTAACACACTTGCTAAACGTAATCATTGAACGTATTTGAAATGACTAAGCTTGACAGGTCTTCTCTACCAGTACACAAGTTGTTAATAACCAAAATATGACTGTGTCAAATGAAGATAGATTATTGTAAAATCATATGCAAACAAAAAGGATCAAACTTATATCAAATTGGATAAGTTTGCAAACTTTCTAAAAAAATACTAGCCTAGGCCAGTTGGTTCCACTACTACAAAACACGGATATTGTAACACTTTATGGTATCATATTCATCAATGTATTCCAGTGAAGTTTCATAGTAACATTAGAGACCTCGGTTGTAATACAAACCACTATAGCTAAAATCATAAGAGCTTCCGAAACTGTATATATATATATATATATACACACACAGAAGAGCTAAAGTCATAAGAGCACGCATTGCATTACTATACTATTTTGTAGTTGACTTGAGATCACCGCACTTGAGAATGGAAATTGCTTGCGCCATTGCAGAGTTGAACACGGCATAGTATTAGTATAAGTCCATTTGTACGGCACGGCACGGCACCATCAATATAGGACAATAGAGCAACACGGAGGGGCATCTTGCTCTGGCTCTGACTCTTAGTGAGCAAGCACCTCCTGGCTCCTGCACTGCACTGCACCACAGCAGCTGCTCCAGCTCCAATGGCTTCTTCCCAGCTATCCTCCCTTGCCGCACCGGCAGGGCTGTGCCTGCTCTCTCTTGCCGCAGCCTTGCTGGTGCTCACCCTTTACGTCCTGGGCGTCGTCGCGTCCTTCGCTGTCTTCTGCGCCAGAGAGTTCGCCCGGAGAGATCTGGACCGGCCACCAATCATAGGGACAGTGCTCCGGCAACTCAAGAACTTCGACAGGCTGTTCGACGAGCATGTCGAGTACGCGCTGGCACATCGCACCAGCAGGCTGGTCTACCCTGGACACAGCGAGTTCTTCACGGCCGACCCGGCCGTCGTTGAGCATGTCCTCAAGACCAGTTTCAGTAAATACAGCAAGGTGCTTGTGGTTTCCCAATCCCATCAACTTTTTTTTTAACCTCCCTCCATATTCTCCATCTCTCTTGGATCAACACATAGTTCAATTTATATGCCAGGTGCCACAATCCTGCAATAAATGGTGTCATAACTTGAGTAATCTACAGTTATACTCGCCATAAACTTACAGTAAACTGAAAGCAGGAATGGTTAATACTCAACGCATCGTCATGTATAAGAAATATAGATTATATTAAACTTACTTTAAAGTAGATTGTCATAAACCTTAAACTTATTTTAAAGTGTATCTTCATTATTGTGTGTCAAATCATTTAGCTTAACCATATACAACCAATTGATTTACTTAGATAGATATGACAGACTAGGCTGAAACACAGGGAGCCTACAATATTGAAATTATGAAGGATCTCTTCGGGGATGGAATCTTTGCAACAGATGGGGATAAGTGGAGGCACCAGAGGAAGCTGGCAAGTCATGAATTCTCAACCAAAGTGTTACGTGAATTCAGCAGCGTTGTCTTCAGAGCGAATGCTACAAGACTGGTAGATAAGATATCATCTGCAGCAGCTAACAGAACTATTCTAAACATGCAGGTACACATATGACTAACATGAAAGTGCATATATATTATTAATTTGTAAATACGGTCATATTGGTAGATGTTAGTTACTCCCTCCGTTTACTTAAATATGCAATTATGGGAAGCGTGCTGGTTAAACTGTGTCAACTTTGACCAAATTTATAGCAAAAAATATTAGCATTTATGTCTTGAGATAAATTTATTATGAAAATATATTTCATTACCGATCTAACGATACTTATTTTGTCTCATAAGAGTTAGTATTTATTCATATAATTTTAGTCAAAGTTTGCAATAGTTGACTTCTCGGAATGTGAGAATTGCATATTCATTTGGACGGAGGGAGTAAATGATACATAATATTTGTATTTGATAGAAATTGGATCACATTAATGCATCCTTTTTCAGGATCTTTTGATGAAAACAACTATGGATTCAATCTTCAAAGTGGGTTTTGGTTTTGAGCTGAACACGCTATCTGGATCAGATGAATCTAGTGTTCAGTTCAGCAATGCCTTTAATGAGGCAAACTCTATTGTCTACCACCGATATGTCGATCTGTTCTGGCAGCTGAAACGATATTTCAATATTGGATCAGAAGCAAAGCTTAAAATGAACATTCAGATCATTGATAACTTCGTGATGAAGTTGATACACCAGAAGAGAGAGCAAATGAATGGGCAAGATAATGTAAGGGCTGCAAAACACTAACCTGAATATAAGCTTGTCAACATATATATGCTGCCTTCTGTGTTGGTATATGCTTTTTAGTAACAACCTGATGAAGAAAACTCAATCTTGTACTAAAGTAAGAGATGTTTGTGTCTAACCATGAGATATTTGCATCCTAACAAGATGGACAATGTTAGATCTATTAAAGGATCAATATGTCATGCATAATATGCAAACCACCTAAATTACATGTAACCATACCTGAAGGGCGGTGTGATTCTGTTTATCAGATCTTATGTCTTGTGGAGCATGTACTCTCCAGAAAATTTCAGCAGCTTTTGAATCTACTGTTAGTATACAGAGTAAATATACAGCATAGTTTTACTTGTGCAATGCCTTCTCTTAAGTAAACTTTATCTTTACCTTTATGGTGCATGCAGAGAGCCAGAGAGGACATACTATCAAGATTAATAATAGCAGGCAAGGAGGACCCTGAAACAATCAATGATCGCTACCTGCGTGACATAGTCCTCAATTTTCTGATTGCTGGGAAAGATACAACTGCGAACACACTCTCCTGGTTCTTCTACATGCTTTGCAAGAATCCTATTGTGCAGGATAAAATTGCCCTCGAAATTAAGGAGTCCATCGAGTGGGCTGAGGAAGATAACAACACAGAAGACTTCACTGCAATATTGAATGATGGAGCAATCGACAATATGTACTACCTCCACGCTGCAATCTCTGAGACACTACGACTGTATCCAGCTGTTCCAGTGGTAAAGATAGATCCTCTGTAGGCTATTCCTCGACTAATTGACTAAGGCCCATGTAAACAAATTCGATAATTATTTAGCCTAATTGGGATATCAGACATGACACAGCTAGAACAATCTTCTATGTGTTATTAGCATCAACATCATAATGAAATATGAAAGTCCTTTGTTACCGGTATGATATTAATTAGCTAACTGCAAAGGATCTTACTTAGATGGCTTGTGGTGAAAATACAAGTAACTATTACAAACACATGAAAGTAGTCTTCAGAAATCTGCAAGAATTTTTAAAAAGAACACTAGAGATAGGAAATCGGATGGTCTATTTCCATGTAAATTTACTAGAAGTTAGATATTATAAAACCACCTTTAAGTTGCTACTAGCTGTTGTCAAGTTGAATTTGCATTTAGAACGATTGTATCAAGAAAAAGAACAAATCGGTATCAAAGGACAATTACAGGAATATGTTTTCAAAAAGACAAAAAGTTCAAGGAAATTACTACTCAAGAATATTTGGAAGCAGAAACCTAGTCAATTATAATGTATGTCAGGAAATAATATAATAAAGCTCTATGTAGCACCATGTTTCTGTTATTTGCATAGACTGGCATTTTCCAAATTTGGCATTTCATTTGTGAAATTTTCTGTGGCACTCTTACAGGATGGTAAGATGGCAGAAGAAGATGATGTACTACCTAATGGCTATAAAGTGATAAAAGGGGATGGCATGAACTACATGATTTATGCAATGGGGAGGATGACATACCTCTGGGGTGAAGATGCTGAAGATTTCAGGCCAGAAAGATGGATTGCGAATGGAGTCTTCCAGCAAGAGAGTCCTTACAAGTTTGTGTCCTTCAATGTAAGTACAACTTACTAGTCATCTCTCACATATTCAGAGAGAACACAGATCCAACTATAATCACATATCCATACTAGGTACAGCTTAGATTCTCATAGAGAATTAGAAAGGAACAGAGAAAGTTTAGAATACTAGCAGATAGTGGTATTTGAATCGTGTTCTCTTGCTACAGACCAATGCTAGGGCTAAGTAGGGAAATGAATCATGCTAAGGCCAATCTAGAAGCTACTATCAGCTCTCAAGCTACCTAAGCAACCTATGCTAATTTCATTAGCCTTCACCCAGGGGATTGTATGTCATTTCCCAGTATTTGAATTTTTTAAGGCAACATTTGCATTTAACAAGTATTTCTTCAATGATCAGGCGGGACCCCGCATCTGCTTGGGGAAGGAGTTTGCGTATAGGCAGATGAAGATCATGGCAGCCACCCTGATACACTTCTTCAGGTTCAAACTAGCAGATGGATCCAAGGATGCTACATACAAAACAATGTTTACCCTCCACATGGATAAAGGGCTCCAGTTGTATGCATATCCACAGTTGAACTTAAAATCCCAAAACAAGTTCTTAAATCCTTTGTTACTGTTGGAGTCTTGGAGACATGTAAATATTCCACAACTATACTTTGGGTAGGTTGGAAAAAAAGTATTGGTATGCTGAACAATTAGTTTATTGTGCTCCAATTGCCATCTCAAAGAAGGGACTAGAACCAAATATGGACATTTCCAAAATCCAAGCCACTGGTCAACCAGTCAGTATTTTCTTTCTTAATCACATAGTAATACCCTGTTGGCAAGAACACAACATTGATCCAATTGGAGAAACAAACACATGAAAGAAGGAAACCCAGACAGGAATATTTGTTTCGAGTTGCCTACATGAGAGTACAGATTACACAATTGATACTCTAAACTTCTCTGAAATAAACAGAGTAAGTTTGTTAAATAATGATGTGATAAACAGACAAAATATCTATTGTGATAAGAACGTATTTTCTGCGAGTGTTGGAAGCTGCAGTCCAGGCCTCGATGTCCAGCCTTTGATATTTCTGTAATTCTCAATCGCCTCTTTTCTTAGCATCTCACGAGAAGCATCTAAAGCGCTCTTTACCTAGAAAAGTATAGAACCATTGATATGTAGTCCAGAATATAGATCACAGAAAAGGAGTTCATGTAGAGCGATGTGGAGAAATAAGTACCTTTGGGAATGACAACTTTGGTGGAGCCTCAACAACTTCACCAAATTTGACTTTCTCATGCCCAGGGAAGTCTGGAACAGTTTCTGTCTTATTGCCCTTGCGCTTCTTTTTCTTCTCATCCAGATGTCTGAAGTTCATGGAAGGGCATGTCATTATTGTTTACTCCTTTTACTGATAATGACATAACAGAGGAGTTTAGATCAAATGCATAGGGCAGTACTAGAGAACTCACTGCTTCCTTCTTTGCTTCTTTGAGACTGAGACGTTCTTGTCCAGTTCCTCGAAACGAAGGTCCTTAGCCCGTCCCCTCTTTCGCTTCCCCTTACTTCCCTCTAAATTTACATTCTTATTGGTAGCTGAACCACCATCATTGCCTTCAATCTCTGATGCTTTGCTATCAGCATGAACCTCCAATGTTTGCTTCCTAGTTTTCTACATGATCACCATATAATAAAAATTGAAGAACAAAAATGCAACGAAGATAACACAACACATCACATTCTTAAGAGTTAAGAGCATCATATTGCATACACAACAGGCAGGCAACCATGAACCAAAACAACACACGGTGCGAATCAGCGGAATTGGATTAAACTGCACGGCTGAGGACAAGCAGGCCGAATTTTACTCTTAATTTACTCTACCCCCAGAATTACCTTGTCCTTTGCCTTGTCTATTGCCGGCTTGTTCTTCCTTAACACATCCTCATGCTTCCCGGGAGGAGCACCTCCTGTGCAGCAACCACCATCACCAGCACGCGCACAATGTCAAGTCAGGGAGTAGAACAGGGTCCAATTGCGGCGCCTGGTAGAGGCTAGGAGAATAGGCACCTGAGGGCGCGCCAGCGTTGGCGTTGGCGTTGGCGTTGGCGTTGTGCTTGTTCTGGAAGGCGATGAGGCAGGCGAAGTCCGGAAGGGACGGCCTCGAGCTCCCGGTGCTTCGGCGGCGGGGGCAGGCGCGTGTCCCCGCCGTGCGCCGCCCGGAAGTTCTTCTCCCTCCGCCGCTGTCCCTTTCCCGGCATCTCCTCCTCCTCCGCCGCCGCCCGCTCGCTCGCTCGCTCGCTGGTTAGTTCGTTGCAGCCGCCGCCGTCTGCGCCGTGGTGCGGCTCGGTGCACGAGACGAAACAAGGGCAGTAGCCTACTCACGGGACTGTTGTGGGCCTGCATCGGTCTTAGGCCCATCGATCATTGTGCTCACTCCGAGCCCAACATGATGGGCCTATAGCCCATTTGCATGCATTAACTTAGTGCATTTTCGGCAGGTCAGAGAAAAATATATCTTATACCTTCTTAATTTATCAGAGTCGTTTGATTTTGCTTCGTGAAATAAGTTTCTTGGATCCATATGAACTACAAAATCGAAGTAGTCATCACAAAAAAAGAGAACCACAAAATCGAAGTAGGGAGCTAAATCAGACGATCTTGATAGCTGAGAAAGATAAATTGGACCTTTTCCAATATATTCATATACAACGACCAAAATGGCAACAACGGCAAATATGCAGATGTGAATGTATTTTTTTGGGTTAAGCTCGGGCAGGCCCACGTGTGCCTTGTGGCGAGATTGGCGATTCCTCCACGTGTGCGAAGGTTCCGGAAACTCGCTGGGCCCACATGGCATCGGCGGCCGCGAGTGCTCGTGCGCAGTGTCTCCTTCGTTTCCGCCGCCGGTCGCCGCTGCCGCGTCTTCCTCTCCCTTACCCTCTCGCGGGCTCACGAGGAGCGTCCCGCCGCCGCGGCGTACGGATGGCATCGTCGGGCGCCTCTGCCGCGGCGCCGCCCAGCGCTACCGTCGAGGTGCCAGGCGCCGCGGCCCCCGTCCTCGTCGTGGGCGCGCCGGGACTCCCCGAGGCGGACTTCAGGTCAGCGTATGGGGTCCCCTTCTCCGGTTCCCTCTGGTGGAATTTGAAAGCTCGCTCATGTGTCTGTTGGCTGTCGGCTCTGATAAGCGCAGGAACGCGGTGGACTCGTCGCTGTTCAAGCAGTGGCTGCGGAACCTGCAGTCGGAGAAGGGCGTCCTCACCTATGGGAGGCTGAGCCTCACGCGGATCCTCATCCAGGTGATCTGCGTTTGTGCTTGCTGTATCCTCGGATTGTTGCTATGCTCTGTGATTGGCTGATTGGATGGCATTGCTCAATTTGTGCTCGTTTGAGTCTGGATTTGCGATGCAGGGGGTTGACATGTTCGGGAAACGGGTGGGCTTTCTCAAGTTCAAGGCTGACATTGTGGACGAGGAAACCAAAACCAAGGTGATTGATTGGAATGTTTCTGCTACTGTGGTATTGTTGTGCGTTTCTTTGGATCCTAGAATGGTCACTTAGGGCCAACGATTGTAGTCTAGGCACTTGGGTAGTCCAAACACCAAATTTCTTATCAGAGTTTGCTTGATAGTAGTGTAAGGTGTTTCTCCTAGTAAACATATACAAATGTGATTGTACTTTTCCTTTCGTTTCACCTTTACGAATTACGATTGGTAAGGTACTGCCGTACTGGTGAGGAGCAGATTAGTAGAGATAGATGTGTGCTTAGGGTGGACGTTGCCCAGCCTTTGCTTAGGGCGTCCCCAATGAATCGATTTGAGCTAGCTATTTGAGCTCACGATCTGACGTGGTGGAGAGAGAAGGCCAGAAAAGCTACTAGCTAGCGACTATTTCGTCGCTGGTCTCGCACATATATCAAGAAATCAAGGCTCACTGCAGTATGGGACCGGTTCATCTTTCAAGGCAGTGAGTTTGGACTTTGATTTTTTTATTAGTTTACATTGCCACGTTAGTCGGCGATTTCTCCCGTGCCGCTGGGGACGCCCTTATGCTGAATATTTGGGCTGAAGCGCACCTGACCCATGTGTAGTCTGTGACGACTTTGCTTTTGGCACAGAATGTTACATGCACCTTCTGAAGTATGTTTTCCAGCGATCAGCTGGGATATCTTTCCTACATCCACTATTGAATTCTTCGCCTTTAACTCGGTGTTTGCGTGGTGTCTAGCACTAGCACTAGCACTAGCAGGACAATGGTTTAGTTCATACCATCTTTTGACAGTATATTTAGGTTCCAGGAATTGTCTTTGCAAGAGGGCCCGCGGTTGCTGTGTTGATTCTTTTGGAGTGTAAGGGGGAAACATATGCTGTGCTTACTGAGCAGGTATAGTGTACCATGATTTAGAGCACATTGATTGATTCAGTAAGCAAATTCACCTATTGGTTGCTATCGAAATTGTAGGTTAGAGTTCCTGTTGGAAAATTCATGTTGGAGCTGCCAGCTGGGATGCTAGATGATGAGAAAGGTGATTTTGTTGGCACTGCAGTCCGTGAGGTTAGTATCTTGGCTTATGAATACGCATGCAGCTGAAATCTGGATTGTACTGCAGGAAATTAGGCCGCCTTGTATTTGTCCTGTTTTTACCTGGCTTTGGATACATTGCTGTTGTAGTCAGAATTTCATATGAATATGTAAAGTACCAGTTACTGTAAACACTATTCTTGTAGTGATGATCCTTAATTGCTGGCAGGTGGAAGAAGAGACTGGTATAAAGCTGAATATAGAAGACATGGTCGATCTTACAGCACTGCTGGACCCTGCTACCGGAGGTCGAATGCTACCATCACCGGTAGGGCCAACATTTCCCTGAAGAATCAGATTTCTGTACACATAAAAAGTATCTAAATCAACACTTAACTGATGATAAAAGCTGCACAGAGATCTAAACCAGCGCTAGCTATTAGTACTTGATTGCAATCTTTTTAACAAATCAAAAGCAAGGCTGGCTAGGAAATAGAACGTATGCAAGAACCTGGGACTTGCCGGTGTTCTGATCTCTGCTGTTGGAAACAGTGAATTCTAATTCCTGCTAATTCAGACTGACGCCTCTATACGTTACTAGGGCGGCTGCGATGAAGAGATCGGCCTGTTCCTGTACAGGGGCCATGCCGACGAGGAGACCATAAGATCACTCCAGGGGAAGGAAACCGGGCTGCGCGAACATGGCGAGCTGATCCAGCTGCGTGTGATTCCGTACAGCCAGCTCTGGCGGTCCACTGGAGACGCGAAAGCACTCTCCGCGATTGCCCTGTACGAGATGGCCAAGAAGGAAGGCCTGCTGCCGCAGCCGACGCCGTCTCCGTCGGCCAACTTGTAAGACAACTGTGCTGTGCTGTAACAGATTCGATGGCCTGACAACTGGAAGGAATGACACTTGTGAAACAAAATCATATACATATACATTCAGTTTGGAGTAATATGGGCGTGCGTTTGTACACTGTTGCAGCAGCTGCAGTGTGGCTGATTCATCGGTCATTCCGGGTTTGCACTTCGCCGGTTGGCTTTTATCTGGGTCCACGACTGGGCCGGACGCGAAGCTTGTGCATGGGCTGGGCTGGGCTGGGCTAGGCTTTTGCGTTGGCATGGCTGGAGCGAAGAGACCGGGCCGCTGTTGTCACCTCGCACAGAAGCAGCAACGTAGTAGAGTTAGTCCGTTGCAAAAATATAAGGCGTCCGTCCTTAGAATCATTTCTTTTGTAGGAGTAACATATATATAGTATAATTTACGGTAACAAAAGTTTGATAATTAGTAGAAAGTACTCCCTCCTTTCCAATTTATATGTTGTTTTGGGTTTTTTACTATACACAACTATAATTATATTCATTATGTATATTGCATATCTAGTATTTATTTTTTACAACAAACGGCTTTATTTCAGCATCAAAACACTGCTATCAGTCTAGCAGACTGAGTTTGTACAAGAGGGAGTGCCTCAGAGAGAGAGAGCACTGAGACTCACGCATGTTCATAGGACCTAGGAGCATACAGGTTGGATGTTTATATTAGAAGGAGCTGATGCTGCTAAAGCTTGTCTAGCTAGAACATGGGCTGTAGTGTTCATTCTTCTGTTGAAGAACTTGCCGTAGGGCGACAAAGTGCTTCGTTCCTGAAAATCTGAGTAATAGGTTTTTCCCTCCAGGCCGGTGGGTGATTCTGATCAGGCGCATTGAGAAATTGCACCAGTAGCTGGTAATCAGACAGGAAGGTGGGGGGGGAAAATCAAAGTTGAGTGGATAGCTGATGGTCACTGCAAGAGCAAGAGCTGCTGCTTCCGCCATGAGGACTGAGTATACTCCGGAGCTAGACTCGTGCTTTAATGAAGATCGTCCGCGTCGGTGTAATAACCTGTGTATTGACAAAGAAAGATTACGAAGCCCTGCTGGTTTGGGCAATTGGTTAGGTTAACCCGGTACGGTGTCACCGAAGCGTCAGAGTAACATCTGACTCCTTGGATGAGCATCGGCATCGGTATGAAGTACATATATGTTCCCCTGAAGGGATTGTATCCTGCATTAGAAGTCTGTGTACCTTGCGTTGCATGTGGCTGGTGCTCGCTGGCGACATGTTGTTGCGCGGCTGGGCAGTGGAAGCAGCAGAAGAACCTGTTCCTGCAATAGAAGGTGGCATACCTTGCCAGAGTCCTGAGTTTAGTATGTGGTGGCTCTGTATGGTGGCTCGCAGCCCCTCTGGTTGGTGATTGCTGGAATCAGCAGTAGTTTGTCATGAAGTGTGTTGCTGGAATCCTGGGGTGCCTTGCACCTCATGAGACTGCATCTGTGGTTTTGCCGTTAGCAAGATGGGCTGCACCTGCAACCGCATGATGTACCTGAAAGGGGTTCCAATTTTCCCTTTCAAGTTAATATATAGCACAAGTTATGTATCTAGGAATGCTGATATCTAATTACAAATTAATCTAATGTAGGATGTAGCCACTTTTATTGTAGTATAAACTTTGACTAACGTTGGTCAATTGATGAAGACACGAATCGATAGTGACAGCCTTTTCATTGCAGATTCTTGGTGTAATATTGGAGCATTACCGCCATCAGTTAATTAGTTTCTCAACTTATATATGTTAAAATTGCTCTGATCCTCTCTTGGTTATGGATTCCTTTATCCCAAAAAAAAAAAAAAAACAGTTGGTTGTCAGCAAACAAAAGGCTACCTGTTTCAGTAGTAGACACGTACGTGTACTTTGCTACTATAGGTTTCAAAGAATTGAAGTTGAAGCAATAGTGTAGTAGTGTTAATTGTAAATTCCATTATATTGTACTCTTACCAGAGATCGCGCTGTACGTACGTCCTGGGTTCATCGTCACGTGCTCAAAACCGCGCACGCATTGCTAGCTCCTTGGCCGGTCCCTGTTTGAGTGAACGGAGCTGAAGACAGTCGCAGGGCAACTCTCCTTTGGCGGGACGACGACGACGACGTGCGTGCAATGCATGCATGTAATCGAATTAATATTACTGCATGCACACGGCTATAGCTAGCAATTGATGGATCCGGATGAACACAGAACCAGCCGTTGGTGACGACGATGACTGCCTGCCAGAGGAGAGTTGCCTACAACTGTCTTCAGCTGCATGCTAGCTAGTCGTCGTCAGAATAGAAAACCAGGTAGCTGCTCCATGGATCTTGATCTAGCTAGCTTAGCACCTTTTCCCAACTCCTCTTCTTCTCCCTCGCGGCGTCCGCGCTCCTCTTATAGCAGGCGGCGGCGGCGGCATATGCCGTGCTGCAGGATGGGATATTGGGATATCCATATGAGACTCTCTGAGAGATCGATCGACCCCTATCGGTGGATGCATGATGCGCTGCGACTTTAGGTTCAGGCCCATGGTTTGTACCATGGATATCCCTCCTCCAGATTCCTCCGCGACCATCAACTTTATCCTATTCCCCGGCCACGATTGAGCCCTCCCTCGATATGGAGAATCCCGGGGCTGGCCGGGTGCCGATGGAGATGGCCCTGCTGCTGCGTCGCTAGCTCCTCGCCTGTCAATGCAAGTTGCCTCCAAATTCCAATTGCATGCCGCTAGCTGTCGTTGTCCGCTGCGGGCGTACATTTGTCTGTCTTTTCATATGCTGGCTGCGTTGAGCCGACCGGCTGGTTCATGCAACATGCATGCATGCACGCATAAAGATCATGCTTGCGTGCTCCTGCTTCTGTAAATGCCAAGCTAACAATGTTCAGTTTTCAGTGTTAAAACCATTCGTCTCATGATTCTGTTTATTTTCAAGGTTCTCAAAGCACTAGTACAAAAAAAAAAACTCAACACAGACGATTTTAGAGGTGGGAATGGAGCCATCGGTTCGAACCCGCAACCTCCCCCTCACGCGTAACCTCCTCTAACCACTCCACCTAATACTCACATGTATCTTAATTGAATTAGGTTCGTCACATATTGTTACAAACCGATGGAAAATAGATTGTTTGAGGCCCTAAACGAAGTCAAATGAAAAGGTTTTCAACTATGAAGTTGCATAACTTTTCAAGATCTACAACTTTTATGTTAAAATTTTCTCATCCGATGTTGTTTATAAAAATTGAATTTTAAATTTGACAAATTCAAACGTATTTTTCGCTGGTAAGATTATTTCAAATGAAAAGGTTATCAACTTACAAAGTTTCATAACCTTTTGAGATATACAACTTTTATTTAGATGGTTTTTTTCATACGAGGTAATTTGAAAAACTCAAAAAATTAAATTTCAGATTATTTCTACAAACAAGTCTCTTAAGGAACCACCACCAGAAATTGATTTCTAGTGGCGGTTCCTAGAGAGACCCACCTGTAGAAATGAGGCGGTTCTCTTAAGAAACCGCCACTAGAAATCAATTTCTAGTGACAGTTTTCTTAAGGAACCACCTGTAAAGGTGGCACTGATTTCTAATAGCGTCCGTCAAGCGAAACCACCTGTAAAAAAAAAATATCAGCGTCAAGACAAATGAGATTTGTACTAGTGAAGAACGGTTGCAATTGCCATTTAGTTTTGATTTTGGTGTTGACGATCATTGTGACATAAGAAATTTTGTCTTTCGTTGCCTGGTTATACTTGAACAGAGTCGCTACTTTCAAAGTTAAGCCTCTGAAACATTGTGTCGAAAATTTATGGTGCATCGCCCTTGGTACCTCTGACATGGCGGACACAATGACTTGTCGCCTGTAGGGTCAAGATAGTGGATTAGAGGATATTGACCGTAGTTATTGTTCATTTTAAACCATCAAAATATAAAAAAGGGCATATATCAACCTCCAACATAGAATTAGGACTTTATCTTATAGAATTCTATATGTTTTGGTGAATCTATGATTTTGCAGGTTGTTATCAGAAAAAGGAGGAAAGATATTAAGGACATCAGGCTTAAAAAACATATTCCGCCGCAAAACCAAATTTAGAAGAATTTATAAGACACGAGTTCACCGGGCCATTATTCCATCTAGATTATCACTCAATTAAAAAAACAAATAAAGACCTTTCATGCGCCTAGTGGATGGCGCAAGTTCTGTCATTGTCCTCACCATGATGTGATGTAGCAGGTATGGCATCGACGGAGCTCATGCAGAGGAAGGCAGTCGGTTGTGTGCTCGCGTTGGGGTCGTGGTGCTTGTCCACCCGTGCAACGACACAGGGAGAGGGGGAGCCCGCGTGCGGGGCGATCTAGTGAAGCTCGTCAGGGGTGGCTCGGGCGCTCGACAGAGCTCGCGCGCTGGATGGCCGGTGGAGCTAACGTGCAGGGGTCACCAGAGCTTGCACGGGGGCTCCATATTGGTAGCGTGAAAATTTTGCATTTTAGGTCATTTTTAGAAACTTTTTTTTACAGATAGCCTCCCAGAAAAACTATTTTTTGAAAATGAGACAAAGTTCGGCGTCATGTGACATGACTGCCGAGGTATGTGGCTCGGCGTCATGTGACATCACGCCGAGCTCCTGCCACGTCAACGACGACCTGTGATCACATTCGACAGCGTGGCTGCGGACCCTACAGAGCTCGGCGTCGCGTCAGTTAACGCCGAGCCACAGACCCTCGGCGTCATACGACCTGACGCCGAGGTCGCGCGCGTCACATTGCTATGAATCAAAGTCCGATGCTAACCAGCTGCGCATTGCAGGTGCTCATGCGAGCGCTGCTCCTTTTCATCTCTTCGTTAACTCTGGGTGTGTTTAGATCACAGTTGCAGTTGCAATTCTGCACTTGTAGCACGTACGTTTGTATTTGATAATTTTTATCCAATCATGGGCCCAGGTAGAGTTAAAAGATTCGTCTCGTGATGTACATACAAAAAGTACAAACATGCAAACATTTCGTCTACATTTAATGCTCCATACATGTGCCGTAACGTTAATGTGACTAGTTGTAATTGTAATTTGCAGTGGATCTAAACAGGGCCTCTATCTCCCTCTCTCTCTCTCTCACATTAATTCTCTGTCCCTGTCTCGCATGGCCATACTACAATGCACATGGTGACAGAAACACAGCCATGCGCTCTCTCTCTCCACATCTCTCTTGGCAGCATGCATACCCGCTCTCTCTCTTTCACACGCATATACTCTCATCTATCCTAATAAATATACGTAATTCTTTGACTTCTACTATTTCTCTTTGACCATTCGTCTTATTCAAATTTTTTATACAAATAATAAATTAAATAAATCATTATGAAAATATCTCGAACAATAAAATAGATCATAACAAAACAAATAATATTTATTAAATTTTTTTAATAAGATAAACGGTCAAACAGAAATCATAGAAGTCAGAGAATTATGTTTATTTGTGGGACGGAGTGAGTGAAAGGTCCTAGATGGCTAGAGGGGGGTGAATAGCCTATAAAAATCTACAAACAACACTTAACAAGCCGATTAGTAACAATAGCAAGCTTTGCAAAGCACTAGCTCTAACCTACACTATGCAAGCCACCTAGACAAGTATACTACACTATGATCACTAGTTCACACTCAAAGGCTATGTCACTACTATACACTACTCCTAAATAAGCAACTAACTAACAAACTACACAAGACAGTAAGTACACAAATATAAAGAGTAAAGGTGATTTCAATACCCTCGGTGTAGAGAAGAGATGAAGTCCAATATAACCAATCAATCAAATACAAGAGAAATCCTCGGTAGAGAGATGACACAAGATTTTTACCGAGGTTCACTTGCTTGCCGGCAAGCTAGTCCTCGTTGTAGCGATACACCCACTTAGGAGGTTCACGCGCTAATTGGCATCACACGCCAAACCCTTCTCAAGGGTGCCGCACAACCAACACAAGACGGGGATCCACCAAGCTACGAGCAATCCACTAAAGATGCCTTTCGCGATCTCCCGCAGGGATAGGCTCAAGAACCCCTCACAATACCTTGATCGAAGGCGGAGACAATCACCAACTCCCATCAACGATTCTCGCAGCTCCAAGCCGTCTAGGAGTCGGCAAACTCCAAGAGTAATGAGAGAAACCGCTGCGAATCACCACTACCAAGTGCCTCTAGATGATCTTTATCAATGCAATGCACTTGATGCTCTCCAAACTCATCAAATGATGATCACAATCAAGTAGGATGAGTGAGAGTGGAGTGGGAAGGCTCACAAGTATGCTATGATGTACAGGAGTGCCTAGAGATACTCCCCAAACCAGACAAGTGACTATTTATAAGCCATACACAAAGAACTAGCCGTTTTAGATTTCACTGCGTACTGTCGGACTGTCCGACGTCCACACCGTCGGACTATACCGCACGGTCCGACGCCCCGGATGAACGCCACGTGTCACTAGCCGTTTGAAGTCGAACGTTGGATCACAACGGCTAACTTCCCGCGCTAAACGAACCGTCGGACGGACGAACGTCGGACCAACACCCGCGGTCCGACGCCCACTGCCATTGCACCGTCGGACTAAAAATACACGGCGCGTCGGACCAAACGAAACCACGGTCCGACGTTTCCAGAGAGCTCCCCGAGCCCTAAAAACCGTCGGACATTGGTCCGACGCTCACCGTCGGACTAACGCCGAGAGTCCGACGCTCTAAGAGCTCGCCACGTGTCAGCTCTCGCACGATCTGCACCGTCGGACGCTCGGGCAAAAAGTCCGACGCTCCGAAACCGAGCGTCCGACGCTCCTCCGCAGGGTTAGCCGTCGGACCGAGGCTAATGGTCCGACGCTCTGTGACTCTACGGTCCGACGCTCTATTTTCTTAGGATTTTCACTCAAACCTTTCATCCTTTGTTCCCATGTGCTAACACCAAGTGTTCTACACCTTGTGCACGTGTGTTAGCCTTTTTAAAAGAGTTTTTCAAGGGTTTATTAGTGTCACTAGCATCTATATGCAATGCAATGATCATGAACACTTAGTGGCACTTGATAACCGTATTTCATCAACGATTTCACCCCTCTTGATAGTACGGCTATCTATCCTAAATGTGATCACTCCCTCTATGGAGTCTTGATCACCAAAAGCAAAAGAGCTCCTATAGATTATACCTTTGCTTTGAGCTCCTAACTTTTTCACCATCTCTTAATGAAGCTTGTGGACTCCTTTTGATGATGGACTTATACCATTTGCATGGACGCTGTCATCGCCCTTCACTTGTGGCCTCCACCGACCTGGTCCTTTGCTCCATCTTGCCATTTGCTAATCAATTCTCATGAAACACTTAGAGCAATCGTTAGCAAACTAGGTTTCATCAATTACCCAAAACCAAACATGAACTTTCAGTGAGTACTGCTCGTTGAGACTGAACCGAGCAGCAGCGTCCACAGTAGCCTGACATACTATTCCCGCGTGGTAAAGGCACTCTTTAGTTCCCAAACTTCCAAAACAAATTTTCCAAGATTTCCCGTCACATCAATCTTTGGAGGTACGCTTGAAACATTAAATGTAGGTAAAAAAAATAACTAATTATATAGTTTGTCTGTACATATCGAGATGAATCTTTTGAGTCTAGATAGTCCATAGTTGGATAAAATTATCAAATATAAATGAAAGTGCTATATTACCAGAACCCAAATTTTTGTCAATGTGAAGCCTGCCACTCTGGTACAGACCTTGATCCATGCTAGCGTGCCCACTTGAGATTCCAGCAGAGCACGTGAGTTTAATGTGAACTTCTCCCTGGACTTTTGACTCTGATGAAACCCATTAACTCTTATAGGAACGGAAGCAGCAGGGACCGGGATAGCGTGCAGTAGTAACGGATGAAATTAATCTTATTTAAGTTTTTATTCCACTTTAAGATGCATGAAATTAATCACATTAAATTTTTCATCATATTAAAGCCTAGTTCGTTTGTCTGAAAAGAAGCGCTAATTTCGGTTGATGCTGATTTATTGTGAGTGAAAAATATTGTTTTATGTCTAGAAAGAAGTCAAAATAAGACATGCGAACATAACCTAAATTTCTTGGTTCGCTTGAGCTAGATTCAGCTTATTTTCAGCTACAGAACAGTATTTTCCTCTCCGAACAATTCAGCCGTATGATTTGTCCAGCCGAATTTCAGGTCAGCCGTGCAATTCGTCCAGCCGAATGTTAGCAACGATGACGCCGCACATGAGATGGGAAAAGCGCAGAGTTTATTTTTTACGCCGATTGGATATTTAGGCAGTATGTTAAAGTGGAATAAAAAAACTAATGTGATTAATTTCAAAAATCGTTCCACCAGAAAACGACATTAGGTAAAATAAAATGTCAGAAAAAAGATTTTATTTTCACTTAAAAATTATGTTCGGAAATTGTTACACAAAAAATATTAGTTTTTGACCATAAATTTAGATTTTTGTATTTTAGAAAAAATATTTTTGGCTAAACAACATAACTGAAAACAAAGCCAACTCTTCTGTGCTCACTGCTCTTTTTTCCCCTCCAAAAACAGAGAACGATAAGAGAGAAAGGGGATCTAATCCTGGCCATTGATGGCTCTATGGACGGGTGAGAGACTACTACTGCTTATGTTGCAGTAGTAGTTACTACTGCACCCGATCTTGGTCCAGCAGCAATGGTCTATTGGTTCACACGGAAACAGTAGAGCACCAGCACCCCTATGCTGCCAAGCACTGCCTTAATCACTGAGATGAAGTGATGGCCCAAGGCAGGGAGGGCAGTTAGGAGAATCTTCGGAGGGGAAAGAGCGTCGCAGCCTCGGTGTCAGGTCGTATGACGCCGAGGGTCTGTGTCTCGGCATTAACTGACACGACGCCGAGTTCTGTGGGACCCGCAGCCACGCTGTCGAATGCGATCACGGTCGTCGCTGACGTGGTAGGAGCTCGGCGTCATGTCACATGACGCTGGTCACATGACGCCGAACTTTGTACTATTTTTAGAAATAGTTTTTCTGAGGGGCTACCTATAAAAAAAGTTTCTAAAAAGGACCAAAATGCAAAATTTTCACTATTGGTAGCCTGGTTTCCTCTAAGCCACCCATCCAAGTAGCCCTTACGCGTGTGTGTGTGTGTGTGGAGTTTAAGGAAGACTTGTATGAGTTGAGTCTCATCTCTAGTAGTGCTTAGTAAATTACTTAGTGATTAGCATAGGTATTTTGCAAAGTGCTTACGTTAATTAGATCATCGCCCTAGCATTTGCTCTAGGTTTAGGCCTAGTGTTTAGTGAGGTTAGTGTTTACGTGCAACATATTGTTGCACACTAGAGGAGCTTGTGGTTTTGTGAGACTATACCAATCACGCTTATGGTGTGACCACCACCATGAACACGAGGGAAAAAGACCCGTGCCGTGAATTTGAGTATAATTAAAAGTATAAAGATAAAGGATGATGTTGAAAAGTATAAATCTTAGTAAAATTAAACTCTTGATTGCTATGACAATGAATCTGAGGTCTGAGATTTGAGTGTTTGAATTGATTCGCAAGCTGGGAAGATTACACTATGCCCATTTTCTCCATGCTATTGTTAAATTAATTAGTTATCTAAGAGCACACAAGTCACCTCAGTTATACCATTTAGCATCACACTTTTCTAGGTTGAACTGACATTTTAATCCTTGTTCAACTGAATTTAATTCTTCATCATTTTGGTTGATTTTCTTTTGTGAAAATGCCATGCTCTTCTAGCCCAGTTTATCATGGTATAGTGTACATGTAGTTTGTGTGTTTATCATGCTTTTCTCATGACACCAACTACATTATTTATTTAAATAAACTTTTGGCCTTTGTGTAGTTTTGAATGCCTTTACTTGTTTGTGAGATTGTGTCATATTACCGCTTACATCTAACAACTCAGCCCCGAATGAATTGTGTTGAGTTTACCCTAATTAATCATGTTGAGCTTCTATTTTCCTACCTTAGAACAAAATTATACTAGTGCTGAGATTTTAGAGTGAACTGAAATACGGTGCTGCAAATGGGTTTGTTGCGTTGATTGTCAAAATTTTACTATGCCCATAGCCATGATAGTTCCAGAAGATATATGTCCTCACCTACTACTGGTTATTTCTTGTACTTTTGAGTACTGTTATCAAAATCTCTAATTTTCTTCATACTGAGGATATGATGTATAAGAGAATAATGCTTTATTAAGCTAGATGGTTTTATTAAACTAGCTCCAAAATCAACGCTTATGAACGTTTGATCTTTCTAACTCTAGCAAATTGAAGCTAATAATATCCATAGCCAAATTTTTATAAATTTTGGATTGTTGTATGCATGCCTTAATTGAATAAATTCTACTATTTCCTAATTATTACCTTCCACATATTAATGACTAGAAAAATCACAAGCAAAAGTATCAAAACCTAAAAGTACTGCTTCTCCCTATCAACCAAACGTAGCTTATTATATTTTAAAAATTGACTCGACTCTACCATTATGAAAATTAGAAGCATAGCGCGTCGCTATGGAAATTACGGATGATTTAGGATAAAATCACACCGCCTATAATTGCTTATATAAAGAGATAAATTATTATAAATCAATGTTGGCGGATATTGTGTCACGCTGATGTGGATAGCTAAACGCAGATTAGTGGATGACGTGTCTCGCTGACGTGAATATCACAAATGCATAGTGAGTTGTAATAATTACATGTGCTACTAGACTGCTAAGGTAGATAGCTTGCATGTTAAGATAGATTGTTAGTAGAGTTTAAGATTATAAGAGATATATATATATATATTCTACAATTACCACTAAATATTAATCTAAATTACCCACAACACAAAATAGATAAAAGCAACCCCTAATATCCATATCAGTTAACCAAATATGCAGTTATGAAATATAATATAAAGTGACACTTAAATTTACATCAAAACTATCTGCCCTTCAACTATTAAAATAACATAAAATGACCCCTAAATGTGTATCTAAATTATCCAACTTTACTATTAAAAAATAACATAAAGTAACACCTAATAAAATAATTGACTAAGTTCGATATTGTTAACGTAATCAGAATTCATGATAGACATGTATGATTTGTGTCACTAGGCAAACTATGTGCACATATGCATAAAGTGGCGATGAACATTTCGGTATGAACCCAAATACATAGTTCAAGGTTTGAAGCTAAGGTTTCAAGTAAACATACGTAGGACATGAATGAAGGCATGATGTATAGGGGAAAATACAAATGGATATGGAATAGTATATGGACTAATTCATAATTAAAGTGTGTACCATGAGAAGGTAGCAAAGTAAAGAAAATATTCATATGAGATTTCTTTGAAAATACAAATACATGAGAGGGAGAGAGAGAGAGTTTCAATTGAACACATGTAGAACACACATGGAAGTGCACTGCAAATGGGAACTATGATTGGGGAAGGAAAATAGATAAAGCAATTGTAACTAAAGCTTACCACAATAGGGTAAAGCAAAGAAAGTGTCAATGAGTGTCATATTAGAATATGAACACATGTATGGAAGATAGTTTCAACTAAACACATAGAGGTATGACGTGAAGTGACGGATCCAGAAACAGACTTTGGGTGGCCAAATAAATCATAGCAGCCATACACTCAAGGTACAGCAAACAATACACAATTGAACATGTTCAAACAAAAAAATATATCATAATAGCCCTAGAATATGAAATATTGCAAACTAAAATAAGGGAATCACAGGATTGGATATTCAAAACAAAAAAAATAAAACATGATCTCCCGTTCTCATGTCTCAAAACTCACAATCAAATTAATAGAGAGCTTATATTCTGCAAATTTAGTTTAACAATACAAGGACACAAAAAAATTGCTAATCAATGCATTCTTTTTTGCGCTGACCTACACATTATCAGTCGTTGTCATTGACATACACTAAAACCCATATATCCTTCATTAATAGCGCGTGCTAGAGGTTCAAAAGATTCTTCATGGTAGCTATTGTAACTTTTGGTTTGATGGCATTGCAGTCTCTTCATGAGTTGCACTAATCAACTGTTTTAAATTTAATTTATTTTCGCATCCAAATAAAAATAACTTAGTAAAATTATCTGATTTTGGTCATTCAGCAGCCAAATGTGTGGTATGAACTCTAAATCCTTGAACTAATTTTTGCAAGCTATGAAGATTATCTTCTATCAACTGATTTTTGCAAGCTATGGAGATTATCTTCTATCAATTTTATTCTTGCTACTTAATTGATATAATTCCTTGGATGGCCTAAGTTGTACCTTTCGGCAACACACTTCCTGTACTGCTAGTTCAATTGAAATGTTAGTCCTTGGTTCATTGAATTTGTTCACCCTTTTGTTGCTTTCTCCTTCATGAAAATTCCGTACTCTCTTCTCGCTTGGTTTTTCATGATAGTGAACCACAACAGTCATGTAGATTTTGTGTTTGTCACATTTTTCTCATGATGATACCTTCATGTTATGGCATTATTTGAATGGTCTTTTGGTTTTATCTTGTTTCAAATGCATGTTGTTGTGTTTTATTGCTTCCTTATAATGCTCTTCCCAATCAGTCATATTGAGCTTCTATCTCACCTACTCCTAGAAAAAATTAAGCTATTCCTATGAATTGAGAGTTTAGAGGCAACTGAAAATGGGGGACTGCTAATATGCTTTGCACACCCACTGTTATACTTAGAGGGTACGGTAGCACGGATGTTTCACCATGTCTAGAAACTCAATCTATAACTTCTGCACCATGCATAGTATTCCAAGAAATATCCCTTATTCCTATGCTTTACCAAAGCAGGTGTGTCGTGATTGCCATGTTTTTGACTAAGCGTGTCCTATCCCTTCCACCTTTCTCATAGAAAATTTGTGTAGCCCATAAACCAGCCTTACTAAAACCTTGAATAAAAAAAAGTCGAAATGAATGGATTTTCCATGTTCAGCCAAGAAAGCCACAATAGCATACGTCACATCTCGTTTTATTGTTGCACCACTCTTTAGTGATATGCCAAGAACCGAAGATCTATTGCATTACTTGTGACTCCAAACAGTAGCCATGAAACTTTATTAATTATCATCTAACACCCATGCCGTGTGCTACGAATTAGTCATTGTGTTAGGATTTTTAGCCCAGACATTAACATGAGTTTTGATATAACAGCATTGGTTTTCTTTATGTAATATGTGTCATTTTTTTCACTTAATTCATAAAGGAGAGCACCTGATACTTGCTTTGCTCCACCACAGGGGACTGTAGTTCAGAGTTTAAACAACATGTACTTCATATATACACTTAAATGGTATTTGTGACTCTCTACACTCTCTTCCACCACTCCTAATATATGGAAACTACCATACATGTCTTGAGGATTGTTCTGATGTGATAAGATTTTTATAAAAGCAAAAACTACTCGCTATGGCAACTACCATATGTGATAAGATTTTATAAAATCAAAAACACTAGTTGTGCATAATGGAGTAATTTGTAATCCTTTGGAAACAATATTAACTAAACTAATCCCATATACATTTGTTCCTTGCTTTCATTAAAAAAGGCATTTGTTTCTTGCTAATAGATCACTACACACTTCTGGACTTCTCAACAGAAGTCTTCTCTACAAATTTTTAGATTTTCTTCTGCACCTCAGCTACTCACGTGTAGTCACGTCAAATTAGACATATTTCACACTTCACATTAGTCAGTTGCCAACACGGCCTTTGGAGTGAAGACGCCTGTGAGCATCGTCGGCCTCCGGCTCTACCCGTGGCCTCTAGTCCACCGCACGGTGTGCCGGAAAAAGGATGATGCGCCATAGAACACGGTGTGCCGGAAAAAAGGATAATGCGCCATAGAAGAATTATCAAACATCGGTAAAAGTCACAAAATGTGCATCTGCTCTGCTCCGAACAACAAAGAGTGGAGTGTTTGGCACTGCTCCACTCCTGTTTTTTCAGCTCTGCTCCACAAACTTCACCATAGAGTAGCTTCACTATAGAGTTCTTGAAGCGGGTGGTACTATTTGACACACAGCTCTACTCTAATTTTAGAAATGAGTTGTTTTTATGCAAATGGTCTATCATGCCCCTAATTGAAATTGCATTTGAAATTGCCATAATTTGAGTACAAATAATTGTCCATATATAAGCATAACGACCATGAATCAAAGTGTTCCAATAATTCTATGGCGGCGACGCTGAGCCGCTATGGGTATGGGAGGAAGTTGAAAGGAATAGATGGGAATGGTAATTAATGAATGACAATGAGGGTAATTATGCATTAACTCTATGAGAGAGTACAAAACTCTAAAAACTGGACTACCCTTGAGGTACTCCATAAAAAACATAGAGTTGGCCTCTAGCTTTACCTTTTTGCGGAGCAGAGTTTATGAAGTTGAATGTGTCTGATAACATAGAGCTGGAGCGGAGCTCAAAATACAGGAGCGGAGCAATCCTAAACACCACCGGACAATAGAATCAGCAAGCATGCTGAGCAGGTCGATAGGGCGTCAGTGATAAGTTGAACCTTATTTTCAACTAAAATTAAATAAGTCCCAACGACCATAATAAATACTAGGTGCCATAAATAAATAATTGTATGGTAAATAGACCGGAGGTTGCCTGACTTGAATATTGGGTGATCATGCTGTGCATCTGAATAGGAGTCATTGAGTGCCTGCTGTTCAATCCATTAGCCAATTTGATTACTTGGTACGTGTGAAGTATACATCTTAACAGGGCACGGTTTACAGGTTTTACAAACAAGCTCACTTTCAAATGCATGAGTAGTATCAGTTTGAAAATACAAAGTAAGACTGAACACTAGGAAATGTACAAGGAATTTATCCTACCAACTGTAGGAGAACTGAATATCGGAAAACATATACTCCTATGTATTATTTAGCTGATAATATGAACCAATAAACAACATTGATTTCATTCCTATCGTGTTTATCTAGTATATACAAGAACAACTCAACTGCTTCTGCTACCACTGATTTGGAAATGCTTCCCTGTAGCTCATATCTTCATTACGAGAAACCTCCCTTACTGTGGCATCTGTGACTCGAGTGTTCAGAAGCCTCTCTGCAATTCTGTCTTTGGTGGTAACTTTCTTTTTCAGCATTGATGCCAACGTTGGTGCCTTTGTCTTACCTCTGCGTCCTCGTCGACCCTGTGCTTCTGGAGGCTGCTCATAGGCTGCCGCAGAACGGGAAGTTGAAGCAAGAGCTGCATCTCGCAGAACATCTTCATTGTGCTGACGGATTCTTGCGCGTTGGGCCCTTTTCTGTGCCTTGCGATCTATTTCTCTTTTCCGGACATTTTTAATTGCTTGTCTTGCTACCTGCTCCGCAGTAATTTTATCTAGATCATGAGTTCCAGCTATATCACCATAATCATTATTGATAGCTGTCGTTCTTGAAGAGGTTTCCTCCATACAATCACTGTCACTGTTTCCATTAAGCTCATTTGAATGTCCTCCTATGTCTAAGTGCTCAACAGGATTTACTTCTGCATTAGAACTACCGCTGTTCTGCTTAATTGGATTTCCTTCTGCGTCACGTGGGACAATCGGTCCATGGAAAGGACATAACTTAAGATCCCTTCTCTGGCAAAGTCCGTCCTTTCTTTAGAGGGGCACGACATGGTAGGATCTCAACTGGGCCTTCTCTATAAATTGAGCAATGAACATTCAACTCTGCAATTTTTGCCGCAGGTATAGTGGCATCATTATCCACTCTTCCCCAATGACTCTCGACCTCGAGTCCCCTCTGGTTTACGTGTACATCCCCACTTGAGCCCCAGCGATCGAAGACAGAGCTCCATGGCAGCACAGGGGCTTCAGCGAAGAGCTTTGATTTTTCTGGATCAAGATTTCTCATTCCACTAGGTGCAACTGGTGCCTTGCAAATGTCAGACACTCCACCGACCATCCGCTTTCCCTTCCCGGTGTCCTTGCTAGTGCTCGCAACATCTAAACTGCTCTGGACCCTGGCACGATTTGGTGCCTCTATGTTTCCCTCCACCCAAAACTCATCAGTCCTCTTCCTCTTGGTCACTCTTCCGCCTATGAACATTATCAAGGTCAAGACCAAGCTCATTGCAACGATCTCTCACAGCCCTTATCTCATTCTTAACATCAATGAAATCCTTCAGTGCAGAATCTCGGAAATGGTTGTCAGGAAGGTTGACCCTCACAAGCACAGTTATCCACTCCTTTACTGTGACCAAATGCTTTGACACAAGCAACCGGTGTGCTTCCCTCAGTGCATCAAAAACTGCCTCATTCTCCTGAGTCTCAGGAACCCACTCCCCAGCCTTCAAAGATGCCATTCTAATGCTCCGCATTGACAAGGATGCAATCTCCTCCTCCGCATCCTCGTCATTCACATAATAACCCTCAAATTTCTTATATTCAGCACGGATGATCTCCAATCCGTTGCGAATCTCATCCATCGTGAACCGAATCTCCGCCTTGATTGACGCAAGATTTTCACGCAATTGCTCAACCTTGGCAGCATAGATCTCCTGCATGCGAGCCTCACGAGCTGCACGAGCATCAACGGTGGCCCGTAGACCACAGAAATTGACGCGTGCGGACTCCTTGAGGTACTCGACGGCCAGGCGGAGCTGGCGGTAGTGCGCACCAAAGAGATGGTGCCAGCGCTCGAGCGCCTGGACGGCGGCCTTCCGGAGTAACGCAGCGGACGCGGCCGGCGGCGGTAGCGGGTTTGCGCGGCGGAACCCGACGGCGAGCGGGAGGAAGCCGTCGAGCGAGTCAGCAAGGAGGGAGCGGAAGAGCTTGGAGCGCATGAAGAGCTCGTCGGCGATGCTGAAGGCGAGGAGCCGCACCTGCACCGAGGAGGGGGGATCAGAGCGTTAGGGTTTGGTGAAGTTGGGGGGAATTGGTGCAGGGGAAGAGGGAGGTGTCGGGAGGCTTACGCACGTGGGAGTGGGGCTTGGACATGAGGGAGAGGATGAGGCGGAACGCGTCCCGGATGGCGGTGTCGGAGGAACGGGCCGTGGATTTGATGGCGCGGAGGAGTACCGGGTCGACGACGGGCGCCGTGGTGGAGGTGGCGCGCTCGATTAGGGACGCCATGGAGGAATCCGCCGCTGCCGAGGATAAGGAGGGGCCCGAACCCAGCTCAGCTTCGATCGCTGCCCGCGTCTGCGGCTGCGGCGGCGCCCGGCGCCTGGCGAAGCAGGAGGAGGCCATCGGGCGCGGCATGTCGGCGAGGCGGACAACAGGAAATCGATCGCCGTTCTGGGTGCCACTTCTGGGCAGCGATGGAGCCGGGATTTTGGACCAGATTTCCTCTCTGGTTTGTGGGCCCAAGCCGGATTGGTGTCGCTCCATTTGACGCTAGCGTATGCCCATTTTCTTTCTTTTTTTTTTTTTTTTTTTTTTTGAGATTGCGTATGCCCATTTTCAGATTGACTTCAATCGCCTACCAGAAAACCATTTTCTAGGGCTTTTAGTTGATATATGGTAGCACCCTGTTTCTTCTTTAGTTTAAACGGCAAACTCATGGACTAAAATTTTAGGCCACTTCAGATCACTTTTGTAGTCTACTCCCTCTGTCCCTTTATATTTGTTGTTTTCGGTTTTTGTGCCACAAGTTTGACTAGAATTTATAGATATTGCGGACAACATTCATATCTCCAAATAAATTTATTAAAAAACTAGATTAAAAGATCTATCTAATGATATCAATTATGTATCGCAAATATTAATAATTTTTTACATAAAATTAATCAAAGTCATTTCTCGGGAAGCGAGAACGACAAAAATTTAGAGACGGAGGGAGTATGTTTTTTATTTCTAGATTCTATTTGACTGCTCGCTTTATTTAATTTTTATTCAAATAACAAAATAAATTATAATAGTTATATAGAAATTTTGAAGAAGACAAACCCTTAAACAGCAAAGTGTTGAATTCAAAAGCGTTAGAAACACTTTCAATCTCCTATTGACCTAAACGGGTCTAAAACTTTATTGGTTGTGTGGTTTAAAGTATTTATAAGATTTGTTAAACTTTAGAAACACTTTAGACCTCCCGTTTGAAGCCCCAAGAGCTAAACTGGTCTACCATAGGATCCAAACAGGACCATATCCTCCTCTCTTTATAAAGTTTAGGATTGAATCCCGTTTGTTCGTACATATCTCCCAAAAAGTCATCAAAATATATTACACCTATGGACCTGTGTGGGACTGTTGATAGCAAAAAGAAAAAGAAAAGAAAAGAAAAGAAAAGGAGAAGCCATTATCTAAATTATTGAAATTTAATTTAATATGAAATATTTTAGATGGACCATTGTCTGAATTGTTGAAATTCAAATAGCAAAACTTATTGAAATTTAAATTTGATATGAAATATTTCAGACGGACCATTGTCTAAATTGTTCAAATTCAAATAGCAAAAGGATTAAAGTGGATTCATTGTCTAAATTTAAATTCTTAAAATTTCAATAAACAGCTAACTATTTGCTTGGTATAAATTGCAAATTTCCACTAGTGCTAATTTTTAATATTGGTGTTTTAAATTATTCAACTTTTTGGAATATAACACTATAATTTCTTTCTTTTTTTTATACATGGTCGAAGTTTAACTGGCTTTTGCTTTGATTTAAACCAATTCATAGTACTTTCGTAACGGTGATACCAGACTCTATTCTCAAAATCATCTCGCAACGGCGACAAGACCAGTGGAGTAACATAATTTGGGCAACATGCGTTCACGAATCACAAGACACACCATACGCTGAAGATAACGGCATGGATGAAAAGCGATCAAAATTTTGCAGGGCGAGCCCAGGTTCAGTAGCTTCAATCAATTTATCGATTTACAGCAATCAAATCGACGCACATACAATAATAATACAACAGCCCCTTCGGGCAATGGCAATGGCGCTCTCTCCCAGCTGCCTTGGTGTTGGTTTGCGCTTATATGGAAGGAATCATGATGACACAAATACATCGCGAAGCTCCATCAGAAAAGCGAGTTATACGTCAGGAAGGTGCAGGCAATGGACGCAACACATATCACCAGGGATGGTAGCAGGGTGACGTTGAGGAGCATCCCCACGCCCAGGTACCCCGCGGCAGTGATGGTGCCGTCGGCAACCACCCTCGCCAGGGTCCCAGCCTCAGTCGAGAGGAGACCACCGTTGTATGTGCCACGGGAGAGGCGGGACGACATCACGCTTGATAAGAGGGAAAGGTTCACGCCTGCGTTTGCCAATAAGATCAGAGATTTGGTTCAAAGCCAAGGAGAAGCAGTACTTTAAAAAAGAATGGATTTTTGTTTACCTTCGAGAACTTCGGCAGAAACAAATGTGAAAAGTGCTGAGACAACATACTGGACAACAGAGTATGTACTTGTAACTTTGAAGCTGAAAATGATGCCTACTAGCAATGTGATTTGAGATACCATGAGGAGTTGCCTGGCAAAAACATCAACAAATTTGTTAGCAGACTGTAGGTTTCCCTCAAAAACACAAAAAGGGCAGAGTTCTAGGTGTCTATATAACAGTAGTAAGTGAATTGTCCGTTGGTCACTGACCAATCGTAATATATAGCCAATAAAACGAAAAGGAAAAGGTTGCTTGTACGGAGGCATGAAAAATCCACAAACCTGTCCTCAAACATATTGCTGATGTATGTTCCAACAATAGCATTAACAGGAAGGACTGTCAACCCAAGGATTGCTAGAAAAATTGCCACTGCGCTTGTATTCCAACTGAAATAGTGATTGGTGATAACACTTGACTCCGAAAGCAAAATCTCCATTGCGTATTTAAGCATGAAGTATATCAACAACTGGACCTGTATGAGCAAAGTACAACTGAGTCAAGACGTCCAGAAGTAGAAGATTACAACAGCATAACATCGTGCTTTGCTTGAATGAGTATGGGGTAGACAAACAGCTTGTTCGGCAGCCTGTTTTATGGCTTCTCTGCAGCTGCGGCTGCAGAAGCCAGGGAAGCGGCTGCAGCTGCAAACAGTTGTGCACCTCCCACAGCCATCAGCAGCAGCAGGCACTGCCGAACAGCTGCTATGCAGCCCAAGCAGCCATAGCCCAGCAGGGCTGAAAAAAGGGGCTGCCGAACATGCTGAAAAGGTTTTCCTTTGATCCTCAAATATAGAATGTAACTTCAATTTTCTAGTGGCTTTAGTTTCTTTTTGAAACAAATTACAGTTCCCAACCCCTTGCCATTATTTAATGTAAGGAAAACTTGTGTAGGGAACCTGTAGAAATCAAAAGCTATATAGGCCGTCTATAGTGCAAGAACAAGTGAAGCTGAAACATATCTAGCTTATTTCCAATCCCTCAGTAATTTACTTGGATTCAAATAAGCACTCAGGAAAATAAGTAAAGTAGCTAATCAAGAGAAGCGGTTATTTGGTGTAACAACACCCTGATACCTTTACAGATGGGGTAAGCAATCGGTATGCTGAGCCAATTGATGTTGCAGGTTTGCGAGAATCATCTGCAGCTTCTTCACTATCATCAACGTCTTCATCGTCATCTTCATTTTGTTTATCTATAGAATCCGTGAGCAGAGGCTGTGCAAGTCCATTCTCAAGTCGTCCAACATCAACCGTTTGTCCTGTAATCAAATAAACATACAATTAAATCACAAAAGAATGAATCATAACATCAGACACTTTCCTGAATTAGTGGATCAGAAAATTCTACTTAAAAGTGAACAACATAGAGTAATGAAAGGCAATTAACACATCAGATTTTGGACTGACCAGATGCAGGATTTTGTGGAGCTTCATTCACCTCGGTAGCACGGTTTGGTTCTTTGAATGAGACCCATAGCCAAATCAAATACAATAGCCATCCAACTGCCATCACCCAACCAGGTAGAGTTGATTGATTGAAAGTAACCATGTAGATCTTGAATCTCCACTGAAGTAAACCAGCTAGCGCTGGCCCACAGGCCATGCCAAGTGCACTTGCACTAACAAATCCAGCCGAAGCTTGCATGCGTATTCTTGCAGGGACACAATCACTAATGTATCGGCGATTGACCGCTCTTGCAGAACCCATCCTGTATCGAAATATTGAACACATTAGAACACGAAAACATAGAACAGTTCTGAAAAGATGTAAACCGGAAATCAGGGTTGAAAGTTTAGTGCAAGATTCTTTTTGTCATTCAAAAAAGGTCATAAGAAATCAAATTACTTGAGATCTTTGCAAATTTATCCTAATGTTCAGCACTAGTATGAAAGGGTACACTTGCTACTTAAGAACTTAATTCTGGAAAGGAACGACACTGGCTACTAAAGAGAGAAGAAACCATTTTCCTTCTGTACGATACTCCACTACAATTTACAATTAACCATTAAATCAAAGCTCTTATGCAAGAAAGGATGTAGCCAAATAGTCAGAAGCCCACTAATCAAACTGTATAAGTGTATAGTGGCGTTCAACTGTGATTCTGTGCCAGGATACTTACCCACAGAGTAAACGGCCGATAATAAGGACTGTTAGGGACTTCATATCATATGCCATTGCATAGCATATATTCCCCAAGAACAAAACAATGCTACTGAAAACAAGCGGTTTGAAATATGACTTGTTGGACCATGCACTGAAGTAAACAGAGGAAAATATTTGCGCAACAGCCATTGAACCAATGACCACACCACAAACAGTAGAAGCTGCCCCAAGGCTCACTGAATAGTCATCTGCAGTTGGCACAATGATGTACGTGTTGACCATGTAAAGGAATGTGTTCACCAGGTTCAGCATAAGGGACATGAAATGGTATTTCTGATCTTCTATTTCTTCCTCTCCTGCAGTACTAGGAGACTCCTCATCCGCAATCATGGCATGTTGCCCCAAAAAGCGAAGAAAATTAGTTGACCTTGTCAACTTATCAACTGAGTTATTTATCATATCAATGATAGGGTCCTGCAGCGTATCAAAACCTAAAATGGTCAGCTGCAAGTCTTGAGTACAGCACCTACTCTACTGGATGAACAGGAAAATATTCTTAAAAGAGAAAATAAACCTTAAGAGCAGAAGATGGCTGGTCATAAATAGATAAGTAGCTTCCTTGACGTTCTTGAAGTTCAGCAAGGTTACGTGACAAAGCTCCTACAACAGCTCCTACACCCTGGTTTCATAGAATAGGTAAGGTATACTGACGAGTTTCCATGGATTGTAAAGTCAAGGCCATAGGAAGAGGAGACATATCAATTTCAAATAAACTTGCAACAGATTTTGAATGATACTAAATCTGGAGTTAGTGTATTACCACATGCTTAAAGACCTGTTGCAGCTGAGAGTACGGGTGATTTGATCTACTTGTCACATAGTAATCAGTAAATCTATAGCCAAAACGCTTATCAAACTTCTTCAAAATTTTCCGAATGCCAGTTGCATTAAGATCAACGAACTTGAGAAGTTTGATGAGGTCGATACCAACTTCCCTATAAGCTTCTCGTAACTCAGCAATGCCAGATATATCTGGCTGCTCTTGTAGTATTGCCCTTTGCTTTCCTAATTTCTCAATCCTGCTTGCCAACATTCCTTGTTGTTCCAACAGAAACAGGACAATCTTCTCTATCTGAGTAAACAGAGAATAAAAGATTAATACACTGACCCCAGTAGGACCAATTAGATATAATTACTCACACCAATATCAACCCAAGAATGATGCCAGCTGCACTACAATTAGTTCATACAAAAGAACATCAATTATGTACCAACGCTGCAACTTCAGAAGAATTACACAGAGTTAAGTTTATGAAGAAATTATCAACTCTTCTTATAGTATTTATGTAGCATTGTATTTCTGAATTAGTCGTTTACATAAATAGCACCGTCTTGCTGAACATGCAAGTGCATACAGAGGTCAGATATGGATAATGCATGCTCACCATGGTGATGCTACAATCAGCAAGTTAAATATCCAGAGAGAAGCTAAAGTCTGCAAGTTAAAGCAGATCAGGGAGTTTGAACTGATGACTTTGCACAGATTTGTATTTAATAGCATTACCTGATCATCAAGCATCTTCGAGAAATCCTTCAGAACCCGACGACGATCTTTCTCACCCTGCTGGACCTGCTGGCCATACTGTTTAACTTTCTTCTTCATCAATTTGTAATTGATATAGTATCTGAAAATATTGACACGGAGACAAGACAACGGTCAAGCTTAGTAACTAAGGATGCCAGCATGAAATCTTTTACGCTAGGGAGTGTACTAAACAGAGACCAACAAAGCATGATGTGTCAAAACCATAAGGCAGCATGGCCATGAACGGCATTACAAGGCAATCAAGGCCAATGCTTCATTACCAGGTTATCAATTTGTTCAGTATGCATGTAATATAATTTAGATTTGAAAAGAAAAGGTAAGCCACTGAATGAATTGGAAGTTGATGCTATTCAGAAAACATATAACTTTATAGTAAATAAAGATTGGCTCACTGTAAAGTATAGACAGAATCTTAAACAAGTGTGAATAGTAGTACCCTTTCCATTCTGGAATTTGATCGGCCATCAATTTCTTCCCGAAGTTAACCATTTTGATTTTCAAATACTAATCTGCCAATGAAAGTAGCATTGTGTCAGCAGCACGAACAGAAACATATTAATGATAGTTGCTGAGATGTGAGTACTATGAAAAGAAATAAAAATGTCAAGGAGCAAGGTTTTCTCTCTGGACATACGTTTTCAGTTTAGTGTAAAGTCAGCTGTAAAACTCAGTACCACTTTAACTGGGACAAAGCAACAGACATATTAAGGTAACGCAAGGAGCCTACGTACACCCTACGATGAGAAACGTCCAACACAAAAGGAACCAATAATCCCACGACAATATGAGTACAGCCCAGCTTTAGATGATCGCATCTGTGCATGGTATTCCACATGCGAATAACCTAAAGCACCATCTATATCTATAGCAACAGAGCACTTAGATATCATTACCGACCAAAACAAGGCACAGCCACAGCCTTATTATCTAGTCCTTTCGAAGAGAACGAATTACAGAGAACCACAAATAAACTTTGGCACCCGCAACTTGATTTTTGTGTCACAATCACTCAGTGCAAAAGATGACAACAAGTACTCACCAAAGTCCATTTTGTCTTACTAAATGACAACTTCTCAACCAATCATGTGATCGATTACCCTTTTAATCTTTTTATTTGCATCAACTTGTGATGCACATGCAGCTGACAGTAGAAGAGTCAGCATAAGGCAGGTCTCATGCAGCCATATTAAAAAATATATATATAATCTGAAAACCACCCAAAGCAGTTTGGGTTCAGTGAAGGCTGGAGCCTAGAACTGCTGATGAAAAAAAAAAAAAAACCCTACAACCTTGATGGTCGAAGTTGAAGTTCAGGCCAGATCTAAAATGAGTCCAAGCAACAGCTCGCACATAATCGCAGACCCCATCCTGAGACGCCCTACCTCAAATTCAATCAAATTGGCACTTGGGAGTGACAGTCAGGGAGGGATCTCTCGTAACAGCAAACAACATCCTACCAAACAAACAAACCTGAAACTGAAGGTGAAACTAAGGATAGAGGCGAAACAAATACCACAGCTGGTTTCAGCTCTGGAACACATACACACATAACAGGAAATCTCGCTCAAAGTAAAGTCTGGAGTAATGTCTCGTAACAGGGGACGGGATCTCCGTACCAATTCTAACCCCAGACCCAACCCAAAAGCATCGAAACTCCGAAACATAGGAACAGGCTTGGTTTGCTATTGTTCGCCAACAAAACAAACCCGCCGCCGCCCCTGCGTCGCGGGACCCATGGTATCAGACGATCCGCGCAGAAATCATCAACGCAGGTCGTCGTTGTCGTCTAAATCATCCACAGAAACCGGCCGGCATCGCAGCTGCAAACCACCCGCCCGAATTGGAGTACTGAACGAACCCAAACGGCATACCAAAAAGGACGGCGAGAGATCACGGATTCACGGGCGGGCGGGCGAGCGGGCGGTGCTGAGAGGAAGGTGGGAGATCAGGAATTCACGGGCGAGAGTGGGCGGTGAGCCTCGTCGTTTACCTAGGCTGATCGGACGGGAGAGCCGCGGGCGGGCGAACGCGGTGGGGCAGAGGCGGATGCAGAGGCGAGTGGCGGGGGAACGAACGGGGAGGCCGTCGGGAGGGATGGAGGGAGGGCGCGCGACAGCCACGGGAGGCGGGTATTTATAGCCAGGCGAGCGAGCTGGAGCTGGACGCGGGGTGGTGGCAGCAGCCAGCAGCAGCCGTGAGCCGCCCCGGCGAGGAGGCGGCGCGGTGAGCCTGCGCGTGCGGCGTGCGGGCGTTCGCACCGCGGATTGGCCGATTGGATTGGGTCCGGTCGGGTCGGGGTCGAGTCATAATTGAGGCTTGACGGGTCCGTGCGCGTCCCCGATTTCGGGGGCAAGGCCCGTTGCCCGTTGGCCACGTCAGCGCGCCGCGTGGCTGCAGACCGTTTGTGGCGTTGCACCGTCGTCGTGTGCACTACTGCTACTAGTGGTCCGCATTGTTTCTTTTTCATTTTACCTTTTTGCCGCGCTTTACTGCTCATCTTTGTGGCACCGCTTTGCCACCAATTGGACCAATACTGTCCTTGCAAATAGCACCTTCGAGCTTCCTCTCGCAAGAGTGAAGCCTTTTTTAGTTTTTTGTCAAAAAAAAAATCTATTGTAAATTGTTCGTTTAAGTTTGCGTCTCACTTTGCAAAAATATAGATATATTTACTTGTAAATGTATGATAGTTTTAATTTCAAACTATCCACGGTTCCGCTTAGCATGCGACATATGTTGGGAAAGTTAATATGGAGCCCTTATCGTACATGCGCATACAGTGTATTCCCTCCATCTCAAAAAAAAATTATGGGTTACCTGTCAGATAAAATAGTTCACGTTTGACCAAGTTTCTAACAAATAATATTCATATTTATAGCTCTAAATTAATATATTATAGCTCCAAGTTTCTAATGATATTAATTGGACATTATAAATATTTGTAGTTTTTATTTATAATTCGTTAAAGTTGATATACTCCTGTTTTATAGTTACATGTTTTTTTAGACAGAGCGAGCACAATAGTTGGGGGACATTTATTTATATATTGGATTGGACAACAAAAAATTTAATTAGTTGAATAGGCTGAATTATATTTTATAATACAATAGTTTTTGTTATATCGTTGTTGTTTACATCTTTGGTGTAGGTGAAGCTCCCCAAACATTTGCGAATTTATCTCTTGCATCGTGTACTCTGTCGCAAGAATATCCAAAGAGGTGGCGCACCATGTTACATCACGTGATCTTGCTACAGTGTGCATATCGTCGTCTGTTGGTCTTGATTCGTGGACCCCGTATACATCAAAGATTTTAATTATAATTAACTAAACTGCTGCATTTTTATCGACCTTTTCTGATGTGCTCATGATTTCGCCATCTCTAGTCCAGTTAAGAAAGTAGTACTATACTACTATCACTCCCACCGTTCTCTTCGTAGTAAGTCAAATTAAAGACATTCGTTACTTTGACAACCAGTTATTATTCCCAGTGATTTTTTTTCTCTGACCTTTCTCTCTCTCTCTCTTTTTATGGCCGTGGAAGTGAACGGTCCTAGTACACCGTACAGTGGCTGGTGGCGCCGCCCCGCGCGCGTTTGTCGCCTGGTCCGGAGCGAGCGGGCCGCCAAGCGCCAAGGTCCCGAGTCTCCCTCCAGTGCCGCCGCCGCCGCCTGGATCAGCTCCCGCTCCATCCCTCCGATCCCTCCTCACCCAGCAGGTGCCGACATGCATGAAGAGGAAGGAGGATAACTAGACGAGGACGGAGCAGCTAGCTGGTACTCCCTCCATCCCAAAATAAGTATTATTTTTAACTTTTTAAAATTGACGTTTGGCCGTTCGTCTTATTCAAAAAATTTGCAAAAATATAAAAATAAACAAATCAAAATTAAAGTACTACTAATAATGAATCATTTCATAATAAAATAATTAATTTTTTCACAAAATTTTTGAATAAGACGAATGATTAAAAGGAGATAGTCAGAATCCTAAAACAATACTTATTTTGGGACGGAGGCAGTAGCTACCACGGCAAGGCAGACCTGGCGGTGGCCGTGGCCGTGGCTACTGCCTACTCGATTCGGCGGTGGACTGGGACCCAGGTGCCGAGTAGTACTACCTCCGTCAAAAAAAACACGCAACTATGGATTGCGTGCCACGTAAAGTAATTCACGTTTGATCAAGTTTCTAGTGAATAGTATTCATATTTATGACCTTATATTAATATATTATGAAACTGCATTTCATAATTAATCTAATGATGTCTATTTGATATTTTAAATATTTATAGTTATTTATCTATAATTGATCAAAGTTGATACACTAAAACGTGTTATTGTGCTAGAATTGCATGTTTTCGGGGACGGAGGGAGTACTTGGAACGAAGCAGCGGCACGCCAGCACGGATGGGACAGCGACAGCAAATATGGCGATCTATCTATCGAGGTTCAAACCGGCACTTGTTGAGAGTTAACTTGAGAGTACTAGTACGTCAATCAAGACTAATGAGTGACCTGGAAAGTGGAAAGTGGAAGGGACAACATTAGGATTACGAGGAGTAGTAGGCTTCTCTGTCGCTGTCAGCGCGCGGCAAATGATCGTCAGCGGCCATGAGACACACGAGCTACTGCTAGTAGCAGCTAGCATGCATGACACGATCTCAGCTCGAGCGCGGCCGAGACCGGCCGACGACTAAGCTGCCCCTAATTAACCACGCGAGAGTTGATTCGTCGCCGGCCGCCCGCGTGCCGCGTGCGATTGACAGTCGCAGGCACGCCTTGAGCCCACATGCCTTATGATTTTGTTATCGATCGTCGACGTCGCATCCGGCCCGCGTGCCTTATTCTGATCACATGCCTTATGATCAGAATCAGAGACACGAGACAAAAAGCTAGCACACCACACGGAACCGACATCGCAGTTGAATAAGGGAGATGCTAGTTTTACAGGTGCCTGAGCTCAACTCTCAGGCGAGCGATGCTTTACAGCCGTTTGATTTAGCCTCAGGTGGCCAGCAGATAAGACAGAAGCCACGAGAACGAATTGTTGATCCGAGATCCACGGCCTGCCCACCACTGCGCTAGTACTGGTACTGTACATTGCACGCGGCACACGTACGCCTCTGTCGCCGTCCCTTTCCGGCCTCTCGGCTCGCGACAAAGAACCGGAGAAATAAATAGTTGCCGGATCCGATCGACGCGTGTAGACGCATGGATGTCACACGGTAGGTACTACGGTGGTCGTCGGCGGCAAGCAAAGCAGCGCAAAGCGTGCGGCTGCCCGCGCCGCGGAGGGAGCCGACGTGGACCCGCCACCGCACTCGCTCACTGGGCCCGTGTCCGTCTCCATCGTCTCCGTTGGTGGCGTTCGGCGAGATGGGATCGGGGCGCTGTGCTGCTGTAGCTGACTGGCACTGCCTGGCCGTACGCGCTCTACAAGTGGGTTTCCCTGCAAATCATTGCTCTGCCAGCCTCCGATCATTCAGAATGATCGACAACTGCTTGAGTTACACCATGCTGTGGGACTGCAACTGTGACTGTCCCGGCCGCCGGTCGGGACAACGACGATGGCGGCGGTGCCGGTGGCGGCTTCCGTATGTGGTCAGAGGCACGAGACAAGTCCACCGCTCGTACCACGGACACCGACGTTGCAGTTGAATAACCCGCTCAGCCTATTATTAGCTTCATATGAGTATTTGCTTGTCGTGAGAGAAAAAAATTAGGAAATTACTGAAAACGCTCAAACGAACGCTTCCGAACAGACCCAGTTAGCCACCGTATTACTATTGGTCGGATTGAGACGAAAACCAACTGACCACGGCCTGCACTTAGGAGTAGTACGCGGCATGCCTCCGTCCGTCGACCGTGTGCGTGTCCCGTCGCATCACCGTCGCGGCGGCGTCGCATCCAGGCAAATGATCGGGCCCGGACGGCCTAATGATCCAGGGTGCTTTTGTTTGGGGGAGTTGTAATAGAGGCCTAGAGGGGCCGCATCTCGATGCAAATCATTGCGCTGCTAGGCTCCAATCAATCGAGTTTGAGTAGTAGCAACTTTTTTTTTTTCATTCTCTTTTGGCGAGAGAGTAGCACTACATTTGCTCTTTTCGGCAAGATTTATTTTACGACTATAGCTATAGCAATAGGTAATTTGTTATAAAAGAAAATAATGTTTCATAGTAGAATATATATATATATATATATATATATATATATATATATATATATATATATATATATATATATAGTAGTAGCAATAGGTAATTTGCTTGCAACATGATGAAGCGCGCACCGGAGAGAAACAACTATCAACACACTCGTGTAGATTCAAAACTCGCTTCAACTTATTGGCTATAATCAGACGTACTTTTCAACCATAAAATGATGTTTTTCTTTCTTAACTAATCAGTCGTAGTCGCAATAAATCCTACTGAACGAACATGCCCTAGAATTGTATACTCTTTCTATCTAAACAGTGTACTATACTATCTAAAAAGAATGCATACCGGAGAGTCAAACATTATCAGACTTGAAACTTATAAAAGATAGTATCAATATTTACATTTAAAATATATTCATCACGAAGGGATTATTAGGGTGCGTTTAGTTGAGAAATTTTGAGAAGTTTTGCAACTGTAGCACTTTCGTTTGTATTTGACAACTTTTGTCCAATCATGGTCCAAGTAGACTTAAAAGATTCATCTCGACCTAGGCAGGCAAAAAGTACAAACATGCAATATTTGCTACTTCATTTGATGTTTCATGCAGACGGAAAGTACAATTGATGTGATAGGGAGAGAGAAGGAAAATTTCCTAACTAAACGGGGCCTTAGTTTACGATCGGAGTGTACTACTCCTGCACACTCTCTCTGTTCTAAAAGAATGTAGTTTAGCTTAGCATGAACTGTTAACCTCCTTGTCGACAAAGGAACGTGGGTCGCATGAATCCTGCCATGTTCATTCGTATGCACCCTGCCAGTCATCAGCCTCTGCTCATACACGAGGTCAAATCTAATATTCTTCATTGTTTTTTTTGGTTTGGCATGTTCTTACAACGTTTATACACTCTGCCAGTCACCATCCTCTGCTCATAGACGAACACGAGGTCAAATCTCTCTTCTCCTCTTTTTTTTTTTCTTTATTTTTTGGTTTGGCATGTTCTGCACTGCAACGGATCAGATCTGGCTTCACGCGAACACCAGGTGCACATGCACGATGCATGCCAAATTGCCAACAAGTACATGAGGATCAATCTGCTAGGTCATCAGATGAGCACCAGGTTTTCTTATGACTCGTATTACAATTGGCTTCAACTGAATGAAAATTACAAGATACCAAAACTCGAATCGGCACGAGAAAAACAAAACAGGAAAAAACCCCTAAGTTCACATGCCTAAACTGAGCCAAGAACTGAGTTACAGTACTTCCAACCTGTGGTCTGGGGTTGCAGTTCAATGGCAGCCGGCACAGATGACGGCGAAAAAAAATGGAAACGATGGCTGATTTTCAGAGTACATACAGGCATCACAGCTCTCGCAGAACTCAAACGATCCTGATGTTATTGAGACGAACATAAACGGCAAGAAAAAAAAAAAATACCACCTATTGATCAGCGCAGATAGAGTCAAGCAGCTGGGCGGTTTCCTCCCCGACTTCCACGTTCTCGATCTTCAACCGCTGCCGCATCCCGGGGAACTTCTTCCCGGCGGCGGCGTATGTCCGCACCAGCGGTTCGAACACCGGCGTGCCCAGATCCTTCTGCACCTTCTTCAGAGCCTCGACGTACCGCTCGGCCCCATCGACGTCCTTGTTCTCCTCGAAGTAGCGCATCAGGGTCTCCGTCACGGCGTGCGGTGGCACCCAGATCCTGCCGCTGCTGTGCCCCTTCTTCATCGCACGGTCCGCGCACCAGTGGGCCATCTTGACATCCCCCGCCTCGAGGTAATGCTCCATGAAGATCTCCCATGTCTTGGCGTTCAGTCTTCCGCCGCGCATCTTGGCGCGCTTCTTCATGGCAACAGCCTTTTCAAGCATGCACTCGGAAATGTATGCTTTGATCATGGCATTTGCTACCCGGATGTCATATTTTGGATGCTTCCGTTGGAGGTCCTCCTCTGCCTCGTCTTTAGTTTCATTAGGCAGGTTACTTGAAGATTCTGGACCTGCAGTGGATGTATTTGCTTTGGTCTTGGGTGGATGGATGTGCCGGGCTTCCCACTCTTTAAAACAGGCTTCAGCAGCAGGCAGGTCCTTCAATTTGGCCAAAACCTGAATCATGTTAAGGTAGCTCATGTTTGCCATTCTAGGATTATTTCGCTTCAGTGATCGCCAGACACGGTGCACTTCCACTAAATTCTTTGTATGCCCATACAATGTAATGAGGAACTGGTAGGCTTCAACGTCATTGCTGGTGTTCCGCTTCTCAAGCTCCTTAAGAGCAGCCTCTGCCTTCTCAAACAGCCCAGCATCAACATATATGGAAGCCAGGTTGCTGTACGTTGTCCAATCAGGAGCAACACGGCCATCCCGTTTCATCTCTTCAACCACCCTCTCGACACCTGGTATGTCTTTGAGAGCTGCAAGCGCCCTCATCCAAACATTATAAGTAAAGACATCTGGCAATACGTCATCAGCCTTCATGTCCTGAATGATACTGGGGACCTTCTCAGCTTGGTTGACTTTGGTGTACATCGTCATCAAGCTGTTAAAGGACATGGCAGTGAAAGCAAAGTTGAGCTCCTTCATTTTCTCCATAAGGGACTCGGCCTTCTCAGTCATCAACTCTTTGCAGTAAGAATTGAGAAGAGCGCCATATGTAAGATGAGTCTTTGAAGTTTCGGGGAGGTCCAAAAAGTACTTCTCAGCAGCAGCGATGCCTCTCGATTTGGCAACAAGATCCAGGCGGATTGCTTGATCACTAACAGTAGGATTCATGCCTCTTCTCGCCATAACTTCAGAAAGCTGCATGAATGAACAAAAGAGAGAGAAAGGAAACTCTGTTGATCAAATTCAGAACAATCACAAGCAAATAACCAATATTCAATATTACATAATGATTTCGATCTGAATGTCAACGTTATGTGCTGCTTCATTTGGAAGAAAATTACATGTAAATGAAAGGGACCAAGAATATTTCAAATAAAAATGACTGATCAGCAATCAGTACAGTTATTCACAATGAGTACAAACAGTGACGACCAGTAGCATTTATGATTAAGATGGTTCTGTATGTACTGCCAAATACATACAGATATATACATTGACACTAAAGTTTGATACTTACACACTTTGGGTGTTCCATTTTTACTGGTTATCTGTTCCAACAGCATGTATGTGGTGCACTGCAAATAACTATATATATCGCTGGAATAAATGACATACTGCCAATGTGCCCCCTTTATATTCCAGACTTACTTCAATTGTGAACACACCATCAATGATTTTGTAAGTATCGCCATATATACTATAAATTCCAAAAGAATTTATATGTAGCATGCTATGAGAGACTTGAGGGTTGTTAATATGAGAACTTGCAGCAATAGAAAAGTCTTCAACTTGGTATGATACTATGATATGATGGGATCATGGACCAATTGGTTCATCAGACTAGCTACTGCCAGATGAGCAAAGAACTAGGAATTTTTCAGGCTTTTGAAAAGGGAAAACTACTATAGTAAAATGTCAAGCAGTCATATTCACATTGACATAATAGTTGCATGCGCTATAGTTTATCAAAACCTAACCATTATATTCTCCAAAGTTCTGTAGCACTAATATATATAAAGGTTCAATAAGACTAAAATGTGCAGGTGCTTCTGTACAAGCTCATGATTCTTAAAGTAAATAACACGATGAACATTAACTGCAATGATCACATCATACTAAATCAAAAAAAATCAGGTGAAAAAATATAGCTTTTCTAAAACATGTCACTTTCCCAGTTAGCTAAAGGTTCTTTAGTTGCATACAAAACACAGAACAAGTTCACCCTGAGTGTGCAAAGCACATGAAAAGTTCTGAGGGATGCTAGATTTAGAAAAGGACCATTTACATAGTATCTTAAGCTTATTAAGGGAATATTAGAGTTGCAGCATAAGAATCAACTTTGCAATAACTACGGAACAAACTAACGGACAAAAAATATAGCATGAAACAACGAATAAACTTCTTCAAAGATCAAACAAACATCACAAATTGACAATATGAAAGGATGTTGAAAACATGACATATTGATAATTTATTGAAGAGAGGCCAAACATATTGAAAGCACTTTTGATCAAGTTGAATAGCATGATTCCTAAGAGACAAATGAAATCTGACTATCTGAGCATGCAACCTTGACCGTTAGGAAAACAAAGTACCAAGAGGAAAGCAAAAGGATGAGCTGATTCAAACTGTGAACAGCTGGAAACTGGTGCCTAAGTCTGTCATTAGATAATATCAGATAAAAGATCATCAGAACGCTAAGTAGCTAACCATAGCAATAAAAAGACCAGCACCACAGGTTATGCAGCTTCATTGAACAACAAAATAGAACAAATTGCATAACAAAGAATATGAAGTAATCCAAGTGTTGTGCCAATCTAACAGCTTTTAGCTCTCAATAACCAGCTATACAAGTCCACCTAATGTCAGAGCAGGCAGTAAGAATTTCACATAGTTGAGAACCATTTGCATGGCTGATCAACTGATCAATATCCTGCCTTATTGGCATGATGAAACTATACTGATTCCGCAATGACAAACACAAACTATGGATACCTCGAGTATCATTCCCAAGGTTCGAGCCTATTCCCGTTGCATTTTCCCCACCACTAGCAATCAGATGAAAATTTCGCATACTCCAACTACCAAAATCAAATTAAGCATTCTAGGTCCGGAGACAAAATTTTGCAAGAAAAGAAATTTCATCTTGCCAATAAGTCATACCGCACTATCATATTCATATCAGCAAACATCTCACAGAATCCCATGATCAGATCTAGTATCAGGAGCACCCGCAGCATCACGATTTCACGAGGCCCAAACCGAGATCACGAAATGAGATGCACAGAGAAAGGGCTGGACCTTGAGCGCCGGGCGGTAGAGCGCGTTCCGCCGCATCCGGCGGACGCAAACGCCCACTTCCCACTTGAACGCCCGCTTCCGGCTATCGAGGAAGCCGTCCACCTCCTCCCGCACCGCCTGCGGCGTCGACCCCTTCCGGAACAGACGCCGATACAGCGCCTCCTCCACATACTTTTTGGTCGATCGCCGGGCCACGTCCTTCACCCGCGTCGCCATCTCCACCTCCGCCCTCTCCTCTTCGTCGCCGGCGTCTCGGGTTTTGAGGGTTTTGGCGGCGGCGCGGGCAGGAGCTGCTCGCCTCACTATTCCCCCAGTCCCACTCGTGTGATCGCGTTGGGCTTTTCTGGGCCTTGATGGGCCGTGGGCTCCAAAAATAACAAGGCGTCGGTTTTTCTCCTCATGAGCAAGGGGTAAAACGGGAAAGCCAAAAAAACGAGCTGTGAAAGACGGGGAAGGAAGAGGAGGGGAAGGGGGCGGGCGACGTCGCCGGCGGTCGGAGGCGACGGGGATGAGTCGGAAGGAGGCGGAGACGGCAGGACAGGATGGGTCTTCTTCGTCGGCCTCTGATGGAGCAGGAGGAAGTGGCAGTGGCCGGGAGCTGGCGGATGCGCTGGCGCGGCGACGTTTGTACCGGGAGGTGACGCTGGCGCTGCGCTCGGGGTTGCGCGACGCCAAGGCCGACTTCTCCTTCCTCCGCGCGCGCGGGCTCCGCAGCCTGCTCGGATTCCTTCGCTCCACCGCCTCCGCGGCCGACGACGCGCCACTGCTCCTTTTCCGCCACTCCCAATCCATCCCCGATCTCCAAGGTATCGTTCCTCCACCCATTTCGGTGATCTGATGTGATTTTTATTTGTATTTTGGGTAGTTGTGTGTGGCTACGCAATGTAGGGGTATTGTCTTTAGATGACACCAATCTCTTATGCAATGGTCAATGGCTGATTGAAATCTGATGAGTAATGCTTGAACACAAAAAAGACTTGAGCTCCTCATATGTACTCAATGAAATTGGCACTATGTAGTGCTGGCTTATTAAAAAAAGGCGGTAAGTTACGATTTAAGAATAGCACTGCTGCACTGCTCGTGCTAGATCGTAAGATATGTAGGGAAGCTTAAATCAATGAAAAGCTCTCAGGCTCATTAGTTATAGTCCAAGATTCAGCATTAGGTAATATAGATGCCCCCAGACAGCATTAGTTATAGTCCAACTCAGAAGAGTGGAATCCATAGTGACTATGTAGCTCATGCTGGTAAGCTTGCAGGTCTAGGAAGCTGCAGTGTTAGTCTTTTTTCTTCTTTCCCTTTGTCGCTTTCTCTGGTGCTTTTAATCCTTTTTTTAATATAAATATAGGCAGCTCTCTTCCTACTTTGTTTAAAAAAATAACTAGTAATGATGCTGTTTGATCGTTCCGGACTTCTTGAATTGCATTTAATTATTACCAGTGCAATAACGACTGCATTTTCTCTGTCCCATTATAATGCTCTCAAGTCTCAAGGGAAGAACAAATCTGGTAACTGTGTGTTGGTATTATAACATAAACAAACCTATTAAATCTTTGATTGCCTTTTTTTCCCCCATTATAGCAGCTACCTGTCTGGTCATGTAGTTTGTGTTTCTCATAATTGTCTATGACCGTTACAATGAAACGGCCAAATAAGATGGATCCTCGTGTGGGAATCTTATCTTGTATTCATCAATTTTTTTTTGAGTTATATGATCATTCTCACATCAAATGATGTAGGAGTATAATTCAGGAGAGCATTGTTATAATGGAGGAGTTATTATTGTTGTAATGTGTGTATCGAGTTTGCAATTTTAAATCTCAAAAGACATTAATATGCTCAGGCATTTGGTTGGATATAATTCTTATGCTTATACCTGAGAAAGCAACACTTACTGATGAAATCGTGTCTACTGCAGTTATTCCTGTTCTCTTTCAGAATTCATTGCATCAACCAAAGCAAGATCCTGTTGTGACATTGGATCATATATTTGGAACGGAACCAATGAAGATTACAAGCCCCCCTACAGATTCCGAAATTGCTCTTGCACTTAGAGTCTTGGAAGGTTGTTGCCTTTTATATAGCCGATGCACAGCTCTGGCCCACAAATACAAGGCTGTGAAGGTAATCACAATCCTTTTCTGGTAAATTATTGCCTATTACTTCTGGGTTTCAATGAGACGAGATCACTGCAAGGAAGTTCTGTACTTTGTGGCAATAATCCAGTAGCTCTTATTCAACTATGATGGCATTTGTTTTCCATGCATAAACTACAACTTAACTGGATATCATCCCCATCTGTAGTTTTGGACCTATTGTTTATTAGGTTGACCGGTTGTTAATTTAACTTGGTGTAGGTACTCTTGAATATATTAGCCAGCCGAGGTCCAACTGAGCAAGGAGTTTGCTTGGACACACTGATATCGCTGATGTTGGACTCACCCTCCAATCAGATGGTATGGTTTACCTCTTTACCTAAATATTAGTTTTCCAGTGTTGTATATGCTGAACTTTATTTTTTCTACCAACTTAAGATGAGTATACAAGTGCTGAATGTAGGACGGGTTTTTTCGAAAATAATTTAGTAATTATCTCTAATACGATTAAAATGTCTTTGTCTTCGGGTGTTGCTGTTGTTTAGTTGATTGGTTGATTTTTCTTTCAAAGCATGTTGCATGGGCCAAGACTTATGAACTGTTACTGGATTGGTATCCTTGGTTGTTTCTGACTTCTGTGATTCAGCTTATCAATATTTTATAGGATTAAATCCACTTTTGGACCCTCAACTATTGGGTTCGTCTAATTTTGACCCTCAACTACGAAACCGTCTAATGCTGGTGTCCCAATTGTCAAAACCGCTCACTTTTAGCATCTGAGCGCGGGAAAGGCTGTTTTGACCAATGTGAGTGGTTTGGACCACGCCACGCTGGCGTTGACCTTGCCCGCCAAGCCCCCGTCGCTGTGCCTCGCGACGGACGCGTCGTCGTCAATCTTCTCAACACCCGTATCCTCCGAGCGACAATAGTTCACGCCGCCACCGTCCCCGTCCCCGTCCCCACACATCTCCGCAACCGCGCTCCTCTAGAAGGACCCGCAGATGGGAGCCACCTCGTCAAGCTCCTCGTTCCTCCGCGGTCTGGGCCTAAACGTATCCTCATCATCGCCGGGGGCCTCGTCGTCGGGCCATCAGCACCACCAGGAAGCCATATGCATGTGTCACCCTTGGAGACTTCGCTGCAGCAATGGCCGCCGCGGCTAGAGACGGAGCTGGCGCCAATGCTGTCGGCCGGGCTCAGCCTCAGGCTGCCATCCAGCCCATTAGCGGTCACGACGCCATGGGAGAGGAATCCGAGTAGCTTCGCCAATACGAGTAGCTCGGTACGAAGTTACGAGTACTCAGCTGCTTTGCACTTCCTTCCTCGTATCAGTTCTTTCTGCTCTTTCCCTCCCGTCGCTTGCCCTTGTCTCTTTCCGATTGCTTGCTTGTGCTTGTCATTCAGGCTGGGACTATTTCACAGCAGGTGATGATGAACATTCAGGCTCGCCCCCTGCGTGCGTGACCGGCACACCATTGTGTTCCCCGCCGAGCAAGAGGTCGCACTGTCCGCCTGCCGCGAGTGTGGCTGCATGCAACTCGGCGTGGTGCGTGGGCACGAGGCGGTGGCGTCATCTCCATCTCTGGCAAGGCGCAGCTCCGGCGGCGAGCAGGGTACGGCGATGGCGCGCAAGCAGCATGGCAGTGCGCGAGCAGGCTGTGGCGGCAGTGCGCGAGCAGGCTGTGGCCACGGCGCCCGAGCAGCACGGCAGCCCGCGAGCCCTGATCAAGCCCACCATGGCCATCTCCATGGCTACTCGGTGCTCGCAGGCCGCCATGGCTACCGTTGCATTCCTGCTGCTCCGCCCTTCACCGAGCCGAACAAGCGCCACCGCCAGTTCCGCCAAGCCCTCACACACGCGGCGCACCATGCCGCTGGCTCGCTGAGCCGCTGTGGCACCGCGCCCATGGCGTCGCCGCCGTCACGACTGCCTGAGCGCGTGGCCGGACACCGCCACGTTCCCTGTCAAGCCCACTCCCTCCCGCAACCGGCGCGCCTCTCCTCGGCTCCTCCCCGCCGCCGTGGCCGCCGGCTTATGTGGCCTGCAGGCCATGGCACTCCTCCCCCCGAGCCATGGCCAACCCCGGGACCGTGCGGGCTCGGCGCTGCTCGCCGGTTATCCTCCTCCCACGGTTGTCGGTGTGAAGGCCGCAGGGCCGCGGCGCAAGAGGCTGGGCGGTCTGCCTGCCGTGAGGATGGGCGCAGGCAGTAGGGCCACCGGCCGCGGGCGCAGGCAGCTCGGCGTGGAGGACAGCGCCAGCGTTGCTGGTGCTAGAGGTGGCGTGGGGGCGCTGCCGTGAGGATGGACAGGGAGGGTATGGGTGGTTGACGCGTGGGCATCACATGTCACTAAGATGGAGGCCAACGTCATACGTGGTGGTCAGCGCTAGTGCGGCATGGTCAAAACCGCTCTACATAGCACAAAATAGCCCTGTTTGCGCCTAGGTGTTAAGAGTGAACGGTTTTAACTGTTGAGGTACCAACAATAGATGGTTTTGTAGTTGAGGGTCAAAATTAGACCAACCCAATAGTTGAGGGGTCAAAAGTGGACTTAATCCTATTTTATATGACTACTTCTCTAGGATTTCGAGGAATACAGTGGACTTGAAAAGGTTGCTGAACTTCTAAAAGATGTGCAAGTGGAAAAGCATATAAGGCAAGTATTGTTCCTTCAGATCTTTTTTTTTTTTTGGTCTCAATACCTAGCTTCATAGTTTAAATGTAACTTATTTCACTGTGCATATAAGCAATATATCATTCTGTGAATCAATCTTTCTGTATCTTATTAGTCCGTTAGTCGTGTGAACTGAAGAAACATAAACAAGTGAAATGATCAAATGGAAAAGGAACCACTTAAACTATTCTGTTAGTGACTTGACAAAGGTTCCCATTTGACAAAGCTTTATATACCTATGTGCTTGCGAAGATATATTTGTCTATGAAAATTTGAGGTTCTGTTTGACATTGTGATGGCTTCTCCGAAGCACCTATTGGTTTCTATTTTGAAATGACCTAGAGTTCTTTTCACTTGATGCTTCAATGCAGATTAAAATGTGGGGAGTTCCTATTGTTGCTCATTGGACATGTTTATGTGAAGGAAAACTCTCCTATACATGAACAAATGAAAAATCTATTTGGTGAGCAGTGTGCATCACTTATATGGGCAGCAAGCCGGTTCGGGTCCACTTTGGATGCAGAGCAGAGGCAGACAACCTTGGAAATACAAGCAATGAGAGTTGTGGAATCCTTGGAACCTTACTAGAACTCATCTGTGTAACTTACGGGTGATGATGATTTGATGTCTCTAATATGAGCTGCATGCTCCATTTTGTTCATGCAAGCTTTGTTATTTCTCTTCTGTGTAAAGTCATTCTTAAGTTGCTCTTTTTAGTAAGCTTTGTTGAAAGGATTGTATTGGCCCCATTTGAGAACAATGCACTAGGGAGACACTAGGAAAGCCTCATTTTGTTGTGGTAGATATGAGCTATTGTACCTGTGATTCAAATAAAAGTGGTTAATCCAAAGTGCTAGCGAATGTTATTGATCCCTTACCTGATTAAACGGAATAGAGTCAGTTCTTGTGCTCTATTCAGTACACTGGCACTGGCACGCACTGCATTAGTATTTAGTACTTTTTGAGACGGCCGAGCTTGAAGGCGAATGTATGCACCCTTGATCTTGATGGTAGCATCAATCGTTGACACTCTGTGTGATGTACTTTTCTTGATATAAGTTGATATCTTGAAACCTTTTGTGTACGGAACTCTATTACACGATAGGTCACGCTCGCTGAGAGGAAGGAGGTCGTGCCTGCACTGGAAAGGAAGGAGGAGGAGGCCGTGCCCACACCCACAACCGCGCCTGTGTCGGAGAGGAAGAAGAAGCCAGCGGTGCCTAGGGTTCCGGAGATGGCAAGGTAGGATTTCTTCTCAATCTCCAATGGCCCTCCCTAGTCTGGTTTGGGATAGCGTAGGACTAACTTAGGCTTACAGGTCCGTATAAGTGAGATGAGTAGGAGCAAAATGGGCCATATGAATCATGTCGCCTATACATACGCTGCAAGCGTACAAAATGACATTTCTCATCTTCCACACGAATCATAAATAGCATATTTTCAATATCACAAATAGTAATAGTATTTTTTCCAAACTCGTAGAATTGTAAAGGTGCCATTCGAATTAACTCTTTATTTTATTGAGGTGATGTATGAAAAAAAGGGCAACATAATATAAAAAATATGAGAATAAAGAAAATGAGTTTTATGTAGATAAAATATAATGTGCTCCATTTCTAACGATTGAAAACTGAATGAATATAAACCTCGATTGTGATTAAAAGATGAGCAGTATTTGGATTTCATTCTGATAGTGATTATTATCTTTGCATAGTAAAAATCTGTAAATAGTAGGTTTTAAATAGATTATAGATAGATAGATAGTAGGATATTGGATCCTCTGACCTAGATAGGATGTGTTGCTGACAAGTGGATCTTACCTATCTCTACGACTCTACCATATGAAACCTAATCCAAAAATGGGCTAACGGATAGGGCCACGTCGCCCAATACCCTGATAGCTGTTGGATCAAGCGCTCATGCCACGTCGTCCGTCCAATACGGGTCTGTTTGGGTCTCACGCCCGATCAAACAATAACCGATCTGTCGCGAACCTTCGCGGGCCGTAGCTCTGCCCGATCCACTCCGGCGCTCTCTCCTTGCCCCCAGAACTGACGCCCAGAACGCCGGCCTCTCTAGGATGAAAACGGATCGGATCGGAGCGGATAATAGTTTTTCCATATCCTTGTCCATATTTTTTTATCGGATTCGGAGCGGATCGGATATTATACGAATTCGGATTCGAATACGAATTTTTACGGGTGTCGGAAATGGCACGGATTCGGACCGGCGTCGGAGCGGAAGCGGATTTTTTTAAAGTCGGATAATACGTGCTTATGTGTTGTTTTTTACGATGAGAAATAATTTATTAACTAAAGTCATAAAGTAGCAATATAACACGAAATAATCACCACCATCCATCAATTACTTGTGAGCTATACAGAATAAAATGTTTATACTATGAGCTAGTCCGACTCAATTTTTATCCCTTGAGCTTCTTAAAATATTCGGATATCCTATTATGAGTGTCGGATAATCCGCATTTAATTATCGGATAATCTGTATCCGTTGGATTTTGTCAATCTCATATCCTATTCTTCATCCGCGTGTAATCGGATTCGAATTATCCGCATGCCTATAGATATTAAAAATACTTCAAAATTCGGATTCCGAAGAGATCGGAGCGGAGCATTATCCAACCACTTTCATCCCTAGGCCTCTCCCTTCCTCCGCCCGTCCGCCGGGCTCCAGTCTCTCCGCCGCCCCCCACCTTCCCACTCACACCTCCACTCTCTCGCTTGGGACTCGATCTCCAGTTCTCCGCAACTACTTCCCCGCTCTTGCCGCCGCTCGTTTCCGACTCGATCTCCACATCTCCGACCCCACCGCTGCATCTCCGCTCTTACTCGAAGGTGAGGTCTCCTTCAGCCGCCGCCTCTGTCATCGCAGCTGCCTCCGTCATCGCAGCTGCCGGGGTCGGTGCCTTCCTGTCCTGGAGCACCGTGTCACCTCACGGAACCTTACAGGTATACCAGTGCTCCAGGAGGTCGTGGGGTCTGCTGCTGAACCCGGGAGAGGGACCCGTGGGAGCCCTTGATAGTAGAGTTAGCTGGCTTGCGGGGAGGTGAAGAAACAGCAGAGGACCTGTCTCAGATTGTAGCTTGTGTTTTTTAGTGCTAAAATAGCAAGGACAGCCGAGATGGTTTACTGCTGACTAGTATGTAGCTAGTTCAAGTCTCTAATCAAGTGTTTAAGAGCTAACTTCTTTTAATGAAATCCGTTAGTAGAGAAGTATAAATTAGGCATTTACTGAGGCTTTGTAGAAATATAAGGAAATTGCCTATGTTTTCACTAGAAGCAAGACATAAAAACTCAGGTAGTAAAAATACTAGTAGACCTAAAATCATATGCTCCAAAGTTCTAAGGTTAGAAGTTTCCATGTTGTATTATTGTCCAAACCCAAAATGGATTATTGTAGTCGAAATTGCTGTAAAATAACTTGCCACATTTAACTGAATTTTGACACTTAACTTATTCTTAACTTTTGCTATCGCGTCACACGATGAAACAATGTTCATAAAAATCCAAGTATCTTATTTGTGCCTGTGGTGCTATAGGCTTTATGACCAGCACTTTCCTTTTTTCTCACACAGTTAATTTTTTGCGTTTGTGCAGTTTCTGGACTTCTGTTGCTAACAAACATGGAGAAATGATACCTGTGATCTCAACTGAAATATGGAGCCAGTCAAACTAGTTGAGGGGTACAACTTTGATGACCATACTACAAGTGATGTCCGTGTTTGCTTTAAGCTGATTGATGAGCAGCCGGAATGGTTTTCCTGCCACTCATCTGTTCTTTCCCAAAACAGCAAGTATTTTTCTGATCGGCTTGGTCGAAATGATATCCGCTCCAATAGTTGCATTGAAATTGAATGCCCAAGAGCTGAGTATGACCATTATGTCAAGATGTTGAAGTTAATGTATCTTCCTGGAGAATCAATTGTAGATTCATTTGATTCTGTTAAATCAGCTCTTGGTGTTCTTCGAGCATCAAATTCACTCGGATGCGAGTTGGTTACCAAAGGATGTATTGCATACATCGAAGCTGCCTCATGGGATGAAAATGAGGAGGAGGAGATTTTAGAAGTAGCTCGGAGCCTTGGCTCAGATGCAGTGTCTTTATTAGCTCGTCTGCATGCCCCCAGTGCAGACGCTGTTAAGAATGTCTTCATCTCTGCCGTACGATTTGCTACGTGCATGGAAACACCGTTCCCTCCTTTTCTGGATGACCTCAAGACTTCTGCTCAGGAGCAAATTGACTTTATGATTCATGATGATGATGAAACTGCTTTGGTTATGATGGATGAAGATGTAATATCTGTGGTGCAGGAAGGTATAACAAAACTGTTATCTGGACTTAGGACAGGACTTGATCTGTTAGCAACTGAGTTTGATCAATCACCTGATCAAGCAGAGAAAAGGATTCTGTGTAGCTTAGCTGACATTGATTGGGTTGCTAATCTGTTGGCCAAGATTGAGATGATGCACGCCTTTGTTTCTGGTTGGTCAGAAATCTCGGATCATATTCTTTCAGTGGTTCAGGACAAGAAGTATAGCTCAGGCTTGTGGGCTGTCAAGGCAAAGCTTATCGAAGTGACTGGAAAGGCCCTGGATGCTGTTGGCTATGGCACAGTGGTTCTCCCAGCATCATCCAGGGTTCATCTCCTGAAGACATGGCTTCCTTATATTCAAATGACAAAACGTTTGCTAGATGAAAATAGCAAGGACGAAACATCTCTGCAGATGGATTCAGACATGTGTCAAAATATTGAGAGTGCAATAGTCTCAATGGTGTTAGCATTCCCATCGGATGATCAGGCTGATATCCTGTCGGATTGGATGAAGAATGCAGAGCAGTTCAGGTATCCTGATCTCACCGAAGCATTTGAGGTGTGGTGTTATCGCACTAAAACAGCAAAGAGAAGGCTCGTGGGAGGACTAAATGGATCTAGCAACCCCACAGTTAGCTTGTAAGGTTCCTGTTAATTTGGTCTTTTTGTTGTAGCCTCTGATCAGCTAAATTAGCCGGTTGGTACCAAGTATATGCCAACTATATTCCTATTGTTGTATGTTGTAAAGCAACTGCTCATGTTTTATAAACTTTAGTTTTATATTGAAGTGTTCAATTTTCTTCGAAGATATGAACTGACTTCCATCTATTACTTTACTTACTGAGATATTTTAGAGTATTGTTCAGGGAGCAGACCACTGTTTATCCTTTCTCCATTATCTTACCTCTTTACCTAGGTTAAGAGGTTCTGACTTATGAAGGTGCATGTGTGCAGCTTCCAGTTCCAATCAGATCTTTAACTCCTGTTCTCACTGGAACTGCTTAAGCATGGACCGACCCTGGAGGACTTCATGAAGTACAGCCAGGTTGTTATGACTGGCATACAATATGCCAGGCGCCGGCCTACTAGTGGCTAGGAGGCGCATCTGTTAGGGCTAATGGCCCAAGATTAGATATTTTATTTATTTCCTCGAGTAGTATATTTATTCCTTAAAAATATGATCTTATAGATGGAAGTCTAGGAGGATAAATACCTTGTAAACGTTGGCTGGAGAAATTAAGCAGAAGCCAACATAACTGTTGCTGGCTTCCCCTGTGCCCTGGGAGCCTAGCCGCCCTCCTCTTCCTCCCTGCACCGTGATCACCACGGCGCCAACTCGCTGCAACCGGCAGCCTAAGCCATGACCAGCTCTACAATCTTAGTAACATCTCCGGTAGGATCCAGCTCTACAATCTTAGTAACATCTCCGGTAGGATCCCTAATCCTATCACAGGTTCTGTAGACCAACTGTCAGCTTATGTTCAGTAAGGAAAATAGCCTAGTCTTGCTTCATCTAGAAAATATATATGCATTAACAATTTCGTGTGCAGTTAATTTCTTTTTTAGAATATCCGTTAACACGGATGTTACAGACACGGGTAGAATCAACAGAAAAATAAAATCGGTCGTGATGCCTTGACTCTTCTGCCCTGCTACTCAAATGGAAAATAAATACGGTCCCTCTAAGATCTGTTCTTTTGATGCTGATAATGCCTCGCAAGAAACCAAAATTTGTCATATGGGTGCCGTGCCGTGCCAAGCACGAGGGGGGTCATTCTTTAGAGCTATTGCACAGGTTAACAAAGTGGTCCATCAGATAGGTTGTGAATTTTAGTTGATAGAGATAATTGTCTTCATTAAAAATGCTTGGTTCAAATAGTGGGACTAAATTATGGTCCATCCTAATCCAGCTAGAGCTATTGATCTATCTATTCATTCGTACATGATTAGCCATTTCAAACCGAACCATTTGGGATTTGGCACTTCTGTGAAAGGCAGTGCATTATTAAGTTGTCCCGTTATGGCACAGGAATCTTCTGTGCCTTTCAGCTAATCATCAGCAGTTTTTGCAGCCATCATGAGCCCAATCTCCTGCTAATGATATCCTAAATCATGCCAATCACTTGATTTTAAGTACATCTAGTAGGTTTAGTTGTGTACTTATTGGTAGAAAGTGACTTTTTTTATGATGGAAGGAATCAAGGGATGATTGCTTGCTTGCAAGTGTCCAGCTTAATTCTTCTATCTTCTGATGTGTTAGGGTTACCTAGAAAGAGGCTTTCCTCCTAGTGGAACATAAAGAGGGGGGTGTTTTAACAACTAGTTAGAGGTACAATGAGTCTTCCCAGTCCATCATTTTTAATCCTCTACTCTACCTAATAGATCATGTGTGTTCTTGTTCTTTATGGCCTCACTTTCCTAACAAGTGAACAGTTATCGTCTTAGGAGTGCCATGAGACTCGTAGTCAACACTATAGCCAAATTGGCAGCAGACCTACAGTGGAGCTTGAGTTGCAAGCATGCATGGTTAACCTTCTTTCCTCCTTCCTTTGCTGCTACTTTTCTTCATTCACCCGTGCTGCCGCCGTGCAAAGCATGATAGAAAAATTTAGCAAACTGCTCCTGTTGTGGTTGAGAACCAAATCCATGGTCCCTTTTCCTTCAGCTACAAACAAACCATCTATTTGATGCCAGTGCCAGGCATGATTAGAGATGATGACGTGCAAACAGTGAAGCCCACTACTGCAAGGGGCCAAAGGGAGAGTATCTAGTGCATTGGATGGAATCATTGTCCTTGGTTAGTGGAGTTGAAAACCTTGATCTAGTGTAATCTAATCTAGTATTCTAGTCTAGTGCAACACATGGACGATAGGAAGAAAACTGTGCTGAGGTGCATTTTTGTCATGAACAGTTCAAACCAAAAGCTTAAATGGAGGAGAAAAACACATGCTTCAACTGTTGCAGGTGCAGACGACGACAATACCAATTATACACTAGCATATACTTGTATACATATGGCTATATATATATATTTACATATAGGCATAAATCTACACTGGATATATATTAATTACTTATATTGTAAGGCATACACTAGTATGGATTTTCTTCTGTTCTATCATGTATATTTCACTAGCTTACTGCTATATTATCTCCTCTGTTTTCCGAGACTGATACTACTTTCTCCATGTTTCAGGATGTGTGATCTCATCAGGGGCACATCGGTGGCGGCGATCAAAACTTGCAGATCTGGAGGCTCCTACGCCGCGAGGACCATGTCGTCCCGGTCTGCGTTAGAGCTCTGAGCTTGGAGACGGAATAATCCGGTGCTGGCAACATGGACACCGATCGTCTTCTCTGCCGTTAAGTTGTCGGAGAAGATCCAGAGCCTGGAGGCCTCGTCGCTGCTGGCGGCCAGCTTGGACGGCGAGGCCTCGTTGCAGTCGGCGAAGTACTTCCCGGACACTCCGGCCACCGCGGAGTGCACCGCCACGTAGCACGTCGTCGCTGCCGCCTGAAAGGAAGAAGAAGAAGAAGAAGCAGGCTTTCAGCTGACATTCAGAGGTAATAGGACAGACAAATGGAACAGAACGAACAGAGCAGAAGAAATGATCGTCAGATGAGTGGTGACTACTGAGTACTGACCTGAGGAATCGTCTTGAGGAGCTTGGACGCCAGGAAGAACACCGAGTCTGCAGTGAGCAAGCATGCATGACATGACATGAGATCATCTTAATTTCTCCAATCAAATGAAGCAAGCAGCACCTGCTCAGCTGACTGATGAGGAGGTGCAGAAGAAGAGAAGAGGAAAGCGGCATAGGGCGTACTGGTGACGAGGCCGTCGCGGTCGCGGATGAGGCGGGTCCTGACGATGCCGGGGTGGACGCAGTTGGCCGTGACGTTGGCGCCCATGTCCCTGAGGCGGTCGGCGAGCGCTCTGGTGTGCAGCACGTTGGCGAGCTTGGACAGCGCGTACGCCCTCGTCGGATCATACGCTCTGTTGGTGAGCCAATCAGTCAGTCAGTCAGTCAGCTTGTTTCCAGATTGTCGACGGGGGAGAAGGAGAAGGAGAAGGAGAAGGAGAACAACGCGACGCAGCAAGAAGAACGCACATCTTCCTGCGGGTGACGCGGTCGAGGTAGGCGAGCGCGTCGTCGTCGGCGGGGAACCAGCTGTGGATGGTGGAGGAGACGTTGACGATGCGGCCCTCCACGCCGGTGTCCCGCGCCGTGTCCGCCATCTTGTCCAGCAGCAGCCGCGTGAGCAGGAAGTGGCCTAGGTAGTTGGTGGCGAAGGTCATCTCCACGCCGTCCTCCGACACGGCGAACCGGTCGGCGTACTTGCCGGCGTTGTTGCTGCAGCAGCACATGAATCATCATCATGCATGTGTAAATATGTTAGCAGCAGTTGCTGGTAACGATGGAGATGTACTGATCGACGACGGATGATGATATGCAACAGCAGCTCCAGCAGCATGGTAACGTACACGAGGAGGTTGAGGGGGAGGCCGAGGTCGAGGAATCGCGCGACGAAGCGGCGGACGGAGGCGAGCGAGCTGAGGTCGAGCGGCAGCACGGCGACGTCGGCGCCCGGGCAGTCGGCGAGGACACGCGCGCGGGCCTCCTCAGGCGGCCTTGAGGCTCCGCGCCGGCAGCACCAGGCGCGCGCCGCGCCGCGCCAGCACGCGCGCCGTCTCCGCGCCGATCCCCGACGTCGCGCCCGTGATGATCGCCGTGATGCCGCCGAGGTCCGCCGCCGTGGCCTCCTCGGCCGTCGTCCTCGAGCCGAAGCCGCTCGGCCCCGCCGTGCCCGCCAGGTACCGCAGCGAGGCCAGCATGATCGGCCGCGCGCGCCGGCGCTAGCTAGCTAGCTCTGCGCCGCCGCTGATGATGAAGACGACGATCGACGATGGAGGATTATAGGTATGATCGATGTCGATCGCGCGCTGCGAGTAGAGCTAGAGTAGACTGGTACTGTAGCAGCAGGCAGCCGCTGTAGCTGGAGGAGGTGGGATGGGAGTGGAGCACGCTGGAGGTGGGAGACGCACACGGGGGGATATAAATAGCAGATAGATAGAGCGGGAGTGGTGGAACCGTGCCGCGGCGCCCGGCCGTGCGCCCGTGCGTGCAGGCGTGTCAGTCAGCGCGCGGCTGAGCTTTAAGCGTCAAGCTTCATCGCCATCACCAACAATATCTTTTTGCTTTATTTTTTATATTTATTTATGATAGCAATCGTATTCGTAGGTGCTGATAGGGCTGTGGCGACGAAACGTAGGTAGTGCGTCGTCTGATTCAATACTACATCCTAGAACCGAGCAATTCCAAGTTACAAGACATTTAGAAGCTATGAATTTAGATAGATATATACGCTATATCTAGATTCATAGCAAAAGTAACTTATCTGGAAAAGGCAAAACGACTTTATAATATAGAATGGATGGTGTATAACTTAACACGCTCTATTCCTTACGCTTGTATGAGCACGGGTTGTCAATTCGCCATAAATGTAATATATAAACTAGTTAAGGTGCTTATCATGCGTTCATAAAACTTAGAACATTTATGCATGGGAGAGTAGAGAGATAGATCGAGGAGAGAGTAATGGACAGAACATTCTTATATAGATAGATAATAGTAGTTTTCTACGTCAACTTTTCTAAACTTTGACCAATTATATATAAGATAATATTAATATTTATAATATATAATTAGTATCATTAAATAGATTGTTAAATATACTTAACATATTTGGAGACATAAACATTGCATTCATTTTTTACAAACGTAGTTAAAGTTGAGATAGTTTGACCTACACTAAGACGGAGGGAGCAGATAGATAGATAGTTCCTCTATCAAAAAAGATACAATTCTTTTTTAGGAGTCCAATGCTTTAAAATTGATCAAAAATTATATAGAAAGTACTAACATTTATAATACAAGATGAATACTATTAAATTAATTATAAAACATATTTTCATGACAAACTTAGTTGGTCTATAAATATTATTACCATGTATCATAAATCTGATCAAAAAGTTAAATTAGGGTAATTTGCACAAATTCTCAATTTTGTAGATTATAAGAGGCGATAGATCGATGTGTACTTGCACTCTCTTCTGTTTTAATACAGCATGCTAGTGGGCAGTGGCCCAGTTGCAGTAGGGACAAAGGGGTTTCGGTGGGGTGTAGGGCCAGACTGTCAAATCTAGTCAAGCTAATTCCAGATTTATTCTCTGATCGGTCATAAAAACTGGCACATATATGCGGTTCGTTAAAAAAAAAAATCTTCTAGTTTCGTCTTCGGCGATTTATTTTTCGATTGAAAGGTAGCTTTCAAAGCCAGAGGAATTAAATCATGTCTTTTCTTCCTTTTTTTCCTTATATATTATAAAAGACACTGAAACAAAAAAAAAACACTTAATTTACCTTATACACACTTATCTTAGATACAAACCCATACAAACTCCATCTCTATAATTAAACGTTGGGTACAAGAAAATGAGCGGGCACATTTTGAGATTGACAAAAGGCATGCTCGCTGAGGTCACAGCTGCTTGCAGTTCACAATTCACAAAAAAAAGGGCTGCTTGCAGTTCTTATCCCTTTGCAAGTAATGTTACATGAATTAAAAATCTGCAGTCCATAACGAATATAATAGGTCCATAGTCATTACAATTCTATAAAATAAATAAATATAGAAAAATACAAACACATCGTCTTCTTGTCGTGCATGTCGATCATCGTCTTGGTTCCATGTGTGTACTCGTGACAAAATCACAAAATCTCTAGATGCTAGCTGTAAGCCTGTAATTAGTCATTTCAGTCGAGGTGTACTAGCAAGTTTACCTAGCGATGCAATTTGCATTGGACGATGTTGCATCCAGAGCTTTAAGCTTAGCCATCGTCGATCCGACCGGTCAACATACGTACGAGAGCGATGATGATGTCGACGACGACGTCCCTTGGTTGTGGTCGTGCGATCCAGACGACGTCGCCTTCTGGATTGATAGATGGGATGGGTGGAAATTGGAATAATTAGCAACCGGGCGACCCGGCGTGTGGTTTTGTCTCATGTTTCAGCCATCTCCATGCGTGTCGTTGTTCGTCACTGCGTGCGCAACTGGCGCAACTCATGCATCCACCACCGCCACCGGGGTTGATGTTGAATAATTGATCGCGTCCTCGTGGCCCGGCCGGCCTCACTGCCTGTGTGCCTGCTCTCTTCACTAACAATTTGCGTACTATAGCACTCTAAAGTCTTTGTGTAGGTGTGTGTAGATAAATGCGATAGTTGTTCTGTGTGAGGTTCAAAAAGTTTTGAGACCTTGGGTGTCCTGCCTCTTCTTTTATAGACGAAGGAGAGGACATGTTGTTACTGGTGATAGAAAGAGAGAGAAGAAGAAGAAGAAAAGGAAGGTTGAAAAGGAGGATAAGGAGGAAAAAAAATAAAAAAGTCTTGGGTTAATCCGTTCTTCTTATCCCTATAGTGGGTTCTCTTCTAATACTCTTGTTAACAACCAAAAATGTCCATTTTATAAAGTTGTCAAAATGAGAAACGGACTTCACTATTGCGTTCCTCTCGTCGAGACGACCAAAAAACATATATGGATCGTCCAATTTGGAGTCCGGATGCGAGAGTTATGCTTTCAAAGAAAAAACGCCTTCAGTACCGGTACTACCGGTATCTATGACCGGTACTACCGATAGTTGATGAAGTTTTGATGAAGATTGGCGAAAAAATGAACTACTGGTACTACCGGTCTGAGACCGGTACTACCATCCGTAACCGGCACTACCGGTCCGAGAGCGGTACTACTGGCTGCTGATGAAGGTTTGGGCGGAAAAATGAACTACCGGTACTACCGGTCCGAGATTGGTACTACCGGTGTGGTCTGATCGGTACTACCCGTAGTACTATCAGAAAGGCCTGTTCCGAATCTAACTTTCAGATCTCGAACCGATTTATTTCTAAATCAGTTTTTGGTAGTTTTTGAACGTGGAAAACTTGGAGATTAAGCCTTGGAGAGGTTTCCTACTGGGATAAGACCACCCCCTTCTATATATATGAGAGGATCATGGCCGATTGAGATCTCAACCATCCAAACGTCAAAATACATCTACAAAATAGACTTTTCGGTGGTTCACCATATCTTCCTTTCTACTTCTTCTCGTTCTTCGTCGGCGCTGCATGGACGGTTGATTCGACGACGGCGAAGCTCTAGAGCGGTCAGGCCAGCTAGAGCAGCCCATAGCCGCCGCACGCCCTGACGGGGTCCCTCCCGGGCGTGTGGGATTTCGGGTTTCAAGAGACCTCGCCAGGCGTGTCTTGCGTATCGCGCTCCCGACGAGGCTCCTCCGGTGACGTGCCTTGCGTATCACGCTCATCGCTGGAGGCACAAGGTCCAGGTGTGAACATCCCCTAGGCGCTGGACCGATCTAGAATTCGGCTTGCCCTACATCGAGCGATTAGCTCCTTATCGAGTGTGGAGACACGATTTGGCGTCAACACACTTTTTGGCGACTCCGCTGGGGACGAAGGCACAAATTCGGATCCCATCTAATAGCAACATGGCGGGCATTGTTGATTCTACCATCATATCTAAGGTAAAATCATACGGAATACATGAAGATTCTCCTGATTTTCATACCTGGGTTATGTTTATGACTAGACTCGATGCATTTAACCAATCTGAATTGGTCTCTTCGGCACCCAAAACTGATGAGACGGGTTCTGAAAGAGTTATTGCTATATCTCCTAGTCTAGGTGTGTCTTCCGCTTATTATGATCAATATGGCAAGATTATTTTTAGAGAACAAATTGTATTGGTCCCATTGGCGCCTGAACCGGTGAGACTAATTCAGGAGAAGTTATCATTATACCTCCTGTTTTGCAGTTGTCTCATTGTTATATTGATCAACATGGCAAGCTTGTTTATAGAAAGCGACATGTATTGGTCCCTTCGGTGCCAGAAACCGATAGGACCAATTCAGGAGGGGTCAGCACTACTCTTTCCACTGTCACACATACGCCTGATTCGGTTTATATTTCTCAAACCGATGATGGGACAACAACACTGCAAGCTCCATTGCCTAGTATTACGGTGTCGTCTGACTCTCCAAAGTCATCGAGTATGCTTCCAATGCCTGAGGTGTCATGTGATGTCTCCCAAACCGATTTACAGAAATTCAGTAATCGGTTTCGGAAATCAAAGGAGGAAAAATTGGATATGCAAGCTATGCATGACAAAGATGCACACTTGCCTTGCAATGAGACACTTTCCATGGCTGAAACTCTGGAGATAAATAATCCAGCTATTTTGATTAGGCCGGAGCAAGCCGATTCAACTATTGGAAAAAAATGTGATAATCGGCGAGTCCAGAGAACCCTAAGGGAGGAAAGAAAGTTTTCAGATCAGGAGGTGGTGCTAGAAAAGTCCAACGGCAATCGGGAGGACCTCAAGATCACTATCAGATCTTCCGATCTCGGGGGGCAAGCCCGAACTCCCATAAGCAAGAAAAATTCGGTTACTAACACTATTAAGCGAAAGATGGTAATTAGACCGACCTTAAAAGTCGGCCAAACCTAATTTTAATGTTGGTGGACAGAAAAAATCAGCAAAACCAATTTCCCAAATTGGTCAAGCTAGTTGCAAACAAAGAACACAACACAGGTGCAAAGGTGGAGTGTTGGGTCCGTGCCCATTAAATCATCAAAATCATGAGAAGGTTCCTAGTTGGTTTAGATCAAAGAAACAGCGGCATGTCCCTCACGACCGATTGAGCGATATCGAATCGAGCTCCAATAAGACAAGACCGATTAAGCCGGTTTCATGTAAACTTGCTAATCAGGTCCAGCAAAAGGGCATTCCGGTCAAGGAAAGTGATGGACCGATTGTTATCAATAATCTGGACCAATCAAATATGCAAAGGATGGCAAAGGGTGTTGTTGTTAGTAATCATGAAGCCCAAAGCGACACATCGGCTCACAAAATCTTCCAACCGCCAAGGATGTCCTCCAGGTTTATCAAGGACGCAAAAACGCAAACTCCAGCGTGTTCGTTGCATGAAGCTTAACCAAGGAGATGTAAAAGAATGAGCCACGACACCTGCACCTGTTGTAGTACCTGCTGATGAAACTTTTGTTGATTCGGCTTCTACTATTGTTGATCTTAATGACTCCATGCCTCAGAGTGCTATTTTCAAAAGGCCAACAAACTTCACAAATCATCTCAGGGCGTTATATATCAAGGGACACATCAACGGCACGCTGGTTCATCACATGTTGGTCGATAGCGGCGCAAATGTCAACTTGATGCGCATTCTCTCTACAAGAAGCTCGGCGGCACGGACAAAGAATTGGTGAAGACCAACATGACGATCAGCAGAGTTGGAGGTGAGTCAATTCCAGCTTTGGGCGTAGCGACGATGGAGTTGATCATCGGCCGCGTTCTTCGTCGCCGAGGTGTAAGGTAGCTATAATCTCATCCTTGGTCGCGATTGGATTCATGCCAATCGTTGTATTCCATCTAGCTTGCATCAATTCTTAATTCAGTGGGTGGGAGATCAAGTTCAGATTGTCCATGCTAATTCATCGGCCTCTGTTGCCACGGTCGATGCTCCTTCACTCGGGGGGCATGATGGTATTGCTTACTTATCTGGTCACAACTTATCTGGCGTTGAATTTATTGCGTCACTAAGGAAGGGTTTGTGCCTGTGTCATTGAAGTCGATTGATAATCGGCTCAGTATCATCGTATAATATTTTTTTGCAATGGATGCTAATATTGAATGGTTGAAACATCGTGTTGATCAATATCGAGCTTCTATGACCGATGTGTGTGAAACAATTGATGATTTTGATGAGCTCAATAAGTCGAGCCAAGGTTTCACGTCGGCTGACCCATTGGAAGAAGTTGACATTGGGGATGGTTCTATACCAAGGCCAACATTCATTAATAAAAATTTGAAAGCCGATTATAAAGCTGAATTAATCGCTCTTTTAAAAGAATATGTTGATTGCTTTGCATGGAACTATAATGAGATGTCCGGATTGAGCCGAGAGCTTGTTGAGCATCGGCTCCCCATTAAGCCTGGATTCCGGCCTCATAAGCAACGTCCTCGCTTCTTTCATGCTAAAATTTACGACCGCATTAAAGAAGAAATTAATCGGTTGTTGGAAGCGGGATTTATTCGCCCATGCAGATATGCGGAGTGGATCTCTAATATTGTGCCCGTTGAAAAGAAAGGGTCGGGCAAGATTAGAGTTTGCATTGATTTTAGAGATTTAAATAGAGCCACTCCAAAAGATGAATATCCTATGCCTATTGTCGATATGCTTATTAATGATGCTTCAGGACATAAAATTCTTAGGTTTCTTGATGGTAACGCTGGTGGCCGAAGAGGACACTTCCAAAATGGCCTTTGTTTGTCTCAGCTTTGTTGGATTATTTGAGTGGATTGTTATGACATTTGGATTAAAGAATGCTGGTGCAACCTATCAACGTGCTATGAATTTAATCTTTCATGATTTAATTGGTGTAATCATGGAGGTTTACATTAATGATATTGTGATCAAATCGGCTGTCAATAATTCTCACTTGGCCGATTTGCGTCTTGCTTTTGAGAGGATGCGCCGGTATGGTTTAAAGATGAATCCACTTAAATGTCCTTTTGGTGTATCGGCGGGCAAGTTCTTGGGATTTATTATTTATGAGAAAGTCATAGAAGTTGATCCCAAGAGAATAGAGAGTACCAAGCAAGTTCAGGCACCTACATGTAAAAAAGACTTGCAAAAGTTTTTTAGAAAGGTGAACTACTTGAGAATATTTATAGCTAACTTGTCTGGAAAAGTTATTCCTTTCACCCTCATATTGAGATTGAAAGATGAGAGTGATTTTGCTTGGGGGGCAAAGCAACAAGAGGCATTTGAAAAGATCAAGGAATACTTATCAAAGCCGCCAGTTCTTCGCGCTTCAAGGAGAGGAGTTCCTTTTAAATTATATATTTGTTGGTATTTATTAAGTGCAAATAGAATATAAAAGATTCCACAAACGTACAGAATACCATTGTAGCTTTTTCCCGGGAGTATTCCAGAGTATCGTTATTTATATTTTACCACAGGGAAGCAATGGTTAAAGAATCTAATAGTTACCATCTTGTAACTACTAAATACACCAACTAGACTATAGCGGGGTAGGTGATAAATAATAGAAGTTATGCACAATAATCACTTGTAAGATAAATGAGTAGTCTACCTAAGTTGAGAGGACAACGTGAGAGTTCAAGGTTCCTAAATACTTCTCTATTACTTGGGTTCTAAGATAACTGAACGATAGTTAGATAGGGAATCACACAATAGCACTTCGGGACATCAGAACACTAGTTTCAGACTGAGATGAGAATGGGACTAGGAAGCTCTGACTACGGTCCTACAATCATCAACCTACACGAGGATGAATATGTCGTCTGTCAGGGCTGTCACCTTCTGGAGCTACCATAATTATTCATAAGGTTGAGTGTAATCTTAGGTAACCTCTAGTCTAGACACCATGTCTACACTATTAATTATTACTCTAATCCCATATGAAAACTAGAGCACTCAATGCGAGCGGAGATCCTATGCCAAATTATAACAGCTATACTAACCAATCACATAATAAAGCATATAAGTAAATAGAGAAGATGAATATATAAAAGCATAAGTCTTACAGAGATAAGATACAAGTCATATCAGACCTCAGATGACTCCTCCAGAAGACGAGCATGGCTCCGCTCTCCCTAACTCTCAACTAGAACTAATCTACTACATTGGAGAGATGTTATCCTTCAATGGGAAACCTCTCCATCCAAGCTCTAACTAGAGAATATGAGTTATAATAATGAAAGGGATGGAGCCTAAGGGGTCCCTGGGGCTGTATATATAGGGGGCGGCCTCCCCTCCTTCACCTTGAGCAAGCCATATGGTACTAAACCTTTCCAACATGTCTCATTAAAGTGCACATAGGTCTTAATGGGCCAAATTCTGATTTAGACCCAATTAATCCCGCAACCCTCAATTAATCCCGCAGCTCATGTTCTATAATCTTCCGGTGTTTGTAAAATCTATATCTTTTCATTCCAGACTCCAAAAATAACAAGTAATATATCTGTTTCGATCGTCTCGATGAGCTCTACACAATGGTGAACTCTAATTTCTTATTTGAGATACTTTTATTCAGTGAAAAATTAAATATCTCTTCATACCCTTCAAAATAGGTGAGAACACCAAAACTCGTGAAACTTGTTAGAATCAAACCTTATAACTATGTTGTGGATTGTTTTATGCCCTTGATTCATGTTTAGTTGATGGATAAAAATGATAGATAACTACCATCAACAATATTGTAGCCGAAGAAAAAATAATTGGTGCGGTACTCACACAAAAGGATGATGTGTCAAACCGATTAGAAAATTATTGCACTAATAATCAAGTCGAATATTTAGCTCTTTATTGCGGCTTAGAGATGTTAAATTTCATGGGAGTAAAACATGTTGAGGCGTATGGTGATTTTTTATTAGTTGAGCAACAAGTTTCTGGTGAATGTCAATGTTTAGGAGAATCACTTAATGCTCATCTTAATACTTGTCTTGATTTAATTGCATCTTTCTCCGAATTTAAAATTCGGCATATACCGAGACATGAAAATTCAAGAGCCAACATGTTAGCTCAACTTGTATCAGGCTTTGATGTCGGTGGGTGTAAAAATTTAAAGCCGGCGCAAAGCATCTTTTCTGGTTTCTGTGCAGGCACGTGGAAACCGGCCAGGCCGGGAGTAGAAGCCGGCCAGGGTGACTTTTGCGAGTTGGATCCAAATCGGCCAGAAATTTGCTAAATTGATGGTCAGACCGATTTGGATGATTGGAGGACTCCTCTGTTGAAATTTTTACAAGATCCCAGTGCTAAAGCCGATAAAAGCATTCGGCGGAGTGCATTCAAATTCACTTTGCATAATGATGAGCTTTATCAGAGAACCGCCGATGATTTATTGCTCAAGTGTTTGGGACCTGACGAAGCTAGAGTTGCTATGGGAGAACTCCATGAAGGAATTTGTGGTACGCATCAATCGGCTTCTAAGATGAAGTGGCTTTTGAGAAGGGCTGATTTTTATTGGCCCAGTATGATAGCCGATTGTTTTTGTTATTACAAAAGATGCGAAGAGTGTAAACGGTTTGGTAATATTCAGCTGGTGCCTGCTGTAATGCTTCATCCTATAATCAAACCATGGCCTTTTCGTGGTTGGGGACTAGACTTTATTGGCCAAATTCATCCCCCTTCTTTAAAAGGTCATTGCTTCGTGTTGGTGGCCACAGATTATTTTACTAAGTGGACCGAAGCGGTGCCTTTGAAGAATATGACACATAAGGAGGTGATTGGGTTTATTATTGAGCATATTATTCATAGATTCGGCATTCCTTAGATTTTATCTACAGACCAGGGGAAATCGTTCATATCAAAGGAGGTGCGAGACTTTGCCGAATCATATAAAATTAAGTTGCTCAATTCATCTCCATACTATGCTCAAGCCAATGGCCAGGCGGAGTCTAGTAACAAGACCCTGATCAAGCTTATTAAGAAGAAAATTGCGGACAATCCAAGAAGGTGGCATGAGGTATTATCGGAGGCTCTTTGGGCTCATCGTATATCTCGTCATGGTGCTACAAAAGTGACTCCTTTTGAGGTAATATATGGGCAAGAAGCCGTGTTACCCGTCGAGGTAAATTTAAATGCATATCGGCTCGTTAAGAAAGCCGTTATGTATCATGATTTGAGACCGTATCACGCTCATCGCTGGAGGCACAAGGTCCAGGTGTGGACATCCCCTAGGCGCTGGCCGATCTAGAATTCGGTTTGCCCTACATCGAGCGATCTAGCTCCTTATCGAGTGTGGAGACCCGATTCGGCGTCAACAACTCTGTAGGCGAGATGGACGCCACACTGTGACCCTGCTTTGTTGCAAGAGTCACGTCGTCTTTGACCTTCCTTCGTGTGGGTCATGTTGGTCTTTGCAGGCGCTAGGCATCAAATAGCGGGTTAGCTAGGCGTGTGCGCAGTCATTCGTTTATGTCATCCCATCCCGTTGCAACCAGTGGTGTAGTAAGCGGCGGACTAGACAGTAGAGTCAGTGATTGGCTCTGCAGTGATCGTACGAGGACAAGACTGCACAGTGTTGCCCTACTCCATGTTGTGGCGTCGTGAGATCCTAGGGATGACTCGTCACTGCATTGTGTCATGTCGAAGCATGCCTGCTTCCTTTCTTTCACCGTGATCATGACCCTGGGCTCTTCCATCCGCGCCGATGCGGCTAGAGATAGCGTGGGCCCAGCATGCGCCCCCTAGGTCGGGCGTGCCGGAACCCATGCCTCAAGGTTCGGATGCAACAGTATCCGTCTCTGCTCTAACGTCGTGACAGTTGGCGACCCTGGATTCTCGTCCGCCCCCTCCGCTAGGGTCGGGCGAGGCAGAATATCCCCCCACATCCAAGGGGTCAGAGAACACGGCCTAGGGCCAGGCGAGGCGGGACTCATGTCTCCAGGGTCGAACAACGTTGTTCCGTCATACTTAACCGTCGGACGGGTTGTTTTTGCTATCAGCTAACCCTTGTTCGTTAGGTACCGTGATATTTATATCCCACGAGAAGTTAGACTTAGCAAAGCCGGTTAATGACTAATTGCTTTGTGACTGTATTTTGCTCAATGCTCACTGTTTTAATTAGAAGAGACCCTTTCCCTGCTGTACTCTTCAATATTATCTCTTATTATATTAATATATGCTAACTTAAAGACCAAACCTGGAAAAGAAATTTATGTTGGCCTAAAGGATTGCTATCATTTGAAAAAAAAAATTAGAGCCTGGAAATTTAAAAGGTCCTGCCGAACTGAAAGAGATGTTCTTAGATAATCGTGGCCGGTGGGCTTGATTTCAGTTGGGCTTTCAAACTAATCGAATTTAAAATTTGAAAGAGCCCAGTGGTGGTGGGTGGGGAGCAAGCAGCGAGCTCCAAGACTGGGAGCAAAGAGGAGCAGGTCACATTTGCGGAAAACAAATTCGAACGACCATGGAAAAGATGGCACAAAAAAGAATCTGATGGAGACTGCTTCTTAAGAATAGCAGTTATGGTGGGGGCTTTGGATCTGCGCAGTGATTTTCTTGGTGTTGTTTTTGTTAGTGTGCGTGGGTTCTTTCTTTTCTTTTTTTGAGATATATTTTTTTATATATAAGAGAGGATGCGTGGTTGCAGTAGTAACAAAAAGAAGTTAGTTGTGTAATGATTTTTGTTGCGTTGTTTATGTACTTTCTCTTTAATCTCCCTTGATTTTCCAGGTGATGTTTATTGTTGTACAACATGTTGATGACCAGTGGAAGGGTACAATAAGATACTTAAAAGGAAATCATGTGAAAATCATGCAGTTATATACTGTACATAAAAATCGAGTATTTGATTCTGCACAAAAAAAAAAAAAAAAAAACCTTCTAGATAATAGAGAGATTTGGAATGGGGTACAGGGGGATCCTCGATTTTCTCTTGCCTGTGACTCATTGGGTCCCATGAAGATCTTCTTGATGCAAGAGATAATCTCTCCTTGCACTAATAGGAGCCGGTTTTTATGACAAATAATATTCCATTATTGGTGCAGAATAGTAATAATAGGATAAGGTTTGTAATAATTTGGCACTCTTTTTCTTTCTCAGCTTCCCTGAAGCAGAGCGTCAGCAACTTTGCTATCAGCTGGCTGAAAATTCAAACCCTGTTAGTTTCATTTCATTTACAGTTACAGGTATTTTAGTATGGTCAATGAGACTGTAAATGCTGCTCATACTATTAGAGTTTATTTACTGGTCAGTAACAGTAGTAGACAATTGCATCAAAAAGGTCTGGTAAGGTGTCACTTTGATGGATCCCCTCTGTGCAACAATACGCTTGACTCTTGTTTTGCCTTTTGTTATTATGTTAAATCCAAGAATAAAGAACAAAATGTCTAAAGATTTGGCATGAGGCCATAGGTGATAAACAATTGCAAATGGTGATAGATGCTGCATCGGCTGTGAAGGTGAAGCCCAATTTGGCTACAAGTGGTTGTTGCAATCATTGCTCAATCCTAGCTCCTTGTTTAGACTCCACTTAATCCTTACTCTCTTCATTATTTATTATTTATTATTTAATATAGGGTCTAGATAGCAGTATTGACTACCGGAGCACCTACTCTGCGACGCAACATGTTGTGTAGGCAAAAAATTATCTGTAGGATGTAAAGACACGCATGCTCATCCTAAATTTTGACGCATAATTTTTTACACAAGCATTTCTTTTATACACATGCATAATACTGTTGATCATGATTAAACTTCTCATGTTGATTATACAAATACACAAATTATACAAATCATCAAGGTAGGATACCTGCCAGATATAATTTTTTGCAATAATAATATTAGATGCCAAAAAAAAAAACATATGGTTGATTGGGTATCTACATTAAGGCTGAATTCGTGTCAGATGAATTGGTTTTGATCAATCAGTACCGATTTCTTCATCATTGTCATCAGCTTCCTTCAGTTAATCCTATATATATGCATCTTATCTCGACTTTTCTTATTACTTAATATATGATCCTCTCACTGAAAAATAACAGTTAACAATACACTAATTGCACCATAAGTTTGAAACAGGAGAGAGAGAGAGAGAGTGGACTAAAAGTGTACTTTGAATGGCGCCAGCAATCCCCAAGGATAAGGGATTCCATCAGATTTCCTTTCCTGGTGTCACCTGCTCTTCCAGCACACACATAAACCAAAAAGGCAAATGATCCGGTGACGATTACTGTATCTTAATCCTGCCCCACACTCCACTCAATATGCAGAAACAGTGTGTTCTAAATCAGAGCAGCTCTAGTTTACAATAGTACTATGCTCGTCTCCATCCCCCAAGATTCTTCCTTGGTGCATACAGGCTTGGACCTTGGACCATTCTTCGTGTACTCCATCGAACACGCGCCCCATACTTGTCCCTTTTAGGCATAACAATACAATACTTTGATCCCTTCCCTTAATTTTTTGGCTAAGATAAAGAGCATGCACGGTGTAATAATGCAAAAGAGAGTTGGGCGCGTGCACTTACCGAAAGGCATTTTTGCCCTGAAGAACCAAATGTAGATCAACTCAAATCTTTGCTGATAGAAACTAGGTAAGTGATCAAGTCAAAGACCTTGATCAACATAGTGGTCCAACATCCAGCACCCTGTAAAACCATAAACTAAGCCTAATGACATGTGACTGTGCCAAGTGATTATGCTTAATGGTTTCAGCTGAAAGGCACAAGATGATGATGAAGGCTTAGACTCTCAGCAAGCACACAATAGGTGGTTAAACCATAATCAATGTGAATGAGAGACTGGAGGCAGTAAAGTACCACTTGTGCAATGCAAAACACAAGTGTTTCTTGGTTCCTCTTTTTTGTTTCCCCCTTAAGAAAAGGTAAAAGAGACTATTCACCAAAGAAGGCTGTTAAAAACTACTACAGAAGAAATAGGTGTTAAATATTACTGCTGAAGACACTGCATAGCATTAAGTGATGGATCATCTCATTTTAGAATGTGAGTCTAGGTAATGGTTAAAACTTTAAGATCACAATGAGCATAAATTTCATACCAAATTCAAAACATTTACATATTATAAGATCTCAAGGAAAAGACACATGTAGAAAGCTAAGGTTGATTCTTCACATGAATGTTTTACAGGCGCTAATGTGAACTTTTAGGCACAATGAAGTAATTGGAAAAACTTGAACAAACTGTGCAGCAGTCATGACTGTCCTAAATTATGACATTTCAAATAATGTGTTGGTTTCACAAAAAAAAAAAGAATCTTTATAAGACTACCTCATGGCATTGGTTAAAAGGATTCAATAAGGTTGAAAGTTTCATTGAAAATACATACTAAGATCCAGTCGCAACATGCCAAATTGAAGCATGAAAAGAAAAACCATTTTTCTTTCTTGAAATTGAAGTAACAAATTACACAAAGAAGTTAAAATCACGTAGATAAATATGTAACATGATATAGTCTTCAACATATGCATTCTGATGATAAAAGAAAGAATATGATTCATTGATATCCATCAATCAAAGGGTACAACAGGGTGACTGGCCACTCAATTTTCTGTTACATTACTCCACCCCAAAGGGAGGGGGAAAAAAAAAAATCTGACCTCAAATTGCTTCTCCAGTAAGAATAGACACAAGGAAATCAAAAGAATTTGATCCAGCATTTCTCTTGCAACAAAACAGTGCACACAAAAACTTGTGCCGTTGTATCAAAACTCCAGAGATCCAGGTTGAGATCTCGCTCTATCAAACACAAGCACACAACTCCAGTCTCCATATGAACCAAGCACGCAGGCAGGAAACAAACGAAGAAAGGATCGATCACAAGACGAATAACCATCCACGTTTGTAGCACACAAGCGTGATCACTGTCGCCGCCGACCACACAGCCACAATCCACCGGGCAGCAAGCAATGCCGCCTCCTTCATGGCAATAGACAATCCAACAAGCCAGTGCAGCCCCTCCACGCCCTCAAAGAAGTCCTTCCCCTGCACCCGCCACAACGCAAGCAGCGACAGCACGAGCAGTGGCGGCGCAACGAGCTGTGTAGCCACGGCGCAGAGGTGGTGATTGTGCAAGAAAACCTTGGCCCGGCCGTATTCGGTGTCCGGCGATCGGCTCGTGTGCAGACGCTGGTACCAGCAGAACACAGCCTCATTGAGGTACATCTGCACGGCCGGCCGCGCCGCCAGCAGCTGCAGCCCAGCGGCGGCGGCGAGCAGCGTCGCCTCCTGCTCCGCGCCATCCACGAACCCGCAGCATCGTAGGATCGTGGCGACGGAGGAGACAAGCACGGCAAGGTGGAGGAGGAGGCGCGCCGGCGCAGACGACGAGAGCACGGCGAGCCCGGTGCGGGGCTGGTCGGTGCCGAGCCAGAACGCGCGCGCGAACCGCGCGGCCGGGAGCGCGGCAAGCGACGCGAGCGTGCCTGCGAAGGGGCTGGAGGTGAGCAGGGTGGTAACAAAGAGCGCGCCGAGCGCGGCGGCGAGCAGCGCGGGGCGCGGCGACGGGACGACGGCGTGGCGGAGGAGCGCGACGAAGAGGTAGGCCCCGGGGACGAGCGGCGCGAGCGGGGAGGCCGCGGGGGTGGCCGGGAGCAGCAGCGCGGGCGGCAGGAGCGCGAGCGGGAGGAGGAGCGCAAGGTGGTAGGCGGCGAAGTGCGGGCGGGAGGCGAGCGTGGCGTGGGAGAGGCGGAGGCGGTAGAGCTGCGCGGAGGTGGCGTCGAACGGGTCCTTGTCCTTGGCGGCGCCGCGCTTGGCGGGGCCGGCGTTGGAGCCCGGCGGGCGGAGGACGGCGCGCGGGGTGTTGGAGGGGACGGCGTCCGGGTGGATGTAGGTGTGGAGGGCGTAGAGGAAGAGGGAGGGGAGGTGGAGGAAGTGGGCGGCGGCGGCGAGCGCTAGCGCTGCGGTCGCGTGGAGCAGCGCCGGCGGGATCGGGACGGGGAGGGAGAAGGACACGGCCATCGCCGGCGGCCGGGGCTGGTAGGTGGGTGGATCACTGGATCTGACTGATTGGTGGGTCGACGGAGAAAGCAGGGCTGCTGCACAGCACAGGAGGAGAGTGGAGTGGGAGATGGACCTAGGGCTTATATGGGCTTTGGGCCAAAAACTTATGGGCTTCAGATCTGGGCTCGTATGTGCACATGTTATTGGTATGAATGTGTATTATTAATCGCTCGGCACCTTTATTGTTAATAAACAAAACCCAATTTTTTCCTTAAAAAAACTTAACATTTTTTATCCAGAATAAATAAAGTACCAAAACAAACAATACAGTAAGATTTTGTCAGGACGCATGTGCAGATGTGATTGGTATTACTCCGTAATGCATTAATCGCATGTCACTTTTATATTGTATACAAAATTGTCTTTATACGAGTACTATGTACTATAGTTTTACATGTGTGTGTGTCTTTTGTGTGTGTGTGTGTGTGTGTTTCTAGCCTTAGGGATTCAATTACCAACTTGTACTAGTGATCTTCTTCTTTTTTCTTTTTTCTTTTTGATAAAACTAGTGATCTTTTTTGTGTGTGTGTGTGTTTGTGTGTGTTTCTAGCCTTAGGGATTCAATTCCCAACTTGTACTAGTGACCTTTATCATCAATCTGCTTTGCAGAAGCAATTGCATTTTTGAATGTCACCACTCTCGACAGCTAGGTTAAATCTGGTCTTCTCATCCTTTAACAAAGTGTAGACCAACTTTTGGGAAACCTTTCTGTTGCAAGTAACAAATCACAGCATTCGGGGCCGCAAGTAAGAGAAACACACACAAAAAAAAAAGGGTGACACACACACACACACACACACACACAAAGAAACACACACGGAGGGGTATTTGCGAATGCAAGGAGCAAAGGAGTCACAAACACAGTTTGGTAAAGTCACAAGCTCGCAGCACCTGGAAAAAATGCGAAAAGGTGCATATGTCATCGTTAAACGTCAGCCAAACCATACATATTTTGCAGGTGTACTTTTACGTATGAAAAGTAGGCAAGTGGCAGAGACATTGGTAGTGTACCCGTGCCACCAACAAATGTAAGCTCAAAAGTCAAAAACACCCACTGAAACAGCAAATTTTGCTACATTGTTTTATGCTCACAATTTCAATTCAAGCAGACAAACACATGGCAAACAGAGCAAAACCATTGCACCCAGATATTCCAATAAAAGCATGGGAGCGGCACATAGATATTTAGATATTATTATTATAGCGTATATCATACAATTGCATACACTAATCACAGCGAACCTCCCCAATGTCTGGAGTGGAGCAGCAAAAAAACACTCATGGTCGTTTATTTATTTCATTAGGTGAGCCAAAATGAATACGAAGTTCACAGACTGAATAATGGTACAGCAGGTCTAGCTTTCATTCTTTTTAATGAAGAGGCAGAGCTCACTCTCCGCTCAGGATAGGGTTGATCAATGGCTTCATCTGAGAAAGGTAAACGATTGCATACCTACAGAGAAAAATTAGTTAGTATAAGATTGGCGAAAGCATGGAGGAGCCCTAATACCACCAGAGTGTTGATCGAGCAAAAGAAAAAAAAATGTTACAGGGATGAGGGTATAGGTAGCAGAAAGCTGGTTTCGTCGTCTTTTGGAAAATTTTTCAAGAACATTCTTATGTCATTTCCATGTTTCCAGCTAGTATGATTACTACTACGTATCCAACCCCCCCCCCCCCCCCCCCCCCCTCTCTCTCTTTTATGGCCTTGTCCTGTAAATGGGCCAGATTAAAAGGTGCGAAAGTGTGAACTATGTCTCCAGTTTCTAGAACATCCACCACATCCTTCATCTAGTCAATTTGTAAAAAAATGAATGCATGACAAACTTTCCAGTATCATGTTATTTTGTAAAAGAAATGAATGTTTAACATACTTTACAGCATCATGTTATTTGCATGATCAATAGAATTTAAAGTGGGTGCACATATAGTACACGAACTAGTAACTTTTTTTTATAAAAAAAAAGATTTACTGTACATTGCTGGGACACTAGCTAGTAGCTACTATCCCATTATATTAACCTAGCTTTGTTGTTGGCTTTACAAAACACTGTTTAGTTCATATGGGATTGGGATCCTATCGTCCTAGTCATTAAAAATAGGCTACTAACCATAAGGCGTCAGGTTACAAGCTCAATAATTTTGTTATTCATGACTTCATATTATGTAAGCGACCTAGATATTCACATGCACCCAATTGTCCGTGACTATTTGAGCTGTTAGTAACCTTAACAGCCAGAGACAACTTTATAAGGTAAAAGAAAGCATGGATATTGGTCAACAACTTACATCATCCAACAACAAATTACAGCAGTAGTTACCAAGGTCAAATGGAATCTGCACAACATGAGTCACAAAAGTTGAATCAATATGCTATAATTTCAGGCACTAATAAATTAGTCAACAACTACAAATAAAAACACAACTTGTTGGTTGCAAGACAAAGGTAACAGAAAAGTTGGAGGATGATTGATGAAGATCAGTAAAATCTCTCAAAGATAGAAATAAGATTAACAAATCGAGTATATTTGCAATAATAACTAAGAAGCTGGAATGGGGATAAATGATATCCATGATGGCACATAAGTGCAACTGTCACAGTTTTAAAGAAACCACACAAACTTCACAGGCTGTGCTCTTCCCCTTCACATCACGAATCTACGCAGTGAGGAGAAACCAAATGTACGCAGTGAGGAGAATTTTCTGTTACCAATTTTAAGGGGTGGAAAACCAGCACTCCTATTACTGTAGCCAATGATGCTATTCTAAGATTCATGCTTCAAATTAAATACATAATGTGCCACTTTTAGGCCCCATGCCCCCACTAGATCTCAAAATGAATGAACTGCCACTGTTCACATGTGATGTGCAGGTGGTTAAACTGTGCTCCATATTCGGAGTTAACCCATGCAATTTTAACCAAGGCTCTTCCATACCAAATTTCATACAAGAGCAGATATTAACCTTTGAAGATTGAACCTACTGGCCCAACATATTTGAGCACACCAAATTGACCAGCAAAGTCCATGACATGAGTGCATAAGCATAACCCTTTTACAAGTCTTCTTACATTTTATCTTTGAGCAATGTAACTAAACTGTGTGTGAGTAACAAAAACCTTGGATACTAACTTATATACTAACAAACGTGGCGAGTTAAAAGCCAATGTATACCAAATTTAGGTCTGCTAGAACAAAGTTTGGGGATTTTTTCCCCCATCTACAGCTTCGACAGCTCCTACAACCTCAGTCCGATCAGCTTGATTGCTCGTCACGGGACCCCACAATGAAAATCTTCTCTAAATCTAGCCAATACACAAATCCAGATCGTGATCCCTAACCCAACATCACCGAAATCGATCGATCTGCGGTCAAACCCGCCAAATCTCGCGCGCGGGATCCCAAGTCCCAAACCCCCATGCCTAATTCCAAGCCCACGAGAGCACAACGCCGGATCACTGACGGGCGGGGTCGAATCAAAGAGGAGGGAGGAGGGGAAGCGGGACGTACAGGTTCGTGGAGGGCCCGCGGTTGCAGCAGAGGAGCGTGAAGAGGGATGCGGCGACGCCGGCGAGGAGGAAGATGAGAGTGGTAACCCAGAACCCCATGGCCGTCTTCGGCTGTGGGGGCCTCGGCGTGCTCCTCCGGCTGCGGCTGCGCCTCGCTCCCTCTCGCTGGATCGCTCGGTCGGGGAGGGAGACGCGACAGGGGAAGGAGATGGAGATCGAGAATTCGAGATGGAGGTTGGAGTTGCTGCTGGCCACGTCACGTGCGTGCTTGCGTGCGTATAATTCGTTTACGGGCTCGAGATGGACTTGCAAATAGATGCTGACCTCGGCTTGAAAGGGCAAGGCGCTATGGGCTTTGGGCCGGGGATGGTCTCGTTTTTTTTTTTTTTTTTTTGAAACTAACGTTCTGACATTTGTTGTAGTCGATTTTTTATTGTTGTACTACTTCGCAATTAGTTTTTGTAGTCGCAACTGTTCAAGTAAAAGTTATATAGACACTATTATCGTCAATTTATATGGCATGATTTTTGTTCCACCAGTTTAACTAACAATACTTTCTCCTTTCTTCAACCGCGTCTTATAAAATATAATAGCTTTTTCAAATGGTCTTGGTTAGAATTAAAATTTATGAGTTATAGAGCGCAATGATATCAATACCTTTTAAGCTCACAACCTTTTCTTCTAAAGCTATCTTGGTTTCTAAAATGTCAATATGATGCTAAGGTCCGTTTCTGTACATCTACATGTTGTATTTAATAATGTTGGCACAAAGATGGATCATCGAGCTCTCTATTTTTTTTTAGAGAGAATTTGACGTTCCAAAGCATAATCAGCTTTATTCAGTCCTTAAATCTAAGGTAAAGCATTGTTTTAGAGCAGGTTGCGAGTGTAGTAACATCGAGGCAAACTCTAAATACTAGATATGGCCCAAAAATAATAGGGGTCACGGTCAGCTAGTGCAATGATTGGGGGGGGGGGGGGGAAGCTTCGTCGTCGAGAGGGAAATAACCCACTTGGTGATAAAGAAGGTGGGGTGCAAATATAGCCAAGCGTTTTGACTAGAAGCATCCACTCTTTAAAGAGTGCATGATAGCTCACTGGTCGAGCGCCTTTGCACCGAAGATGAACCGGGCTAGGTGATTTGCTAAAACTATGGGATGTCAAAAATGCATAGGTAGGGGAGTGTTTCACCTTAGAGGGAAGCAAACCCGAAAGTGGGGGCGACAAAGTGGAAGCCATAATGTTGACTTGAGTTTTTAGAAATGATTATTCACCCCTTAGTCTGCCATCTCGCCCCTACAATATGTCTACCTTTAGAACCATTTTGCAAAACAAGTGACAACATAGTGCCTTTCTCATGACAAAAACATAACTCGCCACCTGATTGGCTACCATCTTGGACCTCCTCCTTAAGCTTGTAGGGTCTCCAACATGTTTAAGCCATCAACCCTAATCCTCACTAGTGGTGTCTAGCTAGGGCTAGTCTTACAAGGGTGCACCAGGAAGGGGGTATATATAGAACCATATATGCTCTATCCCCTTAGCCAATATGGCCAAACCGAGTGCTCAAGGTAAAGCTGAAATCCAAAGTGAACCGATTCTTGATGGGTCAATGTGTGCTTGTTGTTGTTCTGTCTCCTATGTCCTCTAGTCTTATGATCCCATCTCGGACTAATGGCATTTACCTAGCGGCGGCGATCATGATCAAAACAAAAAAATTGGATTGATAGACTGATAGCATTAGTGACTAGGTGTCTAGGATACCACAGTCTACTAAGGCTGGATGAAAATCTCGAAACTCGCTAGCTCGCTCGACTCGCTCGTTAATGGCTCAGCTTGAGCTCGACTCATTTTATAATGAGCCAGCTTGTTTTATAACAAGCCAGCTCGATTTATAACGAGGCAGCTCGAGTTGAATCGCGAGCTGCTCGTTAGCTCGTACGAGCCAGTCAATTCACAAGCCATCAAAGTAACGTGCTTTTATTATATAGCTAACAAACTGATACATTTTAATTAGTTGCATTATTTATTGAACAAGGGGAGTACTATAGTATATAATTATACTTTATATATAGTATATATTATTTTTTTCATTTGATTATGCCTTTCTTTTGAATTATTGTTATTATTAAAATTTCGATAAATATATATACTCCCTCCGTCTCAAAATATATTCATTCTCACTTCTCAAGAAGTCAAAGATTTTTAGCCTTTGACCAAATATATATAGAAAAATATTAATATCTATAATATATATTAGTATTATTAGATAGATCATTTAATATACTTTCATAATATATTTATTTGAAGATATAAATGTTGCACGTATTTTCTACAAACTCAGTTAAAGTTAAGAAAGTTTAACTAGCACGCATCCCATAACGATAGCTATTTTGGGACGAAGAGAGTATTTTTTTTTTGAATTTTTTTATGTTTGGCTCGCGAGCCAAACGAGTCAGCTCGAGCTCACTAACGAGCCGAGACGAGCAAGCCTTCTGACTCGTTAGTATAACGAGCCGAGCCGAACTGGCTCGTTATACTAACGAGCCAAAACGAGCCAAGCCAAAACGAGCCGAGCTGGCTTGTTATCTAGCCCTACAGTCTACCAAGAGGTAGTGTGTAACAGAACCGGCTAAATCACCTGGCCCACCGGCACCTGTCATTGTCACTAACGACTTCTGACAGCCGGGCCCGTGTCCCAAATGATCTAGACAGGTCTGTCGGGCTACATTAGCGCCCTTTTCTCCGACAGGATCACCATTGCAGAATCATCACAGGATTACAACATTTCGTAATAAAATACATCAGAGTAACAGTGCGGAAGATTACATAACATTTAGATTACAAACCGGTTGTTCAAATAGGATTCAAATATAGTTATTACAGACCAGAGGACATAACAGTAGCAGTGGAATAGTTACACAATACTAGATAAGATAACTCGAACCCTGCCCACGGGTTCCACTTCACTCATCGCCGCTTTCTTCTTCGACCACGGTCACGCAACATGGAGCAAGACAGATCTCCAACTGCGGTCCTCCTGCAACGGGGTTAACAAACCCTGAGTACTTGGGGTACTCCGCAAGACTTACCCGACTAAGGGTGTAAAATGAGACTCAGGAATGCAAGGCTATGGGTAAGGCTAGCAGAGGATGAGGAGTTTGCAGAAAAGCAATCTATCATGTTCCATATTTTATTTTATCAATATCATAATCACAACTATAGTTCCGACATTCAATCTCAAATATCATCATTCTTCAAATTTCTTTATTCATTCAGATAACCTAGTTGAGAACCACTTTTCGGTGTAGAGTGTGAGGATCAAGTCTCCATAACCGAGGAGCACGTCGATTCGAATCCAGAAAGTACCCAGCTGGGGATTCTAACCACACTGCATATGCAGCACGCCGGCATACATATACCAACCCGTCGTCACGGCTTTGCTATCCCGGAACCGGTCCTGCGCCACCCGAGAGCACAGTACTCCACTCTTATCCAGGCACGCCGGCCACGTGGGTACAAGCTACTCTCGCCATCTCTCCACTCCCAGTGCGTGGTTGTCGGTTCCAGCAATAGCGTCACCGAACTCTAGGCTTTCCGCATTGGTATGTGGCTAGGCTGTTCATCATGATCACAGCAGACCTACAACGAACGGTCCCTACTTCCTTCCTGCCGTCAATCCTGCATTGGGACTCTAACCCAAGTACAAGACTACCCGACAGTTTTTATTATCGTGCCTGTCGGGTGAGTGAGACATAGGAAACGCCGCCCCATGAGCTGGCCACCTAACGAAACACGTTTCCAAAGACATCGACCAGTTCCAAACTATTCCGAAAGCGACCATGCATTGGGACTCCAACCCAAATACACATCGACCAGCGGATAACAAGTTCTTCACCAATCAAAGTATAAGTATAGTCATGGCACAGAAAATAGTTTTTCTTTTATGCAAAGCTAAGTTCATTAAGCATGCCTAAGCATTTCTCAAACCATTTTATTTAAATCAGGTTTCAGGGTATTTATTTGAGACAATGCATCTGGATAGGTGACAATCAACTCCTGTCAACCTTATGCAGTAGATTAACTCGAATTATAAATATTTTGTAATAGAGGGGCTGAATGCACCGGGGCTTGCCTTGGATCGTGTACAGCGTCGGGTCGGGATCAGTCCCGCAGATGTCGAATCCTTGGATGACTTCTGGAGTGGCCTCCTCAGTAGTAGTCTCGACCTGGACCCCCTCGGGAACGGGCACTACACATATGCAATGATGTATGCTTAGCGTGGCATGAGGGCAACAAATGAAATGCTTGAAAGTAAACCATTAATACCTTGAGTACAACTTTCCTTCACGGCAAAGTTGTAAACGATCTACAGAAGGTAAACGTAATGTTTCCTACTTTTGTTTTATTGACCTTTTTAACGGTCACAGAAAGCCGCTACACAGCTTTATGACTACTACCAAGCACTAAGTTCTCAAACTACCAAGGATCACACAGCGAAAGATCCTTGGTCTTCATTCAACCCAAAATTCACACAACAAACCTAAATTCATTTTTCTATTTACTTTATTAATCCCTAATTTCACATATATTCATTAATTGACCAAACTAACTTCAATTGCAACCAAACTTTACCAACAGCTAGGTTTTATCACCAAACAGAGCCACAATAAATTTCATGATTTTTGGATTTACAGAGAATTAATTAAAATTACACAAACTTGCATTTATTAATTACTTCACTGATTTATACAGCAGATTAAAGGCACTGGAACACCCTATATTATATTTTTAACAAATACTACATACTTCAGAGAGTATACACAATTATTCTCACATTTTTCCATTCAACAGATTAATTCATATGAAAATAACAATCATCAGCACTATTCAAATAAATTAAAATAGAAAAGGCATTTGAAATTCCTTTGGAAAAAATGAAAACGGCCCACTCGGCCGAGATGGCCCAGCCGACCGCGCTCGCGCCCGAGCCGGCCCAACATGGCCCAAGCGCACGCGCGCACCGCTCCCGCGCGCACGCGGCCCACGGCCACGCGAGGCGAGACGCTGACGGGCGGACCCCGCCTGTCAGCTCCTCCTCCTACCTCCCGCCGGCTCCCGTGCACGCGCACGCGCGCGCGCGGCTAGCACGGCCCTCGCCGCCGGCGACCCCAGCGACGAACCCGAGCGACTCTACGGCTACCCTAACTCCTAACGAGCACCCCCGAGAGGTTAGGCTCTAGCCTAGCATCCCACGGTGAGGAGCATTTCGCCCATGGCGGAAGCCGACGGCACGGCGGCTCTGCGCCGGCCAAAACAAAGGGATAGAGGAAGGGAGAGAGGACGGGAAAGACTCAGTGGCTCACCACGAAGCCAACGGGTGAGTCGGTGAAGGCAGCAACGGCTTGGAGAGGGCGGCTTGACGGTGATGGCGGATCCGGCAGCTCGGCTCCGACGGCGACCCCGCGTTCCGGCGATCCTAGAGTGCCAGAGACCCAACCGCCAGGCGCATGAGAAACAGCGAGTGATAGAGAGTTCGAGACACGAGACCGAGGGAGAAGAAACTCACTCCAACACGCTCGTCGCGTCGGAGATGGTTGCGGCGGCGCTCTGGCCACCCGCAGGAATGGCGACGAGCACTCCGGCACCTACAGACCACTACAACCCTCGCCAACGGTGGCAAACAAAGCGCAAGGGAGTTGGCGAGCTAGCAGGGAGATGGAGAGGGTGGTGGTGGTGTGACGACGGCGAATTTGGCCGGCGACCGAGAGGTGGCGATGGCGACCGGGAGGGAGAAAATGGAGAGGGGGAGGGCCTCGTCGCCCTTTTGAAGGCCGGGGAAGAGGGGGACAGGGTCAGAGCGTCGCGGCGCACGCCGATCCTCCTCCGAACTGGAGCCCGGGCAGGATCCCGGCCGGCACGGCTCGCGCGGCCGCCCGCCCGGCACGGCGCTCTGCCGGCTCTGTTCGCGAACAGGAAGAGGGGGCGAAGTACTGTAGCACTCATTCCCTAGGGGCTGTCGGTTTTTGACCAAATTCGACTGATTTTGCATACAAACATGAAAAACTGCAAAAACAAAAGTTGTAGGGTTTGAAATTCTGAACAACTTTGCTTTTGGAACTAAATTCAAATTCGAAATATTTTTGAATCTACAGAAAAGGGGGTAGAATAGGGTTTTAAATTTCAAACTGTATTTTCAAAATTACTTTTAAATTTTCTCAACAACTTGAAAAGTTGCCAAAATAAAAGTTGTTCTACTCAATGAGCTTTACAACTTCTATTTAGGAAGTTTTGCCAGATTCCAAATAATATTTGAAATGCCAATCCAAAACTAAGTTTTAAATCATTGTTTTGAAATAAATTTGAATTTCCACCACAGAACTTTGAAATCTCCAAAAATAAAAGTTGTTCCATTTTAAAAGATCTAAAACTCTTATTAAGGGACTATCTCAAAATTCCTTTTAGATTTTGAATTAGGTTTTGGTCCTAATAAAAGTAAATTTTTAAACCTTTATTTGGGAATTTAATTTTACAAACAAATACTAATTAAATTCAAATCACTCTAGGGACCTAATCACAATCATATGCAAATGATTAATTTAAATATGATGACATGGCAGATTAATTAAATCCGTAATACCCGGGGTATTACAGCCTTCCCCCCTAAAAGAAATCTCGTCCCGAGATTAGGTACATAATCAAGATTGGAACAAAGTAATGGAAAAAAATAACAACAACAAGTTCAAGCTTAAACAAGAGACAATGCGAAGCCATGCATAACGCAAAATAGGTTTACATTTATAGAGTAGCATAGAACTCGGGGAAGCTTTCTGCTAAGAAATCTTCAGACTCCCAGGTAGCTTCATCTTCAGAATGATCACTCCATTGGATCTTGTACCACCGGGTCGTGGTCCTTCGAGTAACACGGTCCTTTATATCCAAAACTCGTACTGGCTGCTCCGAGTAGGTCAATTCAGGTTCAAGTACTACTCCTTCAACATCGATGACTTGTCCAGGTACTCGGAGACACTTCTTCAGCTGAGAAACATGAAACACATTGTGTACTTCCGAGAGATGTTCTGGCAATTCAAGCTTGTAAGCTACCTTTCCCACGCGTCCTATGATTAAGAACGGTCCAATATAACGCGGGGCTAACTTGCCTTTGACTCCAAAACGGTTAACTCCTTTCATAGGCGAAACTTTCAAATATACATAGTCTCCAACCTGAAATGTCAAAGGTCTGCGCCGCTGATCGGCATAACTTTTCTGTCGTGACTGTGCCACTTTCAAATTTTCCTGTATCAGTCGAACCTTCTCTTCGGCTTCATTGACCAAGTCAACTCCATAGAACCATCTTTCTCCAGGCTCGGACCAATTCAATGGAGTACGACACCTGCGGCCATATACTGCCTCAAACGGAGCCATTTTTATACTTTCTTGGTAGCTGTTGTTGTACGAGAATTCGGCCAATGCCAAACACTCGTCCCATTTCTCAGGGTAATTGAGTGCACAGGCTCTTAACATGTCTTCAAGTATCTGATTTATCCTCTCTGTCTGTCCGTCAGTCTGAGGATGATAGGCTGTGCTATGCAGGAGTTTTGTACCCAATGATTTATGAAAGGATCTCCAAAATTGGGATATGAACTGAGTGCCTCGGTCAGAGACAATGGTCTTGGGCACTCCATGTAGCTTCATCAGATTTTCTATGTATAGCTTGGCGTAGTGCGGAGCCCTGTACATTTTCTTGACAGGTAAGAAATGAGCTTGTTTAGTGAGGCGGTCCACAACAAGCCAGATGGAATTGAAACCCCTAGAGGTTGTTGGGAGACCCATAATGAAATCCATGCTGATGTCTTCCCATTTCCATGCAGGAATAGGTAATGGTTGCAGCTCTCCACCAGGCTTCATGTGTACAGCTTTTACTTTCTGACAAGTGTCGCATTTTGCTACATACTGAGCAATCTCGATCTTCATCTTAGTCCACCAAAACTTCTATTTCAAATCCTGGTACATTTTGTTGCTTCCCGGATGAATAGAGTATCTTGTCAAATGAGCTTCGTCAAGAATCTTGCCACGTAACTCTGGAATTTTTGGAACTACAAGCTGATTCTTGAACCATACAATCCCTTCATCATCAATTCTGAAACAATCTGCTTTCCCTGCTTGGATTTTCTCTTTGATGTGCCTGATACCTTTACTATTTTTCTGAGCAGCCACGATTTCATCACGGATGGAGGGTTTGATGCTGATATTGTTCCAACTGCCTTGAGGGACTATTTCTATGCCCAATTTTTCTAACCCGTAACACAACGACAGATCATATGGCTTCACAGTCAAGCAATTACAATGAGCCTTCCGACTGAGTGCGTCGGCAACCACATTAGCTTTACCAGGATGGTAGTGCACTTCAATATCATAATCTTTTATCAACTCAAGCCATCTTCGTTGCCTCATATTTAATTCTTCTTGTGTAAAGATGTATTTCAGGCTTTTGTGATCGGTGTAGACATTGCATGTGCTGCCTAACAAGTAGTGACGCCAGATCTTCGATGCATGAACCACAGCTGCCAATTCAAGATCATGAGTGGGATAATTCTCTTCATGAGGCCGGAGTTGTCGTGAAGCATAAGCAATGACTCGGCCCTCTTGCATCAAAACACAACCAAGGCCAGTACCCGACGCATCACAGTACACATCAAACGACTTTTCAATATCTGGCTGAGCAAGGACTGGTGCAGTGGTCAAACATCTCTTCAAGGTTTGAAACGTTGTCTCGCATTCTGGCGACCAGACAAACTTGACCTGAGTCTTCAATAGGTTGGTTATAGGCTTAGCTATTCTTGAGAAATCCGGAATGAATCGACGGTAATATCCCGCCATTCCCATGAAACTGCGAACCTGGTGCACAGTGGTTGGTGGTTTCCAGTTCAAGATTTCTTCCACCTTACATGGATCTACGGACACACCTTCCGCTGTCAGGATATGCCCAAGAAATGGAACTCGGTCCAACCAGAACTCACATTTGCTGAATTTGGCATAGAGTTGATGTTCTCTTAAACGGTTCAAGACGATACGGAGGTGGTTGGCATGTTCTTCGGGTGTTTTAGAATAGATCAGGATGTCATCAATGAATACGACAACAAATTTGTCGAGCTCAGGCATGAAGACGGAATTCATGAGGTACATGAAATAGGCGGGTGCATTGGTTAGGCCAAAAGACATGACAAGGTATTCATATAGGCCATATCTAGTGGTGAAAGCTGTTTTTGGAATGTCTTCGGGACGGATCTTTATTTGGTGGTAGCCAGACCTAAGGTCAATCTTGGAAAACACCTTAGCTCCAGCCAGCTGGTCAAAGAGTAGGTCAATACGGGGTAAAGGATATTTGTTTTTGATGGTGACCTCGTTGAGTGGGCGGTAATCAATACAGAGTCGGAGGGATTTGTCTTTCTTCTTGACAAAGATGGCAGGACAACCCCAAGGAGATGAGCTGGGTCTGATGAAACCCTTATCTAGCAAATCTTGTAGCTGCACTTTAAGCTCTGCCAATTCCTTGGGAGGCATTCTGTAGGCTCTACGAGATATAGGTGCGGTTCCAGGTTTTAGCTCAATAGCAAATTCCACATCTCGATCAGGTGGCAAACCAGGCAACTCATCAGGGAATACGTCTGGAAATTCGCAGACCACTGGAATCTTCAATACTTCTTCAACTGCGGTGGCACACAACCTTTGCACGTTCTTTTCGATCTTTCTTACGGGCAATGGAAGTTGGATAAGAAGTTGAGTTTGACTATTAGGTATGTTCACTCTTATGGTTCTATTCAACACATCAATCAAGGCCTTGTGCTGATACATCCAATTCATACCTAATATCACATCTATATCCTGATCCTTAAGTACTATCATTGTGGTTGGGAATTTATGCCCTCCCAGCTCTATAGGTACTCCCTGAACTACCTCTTTAGTAGTTATACGCCCCCCGGGCGAATGTATAAGGAAATCTTCCTTTATTTCCCCAATAGGTATTTCATGCTTAACCACAAATGTACGGTTAATGAACGAATGAGATGCACCAGAATCAAATAGCAGAACGGCAGAATGACTAGCAACAGGAAACTTACCCATCATGACGGGTTCTCCAGCAGGAATATCTTCGATCTGAGTGTAATAAACCCGACCTGCCTTCTTGACAATCTTACCCTTCTGAGCATGCTGCTGGTGACCACGGTGCTGAACTTGCTGTTGCGGAACACCAGGACTTTTCTGCACATTCTGGTTGTTCTGCTTCGGAAAAGGGCAATCACGGGCCCAGTGTCCCACCTTTCCACAGTTGTAGCATGGATGATTATAGTTGGTCTGTGGAGTGTTGATACGAACGCCAGGGGCATTCGGCTGAGTGGTGTTTTGCTGATTAGAGGTATGAGAGGTAGCGGCAGTGCGCACAACTACCTGCTGATGGGGATATGACGGACGGTTCTGGTGGGTAGGATGATAGATAACTTTCTGGCGTTTCTGACTGCCAGAAGAGCTAGACCTTTTGCTCTTCTTCTTCTCCTCTTGGAGCTGACGGTCGCTTTCCTCAAAAGCTATTGCACTATCCACTGCCTCATGAAAAGTGCACTTGAGGTTGTTAGACAGACTGTGTTGAATCTTGAAATTCAGACCTCTAACAAAGCAGGCTCTCCTCTTAGAATCAGTGTTGGTATGCTCAGGTGCATACTGTGCCAAGTGGTTGAACTGCCCAAGATACTGAGCGACAGTGGACTCATTCTGCTTCAGGGCCAGAAACTGATCCAGCTTCAACTTCATCACACCCGCAGGGATGTAATAAGCACGAAAAGCTTCACGGAACTCGTGCCAGGTAAGTTGATGTCCAGCATCCTGCGCAGCCAAAAGGTTGGCATACCAAGTAGTCGCTGGGCCACGGAGCTGCTGGGCTGTAAACAGAGGTTTCTGGACCTCGGTACAGTGAATCAAGCTAAACTTCTGCTCCATGGTACGGAGCCAATCATCGGCTTCTAAGGGTTCATCAGCCTTAGTGAACACCGGTGGGCGGGTGTCAGTGAAGTCAACATAGGTGGTATCCTCATTATCACGGCGGCCACGACGTCCACCACGGTCTTGCTGATTCTGAGCTAACAGCGCTGCAACATTGGTCAATGCAGCGATGGCCTCTGCCAGAGTGGATGGAAACTGAGGTGGTTGGGGAACACCAGTTGCATTATCAGAGTTGTCTCCCATCTGTTAATAAGCAAACCCGACTTGAGTCTTACATTAGTTAAGCAAACATAGCAGCACACAGCAATATTACAAGGTTCACACAACATGGCTTGCATCCAGGCAAGACCCACAACCCATAACTAAGGTTTTCTAGGCAAGCACCTATACTACAGACAAAAGAGAACAACTAGTCGACAACCCTAGGCCACACTGGCCTAGTCCTCGTCGATCCCAGACGTGCCAGAAGCGTCACTGTCCTCGTCGATCTCCTCGAAGTCCTCCTCGGCATCTGCCTCGACGACCTCGATCGGCTCGACCTCCACGTCAACGTCCTCCACGTCCTCATCCTCCTGACCGAGGACAACCCCCAACTCAGGATCCTCCTCCTGCGGTGCAGGAATAGGGTGGAGCTCACCATAGAGCTCATGCACCTCCTCGTGCAAGACGTTGTTGTAGAGCTCAAGCTGACCAACACGTTGCTCCGCCTCGAGCATCCTGTCCATGATCGTCTCCTCACGATCCCAAGCTTCATCCCTCTGCTTGGTCAGGCGATCGATCTCTCGACGCAGATCTCGATTGGTCCTCACGTCACGGTAGTGGTTGAGACGTGCCACTCTGTATTCTTCCTCCCACTGCCTGACTAGATCCTGCAGCCTTCCAACCTCAGCCTCAAGCTCCTCGCTACTGCGACGAGGTGGGCGACTCCCAGAAGCTCCGCCCTCGCCAGCGCGTGGCGCCAACTGGTAGCGTGGAACGCCACGTGGTCCGGTCATCTTGCGTGCTGTGAGCTTGCAACGGGCCATCTGGAGAAGGTAAGTGAAATTTTAAGATATAATAGGTTAGCAAGAATAGGTTTGGTAAACTATCCCAAAAAAACCCACTTTAAGGAGGAAGTTAATTAACAGGTGTGATTATCATGATGCATGTACGTACTTACGAATTTAAATCATGCAAGGTACCTACATACATAAATAAACTTTTAACATAGGGCTAATAATAATATCATTCCACATGCTACCTTAATCCCATAAGGTAAAATATAGAACAAGACAAGAACTACTGAACAAGATAAGGATAGAAGCAATTTGGACCCAAAATAATAGGTTAAACTTTTTATGATCCAAAACATTTTGAAATTTTTGAAAAGTAATCCATAATGATTAGCAATGGAATGCTCTGGTACCAACTGTAACAGAACCGGCTAAATCACCTGGCCCACCGGCACCTGTCATTGTCACTAACGACTTCTGACAGCCGGGCCCGTGTCCCAAATGATCTAGACAGGTCTGTCGGGCTACATTAGCGCCCTTTTCTCCGACAGGATCACCATTGCAGAATCATCACAGGATTACAATATTTCGTAATAAAATACATCAGAGTAACAGTGCGGAAGATTACATAACATTTAGATTACAAACCGGTTGTTCAAATAGGATTCAAATATAGTTATTACAGACCAGAGGACATAACAGTAGCAGTGGAATAGTTACACAATACTAGATAAGATAACTCGAACCCTGCCCACGGGTTCCACTTCACTCATCGCCGCTTTCTTCTTCGACCACGGTCACGCAACATGGAGCAAGACAGATCTCCGACTGCGGTCCTCCTGCAACGGGGTTAACAAACCCTGAGTACTTGGGGTACTCCGCAAGACTTACCCGACTAAGGGTGTAAAATGAGACTCAGGAATGCAAGGCTATGGGTAAGGCTAGCAGAGGATGAGGAGTTTGCAGAAAAGCAATCTATCATGTTCCATATTTTATTTTATCAATATCATAATCACAACTATAGTTCCGACATTCAATCTCAAATATCATCATTCTTCAAATTTCTTTATTCATTCAGATAACCTAGTTGAGAACCACTTTTCGGTGTAGAGTGTGAGGATCAAGTCTCCATAACCGAGGAGCACGTCGATTCGAATCCAGAAAGTACCCAGCTGGGGATTCTAACCACACTGCATATGCAGCACGCCGGCATACATATACCAACCCGTCGTCACGGCTTTGCTATCCCGGAACCGGTCCTGCGCCACCCGAGAGCACAGTACTCCACTCTTATCCAGACACGCCGGCCACGTGGGTACAAGCTACTCTCGCCATCTCTCCACTCCCAGTGCGTGGTTGTCGGTTCCAGCAATAGCGTCACCGAACTCTAGGCTTTCCGCATTGGTATGTGCCTAGGCTGTTCATCATGATCACAACAGACCTACAACGAACGGTCCCTACTTCCTTCCTGCCGTCAATCCTGCATTGGGACTCTAACCCAAGTACAAGACTACCCGACAGTTTTTATTATCGTGCCTGTCGGGTGAGTGAGACATAGGGAACGCCGCCCCATGAGCTGGCCACCCAACGAAACACGTTTCCAAAGACATCGACCAGTTCCAAACTATTCCGAAAGCGACCATGCATTGAGACTCCAACCCAAATACACATCGACCAGCGGATAACAAGTTCTTCACCAATCAAAGTATAAGTATAGTCATGGCACAGAAAATAGTTTTTCTTTTATGCAAAGCTAAGTTCATTAAGCATGCCTAAGCATTTCTCAAACCATTTTATTTAAATCAGGTTTCAGGGTATTTATTTGAGACAATGCATCTGGATAGGTGACAATCAACTCCTATCAACCTTATGCAGTAGATTAACTCGAATTATAAATATTTTGTAATAGAGGGGCTGAATGCACCGGGGCTTGCCTTGGATCGTGTACAGCGTCGGGTCAGGATCAGTCCCGCAGATGTCGAATCCTTGGATGACTTCTGGAGTGGCCTCCTCAGTAGTAGTCTCGACCTGGACCCCCTCGGGAACGGGCACTACACGTATGCAATGATGTATGCTTAGCGTGGCATGAGGGCAACAAATGAAATGCTTGGAAGTAAACCATTAATACCTTGAGTACAACTTTCCTTCACAGCAAAGTTGTAAACGATCTACAGAAGGTAAAAGTAATGTTTCCTACTTTTGTTTTATTGACCTTTTTAACGGTCACAGAAAGCCGCTACACAGCTTTATGACTACTACCAAGCGCTAAGTTCTCAAACTGCCAAGGATCACACAGCGAAAGATCCTTGGTCTTCATTCAACCCAAAATTCACACAACAAACCTAAATTCATTTTTCTATTTACTTTATTAATCCCTAATTTCACATATATTCATTAATTGACCAAACTAACTTCAATTGCAACCAAACTTTACCAACAGCTAGGTTTTATCACCAAACAGAGCCACAATAAATTTCATGATTTTTGGATTTACAGAGAATTAATTAAAATTACACAAACTTGCATTTATTAATTACTTCACTGATTTATACAGCAGATTAAAGGCACTGGAACACCCTATATTATATTTTTAACAAATACTACATACTTCAGAGAGCATACACAATTATTCTCACATTTTTCCATTCAACAGATTAATTCATATGAAAATAACAATCATCAGCACTATTCAAATAAATTAAAATAGAAAAGGCATTTGAAATTCCTTTGGAAAAAATGAAAACGGCCCACTCGGCCGAGACGGCCCAGCCGACCGCGCTCGCGCCCGAGCCGGCCCAACATGGCCCAAGCGCACGCGCGCACCGCTCCCGCGCGCACGCGGCCCACGGCCACGCGAGGCGAGACGCTGACGGGCGGACCCCGCCTGTCAGCTCCTCCTCCTACCTCCCGCCGGCTCCCGTGCACGCGCACGCGCGCGCGCGGCTAGCACGGCCCTCGCCGCCGGCGACCCCAGCGACGAACCCGAGCGACTCTACGGCTACCCTAACTCCTAACGAGCACCCCCGAGAGGTTAGGCTCTAGCCTAGCATCCCACGGTGAGGAGCATTTCGCCCATGGCGGAAGCCGACGGCACGGCGGCTCTGCGCCGGCCAAAACAAAGGGATAGAGGAAGGGAGAGAGGACGGGAAAGACTCAGTGGCTCACCACGAAGCCAACGGGCGAGTCGGTGAAGGCAGCAACAGCTTGGAGAGGGCGGCTTGACGGTGATGGCGGATCCGGCAGCTCGGCTCCGACGGCGACCCCGCGTTCCGACGATCCTAGAGTGCCAGAGACCCAACCGCCAGGCGCATGAGAAACAGCGAGTGATAGAGAGTTCGAGACACGAGACCGAGGGAGAAGAAACTCACTCCAACACGCTCGTCGCGTCGGAGATGGTTGCGGCGGCGCTCTGGCCACCCGCAGGAATGGCGACGAGCACTCCGGCACCTACAGACCACTACAACCCTCGCCAACGGTGGCAAACAAAGCGCAAGGGAGTTGGCGAGCTAGCAGGGAGATGGAGAGGGTGGTGGTGGTGTGACGACGGCGAATTTGGCCGGCGACCGAGAGGTGGCGATGGCGACCGGGAGGGAGAAAATGGAGAGGGGGAGGGCCTCGTCGCCCTTTTGAAGGCCGGGGAAGAGGGGGACAGGGTCAGAGCGTCGCGGCGCACGCCGATCCTCCTCCGAACTGGCGCTCGGGCAGGATCCCGGCCGGCACGGCTCGCGCGGCCGCCCGCCCGGCACGGCGCTCTGCCGGCTCTGTTCGCGAACAGGAAGAGGGGGCGAAGTACTGTAGCACTCATTCCCTAGGGGCTGTCGGTTTTTGACCAAATTCGACTGATTTTGCATACAAACATGAAAAACTGCAAAAACAAAAGTTGTAGGGTTTGAAATTCTGAACAACTTTGCTTTTGGAACTAAATCCAAATTCGAAATATTTTTGAATCTACAGAAAAGGGGGTAGAATAGGGTTTTAAATTTCAAACTGTATTTTCAAAATTACTTTTAAATTTTCTCAACAACTTAAAAAGTTGCCAAAATAAAAGTTGTTCTACTCAATGAGCTTTACAACTTCTATTTAGGAAGTTTTGCCAGATTCCAAATAATTTTTGAAATGCCAATCCAAAACTAAGTTTTAAATCATTGTTTTGAAATAAATTTGAATTTCCACCACAGAACTTTGAAATCTCCAAAAATAAAAGTTGTTCCATTTTAAAAGATCTAAAACTCTTATTAAGGGACTATCTCAAAATTCCTTTTAGATTTTGAATTAGGTTTTGGTCCTAATAAAAGTAAAATTTTAAACCTTTATTTGGGAATTTAATTTTACAAACAAATACTAATTAAATTCAAATCACTCTAGGGACCTAATCACAATCATATGCAAATGATTAATTTAAATATGATGACATGGCAGATTAATTAAATCCGTAATACCCGGGGTATTACATAGTGTAGAGACCAAACGTGATAGTGTGGCCATGACAGTGATTGGTGAAAAGAGAAAGGAAGGGCCCTCCAACTCCAATCTCCTTCAAACATCAATGTGTACAAGCTAGGAAAATAAGAAAAATCAGGAGATCACCTTATTCAATCACAAAAATGACATGAATATACATATAAATATATACCTTGACTACCCATCACGATCAATTCAACCTAGGCCCTCCAAAACATGGCTAGTTGAGATTATTGTGGATTATGATCCCTGTGTGAGGAAGAAGAGATATAGAAGCACTACAAAACCTTTGGAGCTTATAACAAAGGAAAAAAAATATAGTACTCCCTTCATTCTAAATTATAAGACGCTAGAAAAGACAATAACTAGTTGGGTCTTGTGAGATGCCTAGTGTGACACCGCAAGGCTAACAATATTCTGGATTTAAATGAAAGAGCATGTCTCGTCTTATTTTCATCTTTTTAACATCTTTTTAATGCTAATAATCGTGCATGCTGCCACTACTAAGAAAAACGATATACGAAAGAAAAATCATAGAGTTTTCCCAATAATAATATCAACCATATCCCACCTGATTAGCTAGGTGAGGTGTGTAACCACTGACTACCCCACCACAGGCCCGTCGCAAGGGGGGTGCAGGCAGTGCGCAGGCCGGGGGCCCATGGCGTTGGGGGTCATGAGTATACCCTTCTATACTACAGGTATTCAGCGCTCGCTACTAGTCGTTTTGGCTTCGTATACAGGCTGTTCCTATCCTGCCCTCATCGAGTCACGGAAGACGGTGGCGGCGAGTCCGCAACTCGGCGTCGAAGGCGCGCGTGCTCGGCAAATCACGGAAAACGGCGTGTGCTCAGGCCTCAGTCTCATCAGCGACTCAGCTTGGCTATGTGCAACATTTAGAAGGATATTTTAGATAAAATTGATCTCGATGTTGTTATTAAAAATTTTGCATCAAGAAATACTCGAAGATAGTTTTTTTAAAAAGCATTGAAGCACTATATCTAAAGTAACCATAATAGTTATTTTACCGTTCTTGCGGCTTTTTCGATGTAATGACATTTTTTTTATGAACTAAATATGTTTTGCAAATTATGTCTTATTAATAGTACTATATATTTAAATCGTCATATTGAAACGTTAACCCTTAGTGTTTAACTTGCACAAGAGCCCCAGAAATTATTGAGACGGCGCTGCCCCACGCACCAACATATACTATGTTCTTGATGCATGCCACGTCCTGCTGCTGATGTAAACCACGAATCGTCACGTGATAAAAAAATATATATATATCAACAAAACTTGCCCTCTTCGTCTACTCGAAAGTAACTAATGTTTACATCGACTGTTCGGCAAATTTGTTTTGACCCGCCGTCACGCTTATTTACCGCTTACTTTAATATTCTATTCTACTACGTGTACACTATCCTACTACATTACAGTAGTTTATGAACTGGCTACGTGTACGTCGCTGTCAGGCGGCGTCAAAACAGCAGTACTCACACAGCACAAGTCATATACGTAGGTTCTACTCCACGACCACGAGGGTTATTATTATATTTTGCCGATCCTGTACTCCCTCCATACCCGAATTAATAGACGTTTTAGACTATGATTGTTGTTATCGAGAAGAGTTTAGTTTTCCTGTCTTACCTCTATTAAATATTTCTGCGGGTGGCATCCATCACGAAGCAACTCCCTAGTTCGACTGGTTAGCGCGTCACGGTGTGACTCTGTGGTCCTGGGTTCGAAACCATCTTTTTTTTTTTTGCGACTGCGCGGATTTTGCATTGCGTGGCGTGCTCTGGCTGGCTGGCTGCATAGGGACTGCGTGGTGACCGCATTTAAGAGACGAACGGGCGGGAGGGAAACGAAGAGTTCCCGAGGGTAAACACGTCTACAACGAGCGCGGCGCAGCCTCAGCCTCAAGTTTTACGAAAACGAACCTGAGTGCCTAGAACGTCTATTAATTTGGGTACGGAGGGAGTACGTTATTACGTTCCCGTCCCAGGCTGCCCTACGCACGTTCCAGTTTTGAATTCAATTCCGACGGTTTGATTTTTCCTTTTTGAAACATTCCGACGGTTTGATTTCAATTTTGAATTCCAAGTCCTCCCAATGATGCGCCATCCGCCGCCCGCCCCGGCCGCTGCCAATTCAAAAACTTATATTTTACGACAAAAAGCGTCGAAGATGATTCAGTCATTGGTTAGACGTTAGACCTCTTCTTCCCGACGAGAAGAGGACGAATTACTGTATAAGAAAGGTTTTCTGTCGCCATCGCCATCGTCCGCAGCTCTGATTCCGCGAAGACGCCCAGAACCAACGCGCGCCAAGCGGCTTCCGCTTCTCCTTCTCCCCTAGCTCGTTAACCTTCTGTGCGGCTTCGCGCGCGCCCCCCATGCAACGCAAGAGAAAGAGAGCGCGAACGAAGCTGCTCCTCGTCCTCCTCCCGCCTCCCTCATAATTTCATAATTTCCTCCGGCTACACCTTCCCCCGCCATGCACCGGTATAAACCGCCGCGCAAGGCCACCCGCCCGCTTTACTGCCCGCAGCAGCTTCTGATCCCGCCAAAACCGCCATGTCGTCGCTGCGGTTCCTACGGCCCACCAAGAACGGCGGCGGCGCCGGCGGCGGCGGGTACTTGGACGGCGGCGTCGCGCTAGAGGTGACGGTGCTCTCGGCGGACTCGCTGCGCCTGCCGCCGTCCTACTCGCCGCTGCCACGCCGGCTGCGGCCGTACGTGACCGTGTCGTCGTCGGATGCGCCGGGCTCCGCCTGCAGCACCGCGGTGGCGGCGGCGCCGGGCGGCGGCGAGCACGCGTGGGGCGACACGCTCGTCGTCCCCGTCGGCGCGGGCTTCCTGGAGGGCCGCGCCACCGTCCACGTCGCCGTGCTGTCCGAGCCGTCCTGCCGGCTCGTCGGCGCCACGCCGCTCGGCTGGTGCGGCATCCCAGCCGCCGACGTGCTCGACGGCCTCCGCCCGCCGCGCGCGCTCCGCCGGCTCAGCTACTCCCTGCGCTGCCCTCGCCGCGGCGACGGGGACGCCGCACCGCCGTTTACGGGCCCGCCAGCGTGGGGCCACGGCGTCGTGCACCTCGCCGTGCGCGTGCTCGGCCTCCGCGACGACAACGCGCAGCCGGCGGCGACGACAGTGCCGGCGGCGTCCGCGGCCACGGCGGCGACGCCGGTGCAGCAGGGCTGGTGCCGCGTCGCGATGGGAATCCCCGTGTCCGGTGCGTCGTCCGCCGCCGCGTCCGCCGTCGTCGGGATGCCCTTGTCGTCGTGGGGCGCCAGCGCCAGGTCACGGTGAGGGCGCGCGGCGCCGCGGCGGCACAGGACAGGATGGAGAATCGGAGACGACGACGACGACTAGCCGTGGAAAACCCGTGGAATTTTTGCCGTCGATGTCGATCCGCAGCGAGCTGAGCTGCCTCGGTACGACCAGGTCGTGATTGGAGCCTTTTTCCCGCGTCACGACGAGGAACAGGAATCGCGGCTGGAAAAGGAAGGTAGTGCGCTAGTCAAAACGGGGTGCCTTCCATGCAGCTACCTGGAGATATGTGGCCGCCGCTGACGCTGGCATGTGGGACCGGGCCGGTGTACATACAAGAAAGTCCACGATGCATGGTGGATTCGTAATTGTAAATGTCTGTTGTTTATTGAGACTAACTAAGGGTACCCCACCTCCAAATCAAATAGTGAGTGTTGATATGCGCCCGTGATAAAAAATGATAAGCAATAAGGAAGTTCAGGACCCTGTTTGTTGGTTTGGATAGATTTTTTCCAACTCGCTTAGACTTTTCGCTTATCGTGGTACAAATTTATAAAGCGACGGCCAAAAAAGTGAAAATTATCGCTTATTTTAACTGATAACCATATTATACACGAAAACAAACAGGGACTACATCACTCTCGAGTGTTTTATCTCCTTCCATCACTCGATTTTATGGCCGTTGGATGTGACGCGTGGAGCTTGCTGTGCCATTAGATGCGTGAGCTCACAAATATTCCATCTTCGCTGCCGCTCCTCCTGTTTGCCTCTTCTCCGCTGCCAGCAAGCAAGTCGGCTAGCTAAAGTCGCTGGATCAGCGTTCGCCGTCACCGATTCCTTCGAATCCGCCATGGACAGCGTGGGTGAGGGCGCGCGCGAGTGCGATCGTGGGGAGGCGATGGGGCGGTGGCGCATGGAGGAGCTCACCAGGAAGGATGGGCGCTGGAGTGTTCAACTAGCTAAAAAAATACTGATTTTGGATGATACTAATATGTTACAAGAGAAAGCAATATCCTATATTTTTTTGACTGAAAGGTAGCACTAATTTTAGCTAATAAACTTAGCGTTGGGCTATCCTACATTTTCTTTCTCTTTCAAAGTAATGTATTTTGCAATGTTTGTTAATATGTCTGTGTTATATGTGATATATTTTAGACCGATTATTTTTTCTTAGGCTTAAATGGTCCCGTATTTTTTAAGCCATAGATACATCTTGTGTCCAACTCCCGTCATATACTCTCCGTTTCAATTTATAAGTTGTTTTGTTTTTTTACCCTAATTTTAAGTTTTTAACCACTTGTAAAATTAAAAAAATTGTGAAAAATATTATTTTTTATGGCATGCTTTATTAATAAAAGTTTTTTTAAGAATAATATAAATTTTAACACTTTTTGCGTAATTTTTTTTTGAATAAGACGAGTGGTCAAATTTAGGATTGAAAAAATTAAAATATTTTTTATCCTATTTTTTTTATTTCTTCTGTATATGGGTCACGTGCTTTTCGCTGCTTCACCGGGGCTTTCACTGGGCGCGAGCGGGAAGTCCCGGGAGCGGGAGCCAGACGGCCAAACTCGGACGTGCGGGGAGATGGGCAGCGGGCTCAGTACGCAGGACGGCCCAGGGTGAACGAAAATGAAATCGGCCCGACTCCGGCGCCACCGGGTCGGACGCTGGCACCCCCGGTATTTTTGGAGTCGGCGGGACAGTGAAAAGCACCAGCAACAGAGCGGTGACGCCGGTGAGAGCTACTATTAGAAATTTGGAATTGAAATTTCAAATTCGTGCCTCCGCCACTGCCGTGCCGAGACCCCCCGGAGAACTTGCGCTCCGTGATCATGTCGCGCATACTGCGGCACAAGCCTGCTCGGGCAGCACCGACGCCAGCAGCCCCGGCGCATGGAGCAGTCGCGCCGCCAGCTTGGTCAGCACCGACGCCTGCAGCCCCGGCGCATGGAGGATCGCGGGCCCGCCCTCCTATGGTCGCGCCACCACCGTCAGCGTCGCTAGCCCCTCCTGCGGCAGCAGCAGCGACTGCTCCGCCAGCTTGGTCAGTACCGACGACGCCAGCAGCCCCGGCGCCTGGAGGATCGCGGGGCTGCGCTCCTACCGTCGCGCTAGCGCCACCACCGTCAGCGTCGCTAGCCCCTCCTTCGGCGGCAGCAGCGGGGGTCTGTCATCATCGCGCACCGCGGCGAACTCCGGTAAGCTCTCCCCTGTTTCAAATGTCGCTTCGATTGTGGACTATCGTGGGCAAATTGGTCAGCGGGCTGAAATAGGGATGAGCACTGCTCGTGCGGAAATTGGGTCGCACTGAACGCGCTCAAATTGGGATGAGCACTGTGGGGGGTCGTTCCCTCAGGAAAATGCCGAGCGAGCGTTGCCGACTCGTAGGCATTACGGTGAATTCGGGTTTGGGCGTCAGTTTGGGATGAGCACTGCAAGCAAATTGGGTCGCACTTAACGCGCTCAAATTGGGATGAGCACTGTGGTCGAATGTGGGTCGACATAGGTCGGTTTAATTCATGCTCATGGGCTTATCATTAATTTACTATTTCAATTGCTATAGCTTAATCTGCGGACAATGTTGAAGCTCGTGAGCTCAGCCACCGTAACATCCATGTCGATATGCCTGGTGTATTTGCCATTGCTTCATCATCTCTTCGATGGTCGATTGGAGGTCACTGCTATGATTTGGAGCAGTGTGGATCTTCAAATTGGGTTGATGGATGCATTAATGTGGTTACTCTATGGGGCATCGGTTTACAAAAGGGATGGAGGACCAGATGTGATTCTATCATGTGCTTGGAGCTCTGGGGTAATGCTATGCTGTTTGATAGTGGTGTGTGCTCATGCACGAAAACTGATTACAGTGAGTACTCCCTTTAATTCTATCTCTAACCTTTCCTTTAATACTTTTCTCCCTTCGTATCAAATTATTTATTCTATTTCCTTCGGTAGGCAGCATTGTGGTATGTGGCAAGTATGATCAGCATTGTTGGGGCACTAGTGATCCTTCAAGTGGAACCTGATGGTGATGCCTTGCATTATTTAGAGTACATTTTTGGCTTTCTTGGAATGGTCTTCCTGTTGGCAACTCATTTTGTCCAGATATTTGAGTTGAAAGATGCTACTGAACCAGTGCAAATACTATCGGCCTCATTAACCCTTCTTCCAAGTTTTGTAATTGGCTTTCAACAGTTCCTAGTTGTTTTTGTGATGGGCACAAATCAGTCAAGACTTATGAAGGTAAGAGTTTGTTCCTAACTGCTTTTATACCTAATCTATGAACCATTAAATGAATGCTCTCATTTTCAGGTGACATGTATCATAAATGCCGTGGGATATTCAGTAGAGCTTTTCATGGCACTCCTTCTGAAAAGGAAATATAAAGCCTTGAACTCCAGTATGTTTAGCAGATCCTCTCCAATTCAAGGTGCATTATTCAATATTTCGTCCAATTTTTCCATATGCAAAATTTATGCAACTCCGGCTAAGACCTTGTTTGGATGTTGTCGGATTGACGTCAATCTATATGATCCCACCCAACACATGTGGATTTTTTCTGTGGAGAACATAATGGGAGAGATTGCCACTAAATGAAGGTTTCTTTTAGCTGCCCATCTCTGGCTAAACCCAGCTACTAGTGTCTACGATTGCTTAGCGCTAAAAGTTAGTTCTCCTAGCCATTCTCTTCCTTAGTAGCTATCTTCAGCAATAGTAACAGGCTCCTTCGATTCATGTTGATTTTTTTTTATATCATGTTGATTATTTTTTTATGTTGATTTAGGTGATGCTGAGACAACAGAAGAAGATGCATTACTTGACTTTGGAGACGCCCAGCTTCCGTCTGAGACAGAGACAGAGACAGAGATTAAGTCTGTTGGCAAAAATGACAAGGAGAGCAAAGTGATGATGAACCTTGCGTTGGTGAACAAAGGGGCTGTGCGCATGTAATATTTCTCACCTAGTTTCAATATGTAGTTGTTCTATGAGTAAATGGAAGTTAGCTTCAATATATTACCTGCAACTCTCTGGACTGATGACATAGATAAAATTGGCTTGTTTGTAGGGTGGGGAGCTTCGGAATGGAGATCTCTCGAGTGCTTGGTGGTGACATTGTTCCAGGTAAAGCATCACCTAAATGTTACGCTATTGGTTTAACATAATCTGTCTATCAGTTGCTAGATCAGGGTTCATATATCTGTAAATATTTTCAATTGCACTAAAGCTTTTAGTTTTTTTTTGACTGCACACTAAAGTTTTTAAATTACTGAGAGAAATCAAGTGGCACTAAATATGCTGCTGCTTAATAGCCATTTCCTTTAGAATTTCCTTTTGTTTCTTTTATTCAAAGCGGTGCTGATGAAGTGTACAGAGCCACGTAGTGAATCTATAGCAAACTATGTGCTAGCAAGTGAATCTATAGCCCATGTGCTTATAATTGCATATATGATTACGGACTTTGTTTTGTGCTTGCAATGGGTCATAGCTGCACCTATATAATTACAATTCTTGGTGCCCTACATGCCACACACGTTCTTAATTGTTCTTCTCGAACATTTATTCTGCAGTTGTTATTTGACGAAATACCAATAATAGGATACTTCAGATAGCAAAGAAGCATCCTCCTGTCACAGTTATTATTTGTATGAAAAGTAATTGTGGGTTTAGATGGAGCAAGCATTTTGGCAGAACTATATGGGAGGAAACACCTTAGCTTCAAATAGTAGGGTAGTTTCTTTTTTCCCTTTCTGATTGACTCCTTTCCTGTAAATCGAGTCTCAGCAGTCTAGCTTCTCACCATGTGTTGTAGTGTTCACATCATGGATGATATAGTCTGTTTTTTCTCTAATATGACAGTTATCTTGTGTATTTGAGAAAAAGGAAATAAAAATAAATATGACAAATAAATATGTTATTATCGCACGAATCAATGCCTTACCTATTCCATCAAACTTTACAGGCTCCTTGATTTTGGTCAGTGGTGATCCAGGTGTTGGCAAAAGTTCACTGATGTTACAGGTGAAATATATACACATTTTTTTGCGCAGAAAAATATATAGACATTTTGGCTATGCATTTTTTCCTCCCCTATACATTTAATACATTTCTGATTTCTTAGATTTTGAGTTTTGCAGTTTTCTATAACCATGTTCCTTGACTTTCAGAATCTAATAGATGTTCCTTTCACTGGAATCTGAAAATTCCCTTTCTGAATTTATAGATTGCTTCAAATATACTGGAGAATTTGAAGGTTGGAGATTCTTCTCCCGTTGTGTTTGTAACAAGTGAGGTTAGTTATGGTTGGTATTTCGTTAATCAAGCTTTGTTCTTAAACCCTCAAACCCTTATCCAATCTCTATAACTCCTTATATTACCTTATCCACTGAAAACTCAAAGAAGCCAGGAAAGGCCTGTTGTTTATGTTGTTTATGTAAACTCGTGATCCTTTGACCAGATTGTAATTGATGCACTCTTTTCCTTACTCCAATGAAAAAGCAGTGTTTGTGTTTCTGTACACCGAAAATTCCTGGATAAATCTAATTATACTTCTGTTAGCATTCAGTGTTTGTGTTTGATAATTTCTCCAAGATTTGGATTTCTTAGGATCTTAAATACTTTTTACTATAACTTTGTAACTCTCCAGACTGTTCAGCAAACTGGAAATAGGGCTCAAAGGATGAATATCATGTCTAGCCAACTGTATCTCTACTCTGGCATAGATATTGAGGTAATATTTTCTGCTGACACCACTATGCATCGTCTGATTTATATATATTTTTGGATCATAGATAATCTCCTTATAATTCCATAGAATAAAGTTACTATGATACTATGTTCTGGAGTGCCAAAACCAAAAGTGTGTAGGAAAATCCTTTTGCCGATTGGAAAATTCCCCTTCCGATACCTTGGTCTACCCATGAGCACTAGGAAGTTGAGTAATAAAGATTGGGAAGTAATTGTGAACAGGATTGAAAAAAGACTTAGTGGATGGAAAGGTAAATTGCTGTCGGTAGGTGGTCGTTTAGTTCTAATAAACTCGGTCCTCTCTAGCTTACCCCTGTTCATGATGTCGTTCTTTGAGTTGCCAAAAGGGGTGCTCCAGAGGATTGATTTTTTCAGATCAAAATTCTTCTGGCAAAATGATCAGCATAAGCGAAAGTATAGGCTAGCTAAGTGGGAGATTTTGTGCCAACCAAAATTACAAGGGGGTTTAGGCATACAGAATCTGGAAATACAAAACAAATATCTGCTTAGTAAATGGTTATTCAAACTCCTTAATGAGGATGGTTTGTGGCAAGAGCTTTTAAGAAACAAATACCTCAAAGATAAGACTTTAGGGAGCTGTCTAAAGAGACCGGACCAGTCCCACTTCTGGAAAAGTTTGATGAGTATCAAAGATACCTTTTTAGGTTTTGGTTCTTCAATGTGAGAGATGGATCTCAAATCCGTTTCTGGGAAGATAAGTGGTTAGGAAACCAACCATTTAGTGTCAGGTTTTCTGCTTTGTTCAATATCGTGAGAAGAAAACAAGACTCTGTGGCAAAAGTACTTAGTTCGGTACCTTTGAATATTTCTTTTCGAAGGAATTTAGTGGGTAATAATCTAAGGGACTGGCACAGGATTGTTACTTCTCTACATAATGTGAACATTCTTGCGGAAAAAGACATCTTTATTTGGTCCCTACACTCATCAGGAAAATTCTCAGTCAGATCAATGTATGCTGCGTTAATTAACAATGGGGTAAGAGTGTCACAGGATTTATGGCATATAAAAGTACCATTAAAAATAAAAGTTTTTTTGTGGTATCTAAAGAGAGAGGTGATATTAACTAAAGACAACCTTGCATGGCGTAACTGGAATGGTGATACGAGGTGCAATTTTTGTCATGCCCCAAAAACTATTCATCATTTCTTCTTTAATTGCTTGTATGCGAGATTTCTGTGGGGTGCTGTACACCTGTTGTTTGGCTTACCACCCCCTCAAAATGTGGCTCACTTATTTAACAGTTGGTCTAAAACGGATGATAGAAAGCACAATTCATTGTTGTTAACAGTAGCATCTGCGTTATGCTGGACAGTCTGGCTAACACTAAACGAAGTGGTCTTTGACAAGTGTTCACCAAAATCTTGTTTGCAGGTGCTTTTCAGGGGAACTCACTGGCTACGCCAATGGGCAAAGCTACAACGGCGAGATGATTCTCGGGACCAGCTGATTCAAGCTCTAAATTACCTAGAAACAAAGGCACTGCATTTTTTTAGTTCCAATGGATGGCTCTCCTCTAGATTTATCAACTCTACTTGGTCGAGACTTTGGTTGTTTCGTGTGCTTTCTAGACTGTCAGCAGAGCGCTTTTTTTGGTTTCTAATCGTTGTAATAAGGGGCCTGATTCTACCTTCGAGTAGATGAAGCTGGATAGTTTCTATCCTTTATCTAAAAAAAAAATATCGTTCTCACTTATATGGGCTTTCCTCACACAAACTAATAAGACTACTGATGGCTTCGGTATTTATTCTGTCTTCATCTACATAGATTTACCATTTTTGGTTCCATGTACATCAATGTCACCCTCGTATTTAATTATCTATAGAACTACCAAATATTCTAGACTTCTACTGCTCAAATTTCGTATCAACAAAGCAAAATTAACAGCTTGAGAATGAAATACTTTGAAGGACTGTACAATCTTGGCTTTCTAATAAAACCAGACAGTCTTGCATTGCATGTCATCTAAAAGGAATATTTGATAGCTGTAATATCCCTGACTAAAAGTATAATAGCCAATAGGATCTATTTTTACCAGATGTCCTAATTTAAACATTCCTTGGAAGAAACCTTAGCAGCATATCTGATTCTGATATACCATCTATGTTACTCCAAAATCTTGTTTCGCAGGATGCTCTAGGCAAAATCCTGCCAGTATCGCCAAGGGCTCTTATTGTTGATTCAATTCAAACAGTTTCTGTCAAATCATTAGCTGAAAGTTCTGGGAGTTTGTCACAGGTGCTTCTACTAGTTCACTTAATACTTTTTCTGATTATATTGAGATCACTCTTGCACGCCTTGCTATTACTGACTATATTTACTGTTATAATCTATCAGTCCATTGCTTTTGCCATGATAATTATAGATGGTGCCATGGAACTTCTTCTATATGTTCAGATAATGAAGTTCATTCTTCAATTCAATCCAGAATTCAAGGGCTTACAATGTTTTCAGTATTTTCCATTTAGAATTTTAGGTTGAACTGATATAATGTAATAGCCTTTTTGTTACATGTTATGTACACGATTTGGTACGGTCCCAACTTTGTAGACCCTGGGGGAACTCTTGCCCTTGCCCAGATGGTCGGGAGTTCTGCCATGCCTCTCTTGTCAGATCTCTGAAACCTGGTTATAGAACTTGTTTATTGGTTTTTAATTCTTACTCATCCCTTTTGTGCTGCTGTCCCATATGTAGATGGAATGGCTTGAAATCTACGAAACTTCATGTCTGAACAAGAGCTGTAAACTGGCAATAAGCTATGCATGCACCCAACTGGCAAAAGATGTAGCCGTGCAGCATATAATGGCTCAAGATTTCACAGTAGATTAGCCATTGCTCGCCTGCAGTTGTATGACTTTGAATGCCCTATGGGATTTCCCCCCTTCTAGAGTTCAAGTGTCCCAAGACATCATGGATATATTTTAGTACATGGATACCAATAGAGGAATCGGCCTTGTTTATCACTTTTATTATAGTTACCAGCAACACTTTATGTCTGCCAGTTTGTGACTGTGTGCTAAATCTATGGGACAAAAGTCCAAGTTTTGACCTAGACTACATGGTACTGAAAAATTCATATCTCTGTTTTACTTTTGTGGACAATAGGTCAAGGAATGCGCCTATATGTTGTTTCGATTTGCAAAGCTGACTAATATCCCTGTTTTTTTGGTAGGCTAAACACCATGCAAGAAGTTTGTTGTTAATTTATGACACATCCTAGACAAATGCATGCCTTTATTTTCTTGTCATTATTAGCAACCTGTCTATTCTTTTTTACTTTTTAGGTTGGGAATGCTACAAAAACTGGTGATATTGCTGACCATTTCTTCTTAGAGCAGATAGTAGACGTTCTTCTGCATATGGAGGTTCGTAATTTACTGCTTCTAAAAATGATTCTGCCTGGGAGAATGCTATTTTTTCTTAAAAGATCAAATATGATTTTTTAGCATTTCAAATGTTTTTTCTTTATATGTTGTCATTTGTACCATAGAATATAGAATGATCCAGTTCATAAAGCCAGATCACTTTCAAATCAGAAATATGAAAAGTAATTCATGTTTATTATAAACCAAGCCATAAAGCTTTTTTTTTTACCTTTGAACCGGTGATCTAGTAGCCTAGTTGTGAGGTGTGGGGTGCGTGGTGGTGTATTGGGGTCTATTTATGTCTCTCTTTTTCTACTATTAATATAATGATATGCAGCTCTCCTGCGTTTTTGAGAAAAAAATAAAGCCATAAAGCTTTGCATTGTGCTGGTTGCTTTTTCACATATTCTGGATGTTAACCTGACACAAGTTTCTTGCACTTATTTCAGGGAGAGAGGTGCTCATCCCATCGATTATTACGTCCGGTGAAGAATCGATTCGGTCCAATCGATGAGGTATACTCCCATTTTAGTTCCAATATCAAATTTTTTTCCACACTGTTCTGTGTACAAAAATATAAATATTGACATATTGGACTAACCAGCAAAATGGGCACAACTCACCGGTATGTGGGCAACGGGCATAGATGCTACTTCCTTATTCCTATGTGGATAGTTGGATGCATTAGTTAGTGTGATTTGACAAACCCTAGAAAATGCTAAAATTCAGGCATTTATCTAGTATAACACTTTTGTGACAATACTAATGTATTTGAATGAAGGCTGGGCCATCAAATTGCACTGATTACTAGAGGTTGCTGGAGTAAACTGTAATAATTGTTCAAGTTGAAGGTTATCTTATCTTGCACCTTGTATTGTTTTAAATGTTCACACATCAATCTTTTTGTTTTTTTGCCTTGGGATTGTAATAAAGATGCAAACTTATGTACCAAACAAGCTTCTATTGGAGGCTGCACATGGCTTTATAAGTTTCCAGACTTCCTTGTGAATTCCCCAGATCATGCTTGTGATCCTATTCCTGAGTGATGCAATACAATTCATAGTTTCGTGAAAAAAGAACCCCAATAATTATTAATTTTCCATTTCTGATCTGACTAGCCCAGATCACTTGTTCTGTTTTGTTACTGTTCCAGCTTGGAGTATTTGAGATGACTGGTTTTGGTTTGAAAGTTGTTCTGGATCCAAGCCAGCTGTTTTTGGTTGACAATGATTCTGATTCTGAAACACCAGCCGGGCTTGCTGTAGCTGTTATTTTACAGGGATCTAGGACCTTTGCAGTTACAGTTCAGGTACTTCAGTCTTCACGTCATGGTTACTGGTGTCTTGAGTTATCAGTACTGTAGCTATAGTATAAGAACCAAGGAACTTCTGTGAGGTGTGATTTCTTTCATTTGCAGGCAACCTGTGCTTTCGGTTCTTATACTCGACAAGTAGTTGGCATACCAGAAAGCAGGGTTGATGCCATCATCTCTGTAAGTTTCAACACAACACATACATGCAGTGCACCTCTCATAAAATGTCATTTGTATGCTAAACTTCTTAGAGTAAATGCATGGAAAAGATCCAGCACGATGGAATTGCAAAATGAGGTACTGGATGCATATTGTTGCAAGTAGCTTGATAACGCCATTATTTTGGCATTAGAGCTTCATAATCAGTGAGACTTAGGAACGAACGCGACTACCAACGATAGTGGCAAAAGTCATGCAAGCCCCTACTCCAGTACTTCCGTTCCTACTCCCAATGCGCTATTCTCTCTCCTGCGCCACGGGCGAAAGGATAAGGCTGCCCCAGCCTCCCACCGTTTGTCCGTTTTTTTTCATTTTTTTAATCCCCAATAGTGGCCGGCAGATAGACGATGGATGGACTGATATAGGGTGGGGACCTACGTTTACAAGCTAAAACGTTTACTTTCTGATAGTTTTTTTAACCAGTAGAACGTCCACTATTGTGGGACGGAGGGAGTAGCACCTTAAGCTGAGATACAAAATTAGATGTCATGTCATCTCAATAACATATCTCAAAAACATTATATCCATTAACACAAGGACACATGCCTCTACACGATCCATGCACCGGAACATGTGTTGATATGTCTACCAGGGGTAAATTCATGATCTCAAGGCTCAAGAGCACGGGAACACACTTTTTACTGTGCTTGCATTAAACAAAGTTGAACAACCAAAATTTGATCTGTGTTGGAGTTGTATACATGATGAAATATAAAGTGAATTGCCCACCTTCCCCATCAGTTTAAGCTTTTACGTTGAATTGGTCGGTGCATGCAACTCAATAATACATCATAAATCACGAGGTTTTTCCCTATATATTGTGAAATGATAGCTTGCTTTCTTGTCTTGTAGATTCTTATAAAGCAAGGTCTCTACAAACTTCAAGACAATGTAAGTTCATTTATATTCTTTTTTAATTAACTATGTCAGGGGGCTTTGGTTTCTTTTGCTAAGGAAAGTCGGTCAGTTCTTATCCCCGCAACCTACTGAAAACTCCTTTCTTGAGTGGTGGGAGAGAGCTAGCAATGCTACTTCAGAGCTGGTTAGGCAAGGAGTTAATTCCATAATCATTTTGGGGGCTTGGGTTCTTTGGAACCACCGAAATGATTGTGTATTTGATGGAGCGGCTACAAGTATCTCTGTGGCTTTAGTCGTGGCTGATGAGGAACGCCAACTATAGACCATGGCAAGGGTCGAGGATTATCCCTGATTAGTTTTTCTGAGGTCCGTGTGGACTTATGGGGGTCGTCGTTCAGCCTTCTTAGGTGTACCGTGTGGTTGGGCTGCAGTAGGGTGTGTTGAGTGCGTTGTGTCTAGTGTTGTGTTGTAAGTGTTGGGTTTTTACACCCCTTCTGCGTTTTTTGAGAGAAAAATTAACTATGTCATGCACTGTATGCTTCTTTCCAATGTGTAGGTGTCAATTGTGAGATATACCTGGTTGATTGTCATTACATATAGGCTTATTAGCATCAATGTGGTCTGATGACCTAATTTGCACCAACATTAGAGCTGGGTGACGTATTGATGTCCTGAAATAGTACATACAAGAATCCTGAATGTATTAAGGGAGGTGTGATATGATAATGGCATAACTGTGGAAACCATATTTACTAAATCTTGTAGTTTGCTAATTTTCAGTTTTGGGGATAATACATCAATGGGCTAGTGACTACTTCATATTTTTGTTCCCATATTCTTCTAGTCCTATAATTCTGTTTACATTACAGGCTGTGTTTCTGAATGTTCTTAGTGGCTTCAAATTGACTGAGTCAGCTGGAGATTTGGCTATAGCGGCTTCACTGTGCAGCAGGTAGTATTTTTGTGCTTTATATTTTAGTCATTGTTGGTACAAAATTTTGTTTTAGTTAGTACAGGTACATAAGCTCTCTCAAGGATTTCACACTACGGTTCTCATCATATGTTTTTATGCTTTTACAGTCATTTGTGTTATTTTGGGCTGTAATTAAGTAGTATAACCAAAATTCACTGATAAAATTTCGTGCAACCAAGATGATTGGTGAAGCACAAAGTTTTTTTTTTCTTGTCTTTTTCCTGTATAAAAGTAGGTGTGAGCGTTGTTTTGGTCTATCTTTTCAAGCAAGCCTCTTTTCTTCTTGTTTTCAGTTTCTTAGGATTTCCTATCCCAAGTAATGTTGCATTTATTGGAGGGGTTGGCCTTGGTGGTGAACTTAGGGCTCTGTTTGTTGGAGTGTGTATTCAGTCCATGAGGCTTAGACCCATGAGGCCCATGTACCTCTAGTATGTATATCCCTAACTTAGGGTTTGGTAGTAATGAATTGAGAGATTCCAACATGGTAATCAGAGCCTAGTTCCTCTTTTCTCTCCCCCCACCTGGCCGCCACCGCCGCCTCCCAGCCGGGGCAGGCCGCCGCCGCCGCCCCCTAGCCAGGGCAGGCCGTCGCCACCGTCCCCCAGCCGGGGCAGGCCGCCGTCGCCGCCCTCCAGCTGGGCCAAGCCGCCGCCGCCGCCCCCAGCAGGGGCAGGCCGCCGCTGCCGCTTCCCTGCAGGGGCTGGGGCCGCCCGCCGCCGCCACCTCCCTGCAGGGGCCGGCCGCCGCCGCTGCCTCCCTCCTCCGGCCGGAGCACGCCGTCGCCTCCCTCCTCCCGCCAGAGTACCTCCAGCAGCCGGCCACCGTGGCGTCCCTCCTCTACACGGCAGCCCCCTCTCTGACGGCTGATTCGGCCCTCGCCGTAGCCCTCCAGGCTGCCGGGTCGCCGCTGCTGAGGCCCAGGACCGTGTCCGCCAAGCGACACAGTTGTGGGAGCGCGAACGGGATGCCGCTGATGCCCTCGCTCGCCAGATCGCGGAGGCCGAGCACCACCTCTACCTCTTCGCCGACCACCAGCCGGTCACCTCCTCCGCCACCCCGGGTCGCCAGCCGTCCACCCCGACTCACCAGCGGCCCGATCCGGCCGACCCGGTGGTGGCTCAGCTCCACTACCAGGCGTTCGGTGTCCAGAACATCTGGAACCTTGTTCCTCTCGTCCTTGACACCGCCTCCACCTCCTACGCCCGTTGGCGCGACTTGGTCCTCCTCACTCTTCGCCGCTACGCTCTGGACGACCACATCCTCCTCGACCCGCCGGTGGCTGTCCTGGCTCCCTCTTGGCAGCGCCTGGACAACCTCGTCCTGTCCTGGATCATAGTCTCCCTGGACCTTTAGGACACCGTCTACACTCCTGGAAGCACCGCACGCCAGGCCTGGCTGGCCCTCGAGGGGCAGTTCCTTGGCAATGCCGAGGCCAGGGTCCTTCGCCTCGATGCGACCTTCCGCACCTTCTCCCAGGGAGACCTCTCGGTGGCTGAGTACTGCTGCCGGATGAAGGGCATGGCGGATGCCCTCGCCGACCTTGGCTAGCCTGTGGAGGATCGCATTCTCGTCCTCAACGTGCTCCGCGGCCTCAACGACACCTTCGGGCACTTGAGGTCGTTGATCACCAGGCAGAGGCCCTTCCCCACCTTCCTCCAGGTGAAGGACGACCTCGCCTTGGAGGAGATCACTCTGGGCATCACTCCGGTGTCCTCTACTCCGCCAGCGTCGTCCTCCTCCACCACCACCACCACCGTCCTCCAGGCCACTGGCTCCCGGACGTCTACTCCCCCTCACCCGGGTGGGGGCCGGGACCGTGGGGGATGTCGTGCTCGCGGTCGTGCTCAGTGGTCACGCGGGGAAGGGACCGGGGTGACCGGGGTGTCTTGCCGACCCCGCCGACACCTCCTGCTCCTGGGGGTGCGCCCTGGCCCTCCTTCAGCCACCCTTGGGCAGGGCGCATCTCCATGTGGCCACACCAGGCCCCTAGAGGAGGACAGCGTCTCCAGCACCCAGGGACCCTGTTCGCTGGCGGTGTCCCGTCGTTCTAGCCGACCTGGATGCCGCCTGCTCCACCTGGTCCCCCAGCATCGACTCTCACTTGGGACCAGGCCTCCCTCGCCCGCTAGTTCAGCACCATGGGGCTGACAATTCCAGTTAGCTCTGACTGGATTGCTGACTCGGGTGCCTCTCACCACACCACGCTAGAGGCTGGTATACTCTCCTCTGTTCACCCTACCCACCCTTCTCTTCCTTCTTCTATCGCTGTCGGAAACGGTGCATCCATTCCGGTTTCTGCCGTGGGTTCTACTGGTACCCCCGGTTCTTTCCGCCTCTCTGATGTTCTTGTTGCTCCTCAGATGACTCATAATCTTCTTTCCATTCATCGTTTCACAGCTAACAACTCTTGTTCTGTTGAGTTTGACCCATCTGGTCTTTCTGTGAAGGATTTGGCTTTCCGGCGTCCTTTTCTCCGATGTGATAGCGCGGGACCCCTTTACATCCTCCGCCTTCCTACTTCAGCTGCACCTCCCTTGACTTCTTCGTCGTCTCCTTCATCAGCTGTTTTGCTACCACCACCTCTTCCACGACTTGGCACCACCGTCTCGGACATCCTGGCCGCGACATTTTGTCTCAGCTCAGTCGCTCCTCTGATGTATCTTGTACCCGGGCTCCAGATGAGCATCTGTGCCATGCGTGCCAGTTGGGCCGTCATGTTAGACTTCCTTTTACTTCTTCTCATGCGGCCTGTATTTTTGATTTGATCCACTGTGACCTATGGACATCTCCTATATACAGCATTTCTGGTTATAAATACTTTTTGGTGGTGGTCGATGCTTTTTCACATTACTCTTGGACTTTTCCTCTGCGTCTCAAGTCCGATACCTTTCCCACGCTCCTTCACTTCTTCGCCTGGGTGTCCACTCAGTTCGGCCTCACCATTAAGGCCGTCCAATGTGACAACGGGCGTGAGTTCGATAACTCCACCTCCCGCTCCTTCTTTCTCTCCCGTGGGGTTCAGTTGCGCATGTCTTGCCCTTACACTTCTTCGCAGAACGGCAAGGCCAGCGCATGATCCGCACCACCACGGAAGTCATGCGCACCCTTCTCATCCAGGCCTCGCTTCCTGCTCGCTTCTGGGCTGAGAGCCTCCACACCACCACTTACCTCATCAATCGCCTGCCTTCCACAGCTTCCCCTGCTCCTACTCCTCACCACGCTCTCTTCGGTACACCTCCCCGCTACGATCACCTGCGTGTGTTTGGGTGTGCGTGCTACCCCAACACCGCCTTCACCTCTCCACATAAGCTCGCTGCTCGTTCTACTCTGTGTGTCTTCCTTGGATATTCCCCTGACCACAAGGGGTACCGCTGCTATGACCTCTCTTCTCGCCGTGTTCTCATCTCTCGCCATGTCGTGTTTGATGAGACGGTGTTCCCCTTCTCCACCCCTTCCACACCCTCTCCGGATCCCGAGGTTGACTCTCTCTCCTCCGCTGACACGGCGGTCCAGCCGTCATTCCCTTTGTGCCCCTGCAGGTCTGGACTTCCTACCCGCGCCCCACACGACGGGGGGGGGGGGGGGGGGACTCCGGAGTGTCCCTCTCCGGACCGGGGGCCTACGCCACCACCTACCGTCCCAGACGTCGCTACTCCGGCTGCAGCCCTACGGCCTATGCCCCCTCCCCCTCCCGGGCGCTTTGACCACGTCTATCAGTGCCGGAGAGGGCTGGAGGCACCTCCCCCGCCTCCACCGTCGCCGCCGACGCCTCCGGCGGGGGCCTTCGTCGACACCGACGCCTCCGGCAGGGCCTCCTCCGCCGGAGACGACACTGGTGGTCCCTGGCCATTTCACGCACCCCGTGCGTGTCTACCAGCGCCGTCCGCAGCCGCCACCGGTTCCGACACCGCCGGTGGTACCTCCTCCTTCTCCGTACCTCCTCCGCCGTCGTCGCCACCGACGCCTCCGGCGGGGCCTCGGCCGGCGGCATCCGCTGCCCGTGCCCCCCGGGCCTCTCTCGACGAGCCGGTTGTACCACCCGCCTCTCTTGCACCAGGACCCTCGCCATGTTCAACCCATGGTGACGCGCCAGGCCTCCCGGCCCCGGGTCCTCTCCGCCGTCACCTCCGAGCCGGGGGTTCTCTCCTCTGCCCTCCTCCGTCCGTGAGGCCTTGGCGGATCCTCATTGGCGTCTTGCGATGGAGGAGGAGTACGAGGCCCTGCTTGCCAACCAGACGTGGGACTTGGTACCGTGTCCGTCTGGTGGCAATGTGGTCACGGGCAAGTGGATCTGGACGCACAAGCGTCGGGCTGATGGGTCCTTGGAGCGCTACAAGGCCCGCTGGGTCCTCCGGGGCTTCACTCAGTGGATCGGAGTGGACTACAACGAGACCTTCAGCCCAGTTGGTGAAGCCTGCGACAGTCCGTACTGTCCTCTCCTTGGCTCTTGAGCGCTCCTGGCCCGTGCACCAGCTAGATGTCAAGAATGCCTTCCTCCATGGCACTCTAACAGAGACGGTGTACTGCAGCCAGCTAGCAGGCTTCGTGGATCCTTCCCGTCCCCAGATGGTATGCAAGCTCAACAAGTCTCTGTATGGTCTGAAGCAGGCACCTCGGGCGTGGTACTCCACCTTTGCTTCATACCTGCTGACTCTTGGGTTTCTGGAGGCCAAGTCGGACACCTCCCTGTTCATCTACAACCATGGGGGCGAGACCGCCTATCTGCTGCTCTACGTCGATGACATTGTCCTCACCGCCTCCAGCGAGTCCCTGCTTCGCTGCATCATCTCCTCTCTTCAGAAGGAGTTTGCCATGAAGGATCTCGGTGTGCTCCATCACTTCCTTGGTGTCACTGTCAAGCCCCGACCTTCTAGCCTGCTCCTTCACCAGCGGCAGTTCACTCTGGACATTCTGGAGAGAGCTGGGATGTCCGACAGCAAGCCCTGCTCTAGTCCGGTTGACACGCAGGGCAAGCTGTCTGAGGCAGCGGGCCAGCTACTTGGTCCAGCGGACTCCACTGCTAACAGGAGCCTTGCTGGAGCGCTCCAGTACCTCACCTTCACACGCCCGACATCACCTATTGCCGTGCAACAGGCTCTGCCTCTACATGCATGCACCGCGAGACCCTCACCTGGCTGCCATGAAGCGGCTCCTCCGGTACCTTCGGGGCACCCTCGCCTACGGGCTGCTCCTCCATCGGTCCTCCTCGGTCGAGCTGGTTGTCTACACCGACGCTGACTGGGCGGGCTGCCCGGACACCCCCGCCGGTCCACCTCCGGCTACGCTGTCTTCCTAGGAGGCAACCTTGTCTCTTGGTCGTCCAAGCGTCAGCCGGTGGTCTCACGCTCCAGTGCCGAGGCAGAGTACCGCGCCGTCGCCAATAGCGTGGCCGAGGCTGCCTGGCTCCGCCAGCTCCTGGCTGAGCTTCACTGTAACACCCTAGTGTTAGTTACTATTTTCACACTTGCATTTGCATGGCATCAAGTCTAGATCATGTCATTCCATGCATCATCATCATTTCATTTGAATTGATTCCCTTTTATTGCTATATGTCTGTTTATATGTCCATAACATACTAAATGTGTTGACATGCAAATGTGATGCTTGTTTACTGTTCTAATGCTTTAGACATGTTTGGGATAACATTTGGAACAATGTTCATGTTGGTGAGATCCCCAAAATACCCCTCTAGCTCATAGTTGACTAGGGAGCCCTCTAAAAGCTATTCTGTTTGACCAAACAAGAAGGGCATTTTAGAGATTTTGCATGTCAGTGCACCCTTAATCAAAGTTGTGTAGAATTTTATAAGCAACAAACTTTATTTTTGGGTCAACTCATGAAAATGGGTGGAAGGTGGTCAAACATTTGAATTGGTGCAGATTTGGAGCTGTTTTGAAGTTTCAAAATTTTCCTAAGTCTAAACTGGTTTTCAGTTTCATTGTACCCATGTTCATTGACCTGTATCTCTCAATCCAGGCCGATCTAGAGTAAAGTGTCTTAATACCAAATGATCTACTCATGTAGCTCTTCAATCCATATTAGTGAAGTTTTGGCTAACACTCACTGGATCACGAGTTATGGCTTGATCAAAATCAAGTTTCAGTCGGTTCAGTGAAACCGAATCAGATCGATTCAGTCCGGCGCCGGTCAGCGACCGACGTGGCCGCCGCAGTGAAACGCCGCCAGGTGGCGCCGTACGCCGTCGTTGCCCTACTGCGCCCCTGCATAAACCGAAGGCGACACCCCATCCTGTCTCCTGGCCGCTCCATTCGCACTCTCGCTCGCTCTCGCCTCTCTGCCCGCCGTTTTTCCCCTCCGCCGTCGCCATCGCCGCCGTGCCGTCGCCGCGGTGAAATCCGCCGCCACCGAGCCGTCTCCGACCGCTCCATCTCCACCACAGCTCCACCACTCTCTGCTCTACACCCTCGACCCATTTCCAGTCTCAGTTGAGCTAAGGTATAGCTCCAGCGCGCTTCTCGCCGCCGTGACCTCGTCGGAGCACCGCCGAGCTCTCGGGTTGCCGCGACGAGGGCAATGCCGTAGCCGTTCTTTCTAGTTCTTGCTCGTCGTGGTGTCCTCGTGAGTCGTAGATCTAGCCCTAGTCGGTTGGTTGGGGTCGGTCTCTCGCCGTAGGTTCGCCGGAACCCCGAGTTCGCCGTGAACCCGCCGCCACCGCGTCGCCATGCGCGTGGTTAGAGCGAGCTGTCGTGCACCGCTGTTCGACTTCATCGAGCACGGAGCTCCGTTAGGGTCTAGGGAGTGCGGAACGTGGGTTGATTTCGCCGGTGAAGGTCGGAATCGGCCGGCGCAAGTTCGCCGGACCGCCGCCGTCCGCCATTGCCTTGCCGCCGTTGAGCTTGCTCCGGTGGGGGTTAGACCTCGAAGTTGGTGCGCTGGGTTCGTCTCGTCGTCAGGAGGTCCGTTGGTGCTCGTGGTATCGCCGGAGACCTCGCCGTCGGCGAGCTCTCGCCGGTCAGCGCCGGCGGCCCTGTCCCTCTCTGACGGGTGGGGTCAGATTGACCCC
>JAHLJS010000003.1:6812151-6978383 GCA_038502445.1 Eremochloa ophiuroides | reverse complement strand
GGGCATCGAAGCCAACCCGGAAAAGATATCGGCCATCACGCGGATAGGGCTGATCCGCAACCTCAAAGGCGTGCAAAAGCTAATGGGGTGCCTTGCAGCCCTAAGCCGGTTCATCTCGCGACTCGGCAAAAATGGGCTACCTCTGTATCGGCTGCTGAAGAAAACAGAGCACTTCACCTGGACCCCCGAGGCCCAGGAAGCCCTCAACAGGCTTAAGGCTCTGCTTTCGGAAGCTCCGGTGCTCGTGCCGCCTACCAAAGGGGAAGACCTCCTGTTGTACGTAGCCGCCACTAACCAAGTGGTAAGCGCAGCAGTTGTTGTAGAACGGCAGGAGGAAGGGCGCGCACTGACAGTCCAGCGGCCGGTCTGCTTCATTAGCGAAGTCTTGTCCGAAACCAAGACATGCTACCCCCCAGATCTAGAAGCTGGTGTATGTGATCGTCCTCGCTCGGCGCAAGCTGCGACACTACTTCGAATCCCACCCCGTGACCGTGGTATCATCCTTCCCCCTCGGGGAGGTGATCCAGAATCGGGAGACGACTGGAAGGATCGCTAAATGGGCTATCGAGCTCATGGGCGATGGCATCACCTATGCGCCGCGCAAGGCCATCAAATCCCAAGTGGTGGCAGACTTCATGGTGGAGTGAACCAAAATACAACTACCTCCGCTCCCCGCCCAAGAGGAATATTGGGTCATGTACTTCGACGGGTCGATGATGAAGACTGGTGCCGGCGCGGGCATAGTCTTCGTCTCACCTCTCGGTGTCCGGCTCAAGTATTTGCTGCGGCTACACTTCGCGGCTTTCAACAATGTGGCTGAGCACGAGGCTCTCGTCAATGGACTCCACATCACCGTTCAACTGGGAATTAGTCGCCTCGAGGTTCGAGGGGATTCCTAGCTCATCGTGGACCAGGTGATGAAGGAGTCGATATGCCACAATCCCAAGATGGCCGCATACTGCATGCTAGTGCGGCTACTTGAGAAAAAGTTTGACGGTCTCGAGCTCAACCACGCCGCGCGCAGGTACAATGAAGAGGCCGACGAACTGGCAAAAATCGCGTCTGAAAGGGCCTCAGTTCCGACAGGCAAATTCGCCAACGATCTCCACAAGTCTTTGGTCAACATTGATCCCTCGGGAGGCAAGGGGAACGAGATCCCCGAGCCCCCCGGAGGGCTCGGAGCATCTTCAAACCACGGGAGTCCCTCGGGGGCCGGTGACCCCCTGGCAAAGAAGAGCTGCCCGGGACCGAGGCTGAAACCGACGACGACGAAGCCGAGGTAATGGAGATCGAAGCCGAGATGGATGACAACGAGCCAGATTGGCGTCAGCCACTAGTCAATTGGCTCATCCGAGGGATCTTGCCCTCGGACAAGACCAAGGCTCGGCGATTGGCGCGCCGAGCTAAGTCCTTCACAATGATCGATGGCGAGCTTTACCCGCGTAGTCCCTCTGGAGTCTTGCAGTGCTGCATCCCCTTCAGTCAAGGCAAATGTCTGGTCAAGGAGATACACGCTGGGGCTTGCGGTCACCACGCCGCGCCAAAGACGCTCGTCGGTAACGCCTTTCAACAAGGCTTCTACTGGCCAACCGCCGTGGTCGATACTACCGAGGTAGTACGCTCCTGCGAAGGGTGCCAGTACTACGCTCGGCAAACCCATCTCCTGGCCCAAGCTCTACAGACGATTCCCATCACTTGGCCCTTCGCTGTGTGGGGACTAGATCTTGTCGGGCCCCTCAAAAAGGCGCCCGGGGGCCTCACTCACCTACTTGTCGCCATCGACAAGTTCTCAAAGTGGATCGAAGCTCGACCGATTACCCAGATCAGCTCAACACAAGCAGTGTTGCTCTTCAATGACACCGTTCATCGATTTGGCATCCCGAACTCCATCATCACCGATAACGGAACGCAATTCACCGGGAAGAAATTTCTGGCGTTTTGCGACGAACACCACATACGAGTGGATTGGGCGGTGGTAGCTCACCCAAGGACGAACGGCCAGGTGGAGCGTGCCAACGGCTTTATCCTCCAGGGCCTCAAGCCAAGAATTTTCAACAGGTTAAACAAATTCGGCAAAAGGTGGCTGTCCGAGCTCCCCGCGGTGATATGGAGCCTAAGGAACACGCCGAGCCGAGCCACGGGCTTCATGCCTTTCTTCCTGGTCTATGACGCCGAGGCCGTGCTCCTCACGGACTTGGAGTATGGCGCCCCGAGGGTCAGAGCCTACGACGAGCGAGGCAATCAGACCTCTCGGAGGACTGATAGATCCAAATAGGCTAGAGGGGGGTGAATAGCCTAATTAAAACTTCTTCAAGCACTTGATCAAGTGGTTAGTAACAAAAATGGTGAAGTGAATTTTGCGCTAGCCTACTCAAAATGCAAGCCTTCCTCACCGTTCTAGCTATGTCTCTAAGTCACACACAAGCAAACTACAACAACTACCACTACACAAGTAAGTGCTCAAAAGTAAAGAAGAGGGTGTTGTTGTATTATACCACCGAGTAGAGTAGATATCCAATCACCGAGAAATATACCAATACACTCGAAGCTGATGGTCCAATGAAATCCAATGATCAACACAAGATGAACACGATTTATCCCCGAGGTTCACGTGCTTGCCGGCACGCTACGTCCTCGTTGTGTCGACCACTACTCGGTGGTTCGGTGGCTAATTGACAACCAATGTCAAGCTCAACAAATGAGTGCCACAAGAACCTACCACGAGCAAGGTAACTCATTGACACGAGTAATCCACTAAGGTTACCTTTGGCACTCCGCTGGGGAAGGCACCAAACCCCTCACAAGATCACCGGAAGTGGCCGGAGAGAATCATCAACTCCGCCAAGCTCCTCCGCTGCTCCAAGCCGTCTAGGTGACAGCAATCACCATGAGAAATGAGAGAACTCCGCAGCAAACATGATCAACAAGTGCCAATGGATGCAATGATCAAACCAATGCACTTGGATCATACTCTAGCTCACAATGGATGAGATTTATACAATCTAAGTGAGTGAGAGTGTTAAGAGGGTGCTCACGAGGTGTAACAACAAGTTAGGAAGCCAAGAGGGTGAGCAAGAGCCGGCTAGGAAGTATTTATAAAAATCCACAAACAAATCTTACCGTTACCCTCTCTCTGTGAGGCGTTGGACGCTGGGCGTCGGACTCTCGCTCGGGGGAGTCGGACTAATGCTTACAGTCCAACGCTACCTCACTGTCGAATCGTGCACTGCCACGTGTACGTTACCGTTTGAATTCAAACGTTGGCGCATTCGACTGCAGATCGTCGGACGAAGGATGTTCGTCTGGTGCGCGTCAAACTCGATCCGTCAGACTAAAGACCTGCGCAGTTCGACCTTTCCAGAGAGCTCCCCGAGAGCAAATTTTGCATCGGACAGAGTCCTACGGTTGGCCTCGGACCAACGGGGAGCGTCCGACGCTTTGAAAAACGTTTCCCGCGCACTGTTAGCTACCGTCGGACGGTGAAACAATAGTCCTACGCTCGGAGAACTACCGTCCGATGCTCTCTTACTCTGTGCTAGGCAGTCAGCCGTCGGACCCTGGGAAATGGTCCGACGCTCGGCCATCAGAGCGCCCGACGCTTTGATTCTCATTAGATTGAGCCCGTGTCATGTTCTTTGCTTATGTTGGCTAACACTTTTATAAATGAAACAATTCTTAGAGTGTTTTAGCATTTTTCCAAAGTGTTTTGCAAAGGTTTTGAGTTAGCCACTGGATCTAAATGCAATGCATGATCCATACATTTAATGGCACTTGATAACCGTGTTAACCGTGGAATAGCTCCCCTTATCTATCCTAAATGTGATCACACTCTCTATAGTATCTTGATCACCAAAATGGAAAGATCCCTATTAAGAATTCACCTTTGCCTTGAGCTCCATCCTTTGCACCAAGTGTTGAAGCATTTGATCTTCATGTTAATGGGCTTACTCCAATGACTTGGATGCCTTCATAGCTTCCCACTTGATCTTCTAACCATACTTGTAATCAATAACTTAAGCACATGGTTAGATACTAGGTGTCATCAATTAGCCAAAAAACATAGAGCTTTCAAGGACGTGCTGGACCAAGTCGACAAGGCTTGAGACATCGCCTTACTGCACTCGGCCAAGGACTAACAATCCCTACGTAGGTACCATGCCCGGCGCATCCGAGGCCGCGCCTTTAGCGTAGGCGATCTGGTGCTGCGGCTCAGGCAGGACAACAGGGGACGCCACAGACTAACACCACCATGGAAAGGGCCATTCGTCATCGCCGAGGTACTACGCCCTGGAACGTACAAGCTGGCAAACGAGAAAGGCGAGGTCTACGACAACGCTTGGAACATTAAACAGCTACGTCGCTTCTATCCTTGAGATTCCAAGCATTGCATATTCCGTAAATCTTGAAATCAATAAAAGACTCGACTTCTCTTTTTCGTATGATTTTAAGATTTTCACCCGAGCCCACCATCGGGAACGGGTGAACCCGTGTACCTCCGCGCAACCAAAAGCGAGGCTCGGCCCTATTTTCGATAGGGCCGACCCTCCCTCGGGGGCTAGGATGGGGGGAACCCCCGGACTCTTCCAAGTCTCAACGAATTCGAAACCTGGATTTTCAAAAACCGTTGAAATTTTTTGTCTCCCATGTACACCTCCTATCTGAACCAGGCACAAACTTATAGGACTCAGAAGAGCAAAAGAAGCCCTTGAGGGCAGAGCCGGCCGAGCCGCGAGACCACCTACGCCTCCAGGATACGGCATCTCCACTCACCATTCTACGCTCGAAGGGCGACTCGCGCTCAGAAGAGAACTAATAAGATTGACGTTGGCGAAGGAAGAAGGCTCGGGTGGAATCGATCAAACGTTTTTCTAAGCTTTCGCTCCACCGAAACCCCTCGGACTACGACCGCGTCTACGCCGCTAAAGCTACGACGCCCAAAAAAGTCCCCCGAGGCTCGATGACCCGGTCTCAAGGTCATTGGAGAAAATGCTTAGAAGAAAGGCAAGCGTTAAGCAAATGTGCAACGAATATTTACACAAAATATTAAGGCCACGAAGGGCCGCATGTTTGTTTCTCATACATCGTTTTTTCAAAAAAGGCACGATGGCCCAGTGCTCAATCTAGGTTCAGAGGGGGGAGCTCCACATCATCCTAAAGGAGGGCTACTAGCGCTTTCCCAGGGACCTCCATCAGCGCAAGGAGCTCGTCGTCGGAAGCCTCGAGAAAGCCCTCACTGACGGCCTCGGCGTCAAAAGTCTCATAGTGAGACTTCGCCACCGCCAGCGTCTTCTGGACTCCCAACAGCAGAGCCTCCTTGAGCTGGTCACCCATCCGCTGGTGAAGGGCCTCGAGGCGGCTTCGGAGTGAGCTCCCCGAGGGCTCTCCACCGGTGCCGAGGACGTCGCACAACGTGCGCGCCACACTCTGCAGGTCCTGGTAGTCCGCAACCTCGGTGTCGTGAGTGGCATTCAGGGCGGTGATGGTTCCCTGAGCAGTGACGGCCTCCACCTTCAGAGCTGTGGCAGAAGACCAGTCAGATAGGGAAGACGAAGAATGACAGATAACCAAAGTGGGCGGAAAAGGCAAAAAGGTAATACTAACCTTCGACTTCCACCCGCGCTTTCCTCGCTTCCTCACGGACGGCGTCGACCTCGCCCACCACCTGGTTTAGAGCCGCTTGGGACGCGGTCCAAGTCCGACGACAGGACGTCGATGGCGGCTTCCTTCTCGGCAGCAAGCGTCCGCGCGGCGTCCCGCTCCCGAACGGCCTCGGCCGGGCCGGCCTCCAACCGCAGGACACACTCCTCCAGGAGAGCGACTCGGCCCCGAGCCTCCGCGACCGCATCCCTCAAGGAGTCACGGTCAAGGGTAAGGTCGGCCAGCTGAGCCGTCGTGCGGGCGAGCTCCTCTTGGGGAACGAGCAAGGGCCCGGCTCTTAAGCTCCAGCTGCTTCCAGAGGTCGAGACCCTGGCAGAGGAAGTAGGACTTCTTGCGGGAGGTCGTCATGAGCTCCTAAGGAAGAAGTAGAAACAAGCAGGTTAAGTGGAAGCACCAGTCTGAAGCACCGAAGCAATGGAAAAAAGTGAAGTACGCGCGCTCACCTGGAGCTGCTCCTGGAACTCCGAGTCGATGGAGTCCGCCAGAAGACGCAGGCTCGCTGACCACGCCGACTTGAGGTCCTGGAGCCCCTCCCAACGAGCGGCCTCAACATCGTGCCACAACGTGAGATCGGCGGGGCTTCGTGGTTAGCCCAGTCGCTCCACTCGATGTGGGAGCTCGTCAGCACCCGGGGAGGCGCCCCCGAACAACCAGCGCCATGGAGTCCGCGGGGGGTGGAGCCACGGCTTCGGACGGCGGCGGAACATTGATGTAAATGGCCGCGGTCGACGGCGTCGGTCGGCTCTGGCGCAGGAGCGGCGGTCGGCGCTCCCGAGTGCCCCCAGGAGCGGCGATGGGAGCCTCGCGAGCTGAAGCCGAGGCCGTTCCCTTGCGGTGGCTGTGGTCACAGCCACTTCAGGAGAAGGGACTGCTCCCGGTGCCACCGGGCCCTCGGACGGATGGCTCTCCGTCGAGCAAGCCTCCTCGGTCGCCAGGCGGCCCTCCCCTCCAACGGTACTCCGGGCCTGCACCTTTAGAACTTTCTGGTGCGAGACCTGGTGTGCCGACCCTGGGCGTTTCCTAAAATAGGATAAAACAAAGTGAACGCCCGCAACGCAAAAGAACGAGATTCGAAAAACGGAGAAATCGGAAACGCGACCTACCTGGTTTTGCGGAGCGCCGTCTTCCTCGCCGCTCCGACGCTCGATGGAGCAATGGGCCCCAGCGGACGATGTGGGCCGTGTCGCCGGCGGTGGGGTGGGCAGCACCTCGACGTTGCAGTCGGTTGCGCCCTGAGACGCCCCTAGCAACGGGGGCCGCGCCTGGCCACCAGTGGTTGTCTCCACATCGCCGTCCCTCGGCGGGGACGCCCTGGTTTGGGCAGATCCCACCTCGAGGTCTGGCATTCTGGCGTTGCCCAGCTCTGAAGTGGGCGGCGGCCCTCTCCCTGCTCCTTCTGCCCTCCGCCTTCCTGGAAATTACTGACGTGTCGACAGGGACGGTTCGTTAAAACAGGGGTCCGTGGACCCCATCGCCAGCGCTGGTCGAAGGGATGTCCTTCGGCGCCTCGGGTGCCGGGCCTGAGCCCGTCCCCAGCCCCTCCAATGGCTCCTCGCGGCTGCCGGCCATCAGGGTCTCGGCCCTGAGGACCTCACCACCGGGGCTGCACCTCCGGATGCGACCTCCGGAAACCTTGCTCGGGGGCTCGGGCTACGGCCCCCGGCACTTCCGCCGATGGCCGCTGATGCAGGAGCCTTCCCTGGCTCGTCGGTGCCCACCGCGGGCTTTGTGGCCACTGCGGGCCGGGGTGTCATCACTGTCATCATAATCTTCTTCTTCATCATCTTCCTCAAAGGGGGATTCCTCCTCCAGCTCCCCAGCCACCCGCTGGCGGCGGCCAAAGCTGGGCGAGCCTTTGGGTTTTCCAAGCCTTCCTCCTCCTTTCTGAGGTTTTCTTGTCCTTCTCCGCCTTCTGCTGCTCGCCTCGGAGGCGGTTCTGGGCCCACTGGACGGCATCTCCGGGACGGGGGGCAGGAAGGGCCTCCCCTCTCTCGAAAGGCCCTAAGCCAAGAGGAGAAGAAGGTTCGGAAAAGGGAAAAAGAGCTGGCTGTCGGTGGAAGGTTGGATACTCACCAGCGAGATGTAGCCCGAACGCGGGCGCATGGCCACCCTCTTCAGCTCGTCCCAAGTGGGGTGACCGCCTACCGTGTACTTGACACGGTGCATAATCTCATCGGGGCTGATCCTTGGGACAACATCGCTGTGCCCTCCCTCGGCGTCCCCTCCACCATCTCGTGCAAAGCCAGCTGACGCTCCATCAGGGGCAGCATCGTCCGCGCATGGAAGTGCGCCAGCACTCCGGCCGCTGTCAGGCCTCGGTCTTATAGTATTTGCAACACGACGAGGTAGGGATCCAGGTGGTTGGCATCCCGCGACGGACACCCCCACTTCCACCGTGGGATGGGGGCGGGAATCACCTTTCCCGTGTACTCGAAAAAGGCACCCCCGTCATTGCGCAGGTAGAACCAGCCATCGTGCCACCCCTTGTTGGAGGAATGGGCCTTGTAAGGGATGCAGTCGGTGGAGCGCAACGAGAAGTTGCAGCCCCCGACACTCACAAGCTTCCACGGATTCTTCGCGCCGAACGACTTGGTGTACGAATCGACGCGGAAGAGGTACCGCCAAAGGTCCCAGTGCGGCACCACCCCGAGGTAGCCCTCGCAGACGGCGGCAAAAATCGCCGCCTGCGAGACGGAGTTGGGGGGTGAGGTTGTGCGGCTCCAGCTCGTTGGAGAAGAGGAGCGCCCGGCAGAACCGGCTCGGTGGTGACCTGAGCCCCCGCTCGTGGAAGGGGACGAAGCTAACCACGTACCCCGCGATGAGCCACGATTCCTGGTGGTCACGCGACGGCGCCATGCACTCCGGGCGCTGCGGGTCGGTGTGGCGGCGCATAAGCCCAGTGTCACTGTTGACGATAGATATACCATAAAATTTCACATTCAAACACCGTCAATAGGCCTCGGATTCAAAGGAGAATAAACATATCATAAGCATATTTATCAATAACTAGTTCCACATGTACTCTTAAACTTGTGAACGCAGGGAAGATGAAACAGAGCAGAAATGAACACTTGGAGCCCAATAATGTGGTTCGGCCGAACCATGTATTTGGGAACCAAGTCATCACACGTCAAGACATGGTGCAAAACATCACTTGGAAGAGAGGAGAGCCAAGGGTAGGCCCACCCATGGGTCGGCCGAACTGCCCATGGGTCCCACCTGGCTCTAGTGACGTGGCAGGATCCGTGTGACCTTCCACTCAGCTCATTTCAGCCCTCATATCAACATGTGTTTCCATTCAACGGTTGAGAAGCAAAGCACAAGGATTCAACGTGACAACATGCAAATGAAGTGGAACCAACACATGGGGACAATCTGTGACAGATGGGGACCACGGTGGTGGGCCCAACCCACTAGATGTGGGTCGGCCGAACCACTATTTGTGGGCCCAGGCCACCTACACCTTCCCTGACAGGTGGGGACCCCTTCTAGAAGACCCTGGCTGGGCCCACCTGTCATAGGGGGGGTCGGCCGAACCCCCTGGTGCCCAGCCAGGTCGGTTGGCCTTCACCGCCTTCCAGCATGTTTCCCATGTGATGGAATTACCTCTGCCGTCCATCTTGAGGCGGTATTGAGACGGTTCATCCAAGGGTGGAGAGGCAAGGAGCACGCGGATCGCTGAAGTGGCGCCCCTCAACTCTCCCCTATAAATAGAGGCTGCCATCACCCTCTTCAGGACACACAAGATACACAAGAGTCACAAGTCACAAGAGTTCTACTCTTTAGTAGTAGTATTATTAGTTTAGTGTGGGAGTTAGAGTCGAGTCGAGCTACGCTCGGAGTCTCCGGAGTCGTCTGCTGGAGAGTCTGGTATAGCTCTTGTACCTTTCTTTCTGTAAAACTTTATCTTTATCAATATATTATCTTTACTTTACTTTACTAAGTCTCCACTTAGTGCATTACTATTCTTTATAGTATTGTTGTGTTTTGTCTTAACTTATAGTTGAGTTATATTAGATAGTGATCCTGTAACCAGCTCACGTGTGTAGTTCATCGCCTGTCATAGGGTACTTTAGTTGTTGGAACGCAACTAGAGTAGTAAGGCTTAGTGTAAGCGTAGTGCTTAGACTAAATCTTGCCTTTGAATGCCGCTTGTCGCACGGATTGTTTGTGGGTGCTGGCAGGTGGTGACAGCCCTGTCTAGTCTTAGTATCCCTCCACGTGTTTTAGGCAAGTTCTTAAAAGGTAGGCTCCCATAAGAGAATAGCCGCTTAGGGTAGAGGTTATATCCCCTACTGTCTCGCTTATCCCCTACACACTGGAAGTAAGGTAGCTATCTTAGTATAATTCATCTATTTGATAGGATAGTTCACAAGATTAAAGTAAGTGCCATAGGAGTCTTATACTCACTCGTTGTCCTCCCACCTAGCTATACTCTACTAGTTATCTTTAGTTATCCCAAAACCTTGTCGTGTCTTAGTGTCATTACCCTTTCCTCTACATATCGATTTACCCCCTATCACTAGTTGATACTAAGTTGATATAGACTTAAGGATCTCTCTCTTTTTATTAATTATTTCTAGTAATTGCTTTCCCTTGGATAAAAATAAATAACGATACCTTGAAATACTCCCGGGTGAAGTGCTACAGCGGTATATTCTGTGCGCTTGCGAAATTATCCAATAGACATAAGAAATACCCCAGGCACTTCTGGCGCCATTATCAGATATAGCCTAACTCCCTGTCTCTGGTGATTGCGCTAAGAAGTGTCAACAGTCACATGACCCTCGAGCTCCTCCTCCGTCACCGAGGATAGGGGCCAAGGCTCCACCTCGAGTGGGGCGGCGGCAGCGGCGGCGACATCAGAAGGCGCTAGAGCGGCCTTGGCGAGAGGGAGAGGGCGCGAAAAGAAGGAAAAGGCGGCGACGGCGAGGGCGAGGAACTAGCGAAAAGCTCAAGACGACAGAGACGAGGAGGCAAAAGGCGAGCGACTGCGGCGAATGGCTAAGATAAAAAGGAAAAAGGAGCAATTTTCCCTTATATACCTGAGCCACGAACCGAAACAAATGCGGTGAATCCGCCGCATTAATTGTGCGGGCCCCGCCACGACTCTCTGCATCGCCGCCGGCCTCACGCACGCAACCGTCCTGTCTACTCCGAATCGTCGCGTCCGTCAGGCTTCTCTCCTCAAAAGGTGCGTCGAATCATTACGCTAACCTCCTCGATTCCGCCGATACTCTCCTTCTCGATGAAGGAACCCCGGGCTCGGGCGCTCATTACATTCTCAGGGGATATCGTGTTAGGGACAGCTAGTGGGTGGACCACCAAACGGTCAGTATCCCAACGCCCAAGCGTCAGAAGGGACACTCCATGCTGTGTCCAAGTCGCAGCAGCGAGTTGATGATGTGGGATCCCCTCGGGGGAGGCATCAGGCCCTCGGGACCCGTCAAAGGGACCCGAGACCCACGAATCGACCCTCAGAAAACATTTGGAGTGTGCTCAGGCCACTAGACGACCCCCAACGAACGGGGCACGGATCTCCACTTGGACCAACCCGCTCGCAGCTTACCAGGAATGCCGACTCGCGCCCACCGTGGAAAGTCGAGCATGTCCAAGCCTTCCTCTTTTCGAAAAAGAGCGTGAAGGTCGAACTGACGAAAAAGACAAGGAAGAACCCGATCGACCCCCAATATGAAAATGGGGGCTCAAAAACTCTCCTTGCGCCTTGGAAGATATAGGATGTCTCCGGTCGACCACTCGCTCGCGGCAGAGGCTCGGAGGCACTATCTCCAAAATCCCCTGCCAAGAGGCGAATCACCAACAAACAAGCCACAAAGCACCCGAAGTCCTACGGATGCGATTTCAAGTACTTGAAGGGATATACCATCCCTTCAAGTCCTCGGGGGCTACACCCGGCGGGTGCGCTCGCGCGCACCCACCGGATAAAATAACCTAACCTTATCATCCCGAGAGGAAAGACTAGCTTGAGCCTCTGGAGGAGTGCCTTCACTCCACCATAAGCTCGGGGGCTACTGTCAGGTACCAAGGTATGGGGTACCCAACTTCGATGCAAAAAACACACTTCCCAAATGAAGCTCGACCCAAGAAGGCACCAACCAAGGCCCATGTGGGAACGGCTCACACGGCCTAAGAAAGAGCCGCGCAGAAACACATCGCCTCCCACAGGCGCATGGACCCCTCGGGAGAAATCCTCCGATTCATCCGAGCCACCACGACAGGGCTCGGGAAAGCAGGACCCTCGGGCGATACCATCCAATTCGCCCGAGCCTGCCATCAAATACCGCAGCCTCGGGCGACCAACTTCCGATTCGCCCGAGCCCCCCTGCTATATGCAATCTCCCTCGGGCGCACCTCTCTGGTTCACCCGAGCCCTGCCGACGTCAACAGAGCAATCTTACCGTCCAAGGGACCTCCCTGACCACTTTACGAGCACAGTTCCATCAAGTGGACCCCTCAATACGACTGCGCCTCGCACGCGCACGTCCGTCGTACCAACTGCCATGTCTCCTCTGACAACCGATCTGACGGTCCCACTCCTCTCACGCCGCTACAGGGACATTCAACCATACGACGCCTTGTGCTGAAGAAGAGATTCTCCAACTACGACAGCGACAGCTCTGACCCCTGGCGCACGAACCGCACTTGGGCAGGAGAGGCGTGCACTGTTCGGCCAACCCGGGAGAATGGGCAAAGCTTATGACCGGGCCCGCCTACCACTCCGAAAGTACCGCACGTGGGGGGAAACGCGCCCGAGGGAGGACACTCCCATCGCTCCGTCCTGTCTCGCCCCCGACGGCATCAGGGACTCCTGAGCCTCGAGGGTCAATACTCAAAGGTCAACCCGTCTTCTCATTGCACTGTGCAGGGTCAGATGCGACATCATGACGTGCCACCATGCAGTAAACCACGTCCCGCACTGTGCACCACCTTGAAACTCACCAATCGAACAATGGAAGATCAACCGAATGACCAAGGCCATACCTTCGAGGTGCCAAGACGAAGTCGTGGCTGACGACAGGCGCCGGTCACTACGGTCTCCACCATGCCGAGTACTGAAACCACAGCAAAACACATGTAACTTTAGCCTCTCCCTTATAACTATAAAAGGGAAGGCAGAGACCAATCTCAGGCAGTCCTCGCGTCGCCCACAACACCCTACTACCACAAGAGCACACACATACACGTATGCACGAGAGACTTGGGATGTCTTCTCCCTCTCTCGCCTAGGCTTGTAACCCCTACTACCAGCATCCCCGGTGCAAGGTAACACGACTCGACTTACACTGTACGTAGGGCATTTCTAGACTGAACCAGTATAACCCTTGTGTCCTCCTTGCACACCACCCGTGGCCTCAACCGCAAATCACAAATTCACTCGCCGGTGTTAGCACCCGCTAATCCTAGCACCGACAAGTCCCGGGCTGGTTCACCAACCGAGACTAAAAGTTAGTTTTTAGTCCCAGTTGGGCGACTAAAACTTGACTTTTAGTCCCTGTTGGTGACCCGGCCCGGGACTAAAAGTCCCCTACTATAGCAGCGTGTGCTAGTAGCCGTTGGGTAGTGGACTTTAGTCCCAATTGGTATCTAGAGTCTGTTCTCTACTAGTGGCAGGCCCCTAGCACTGCCCCAAGGTCACCGTGACGGCGGCCTCTGGCATCCCGCTGATCAACCTCTCGCCTCTCACGGCCGATGGCGGCGATGCGACCGCGGTGGACGCGCAGGCCGCCGAGGTGGCACGGCGAACTGGGACTACTCGCTCGCCTTTGCTCTTCGGAACATAGGTGTCTTTAATAATACTAGCAGCAATACACCGGCGATACTGATTTTGGGTATTGTTGTTGGAGATAATCTTATGAAATTAAATATGACATCGGCCTATGCTATCTTGCGATCCTTTATGTATAAGTATATAAAACTTCCCTGTGGCTACCAACGTGCGCAAGTGCATGATGCAAGTTTGTCAACGAATTCCTAGGCAAAACTCATTTTAGGTCATGGATCCAAAACGAACAGTTTTTCTAAGGAGTTGTTTGGCATAACTTATAATAGCTTCATGAGCTATTTTGAACTTTTTTTTACCAAACACGTTTTTCTAAGAAGAGTTGACATGAAACTGAAAAAAGTGGCTTCCCCTAGCTCTCTCTCATTATCTCTCTCAACCATACATGAAGCTGTTAGTGAAGTTATTTTGCCAAACAATATTTCTAAAATAGCTCAAAATCACCAAACAAGTTGGTCATACAACTATTTTCTAAAAAAAATTTACTTATGAAGCTGAGCTGTGTCAAACGAGGTTTTAGTAGTCAATATCATGATTACCATTGAAAATAGTATTCTAGTACCGATCCGCTGTGAATAATCTGTGTGGGAAAATTTTAAACCACTACATTCATTTGCGATTACAGGCTGCATACACACTACTGTAGTAATCAGATCCTAATGTGTATATATATAGTACATTTGAAATAACTCGTGGAATAGAACCACATCATCCGTAAAAGGGCAACACGGGAGACACTAGATACTTCGTATATAATAATCACCAACCCCAACACCACTGGGAGTCGGAAGCTCCGACTCCGCGTCGCCGCCGTAGGTCCGAGAGAGCCACACCCAAAAGGCGACGAGGCCGACGATGATGGCGGCGACGATGGCGGTGCAGGCCGCCAAGACACGGGCGTCCTTGACGTGGAGGACATTGACGACGACAGTCACACCCATGGTGGCCGCGCCGATGCACATGCCTACTTCCCTCGTGTTCCTGACGACGGCCCTGGGCGTGCGCGGCAGATACATGTCCACGTAGGAGAGCATGAGGAAGAGACCGTTCACGCAGGCGGAGCACGCGAGCACCAGCGCCAGCCGCCACGGCACGCCGGCGAAGAAGGACGCGCCGCCGGGGAAGGCGTACAAGACGTACGCGGCGGTGAGGCCGACAGGAGGAAGCTGGATCAAGATGGCGAAGACCCACTTCGCAGCACGGAACTCCATCAGCATCGTCGTCGCCATGATGGCAAAGCAATTTTGTGTGCGCGCACAGCACTACAGGAGGGCCGGTGATGGGGGTTTTGCCGGGCCTATACGAGTATGAGACTATGAGTAAACGTGCCGTGCTTCTACCCCTAGTATATCTATATATATTTGTGTATAATCAGATTCCGATTCGGATTCTGCTCCGTTCCAAATAAAAAAAGGACTCGGACTCTGCTTGTCGATCGAGAACACATTTATATGGAGCAAGCAATATTAATCAATAATGATAGCACGTGATATGCTTCTTGTTCTCACTACGCCATATTTATTCATCACTGTCGGTTAGAAACCCCTTTTACTGCCGGTTCTTGAACCGGTAGTACCAGTAATGAGGGGGGCAGAATCGGCAGTGATGAGGGAGGCAGAAAACCCATCAAATGAACCAAAAAATATTTTTTAAACATAAGGAGAGACCCACCAGCCAGCTACACGGTCGCGCGTCTCAAGTCACAAGTCACGCGATTATTCGCACGAAAAACGCGCGCTTCGTGGCCACCAGCGCTCGAACCCACGACCTCCTGCTCCGCGCGATTCTCCCCTAACCACTGCACCTGTAGGACACTTGTGTCCAATAGAGATATTCATTCACCTCATTCTATCTTGATCCGGTTTTGAATTGAGTATTTGAGACCCTAAACGAATTCAAATGAAAAAGTTATCAACTACAAAGTTGCATAACTTTTCAAGATCTGCAACTTTTATGTTGGAAGTTTCCCCATCCGAGATTATTTACAAAATTTGAATTTCAAATTTGATAAATTCAAACATATTTTTCGCTAGCAAGATGATTTCAAATGAAAAAGTTATCAGCTACAAAGTTTCATAAATTTTCGAGATCTACAACTTTTATTTTGGTAGTTTCTCTATCCGAGGTCATTTGAAATCTTCGAATTTTCAAAAAAAAATAGAAAAACATAATTTTCGTTGAAAAGACGATTTTAAATGAAAAAGTTGTCAACTAAAAAGTTGTATATCTCAAAGAGTACTGTAACTTTGATATAAAGTTTATCTTCATCCGACACCATATGAGAAAGTTATGAATTTTTTCGTTAAGTCTATTAGTGTCGATTTCAGCCACGAACCGGCAGTGATGCCCATTTTCAGTGGCGGTTCGTGGTTAGAACCGGCAGTGATGCCTATTTTCAGTGGTGGTTCGTAGTTAGAACCGGCAGTAAAAATCTGAATATCACTGTCGATTCATCTTATCACTGGTGCATTTTATATACTCCCGGAAGTAGTTACTCCAACCTTCAATAAACCCAATTGTGTATGCACGTATACTAATTTATCAGTTTGAGTATGCTTAGATACTTAATTTAAAATACTTCAAATCTTAATATATGAAATTTTTTCATCAGAGTACATATTTTTAAATATATTACTAAAATACCACTACAGTAGTATATTAAAAAGTATAATCATATACTATATGTATAACAGAAAAGTATAACCACATACTACTCTAAATAGTTTAGTATGATCATATACTTCGTCTACATATACTTTTTGGGACCATAGATGATCTGAATTTAGAGATATAGACATGGGAGTAACTATATATATATATATATGGCAACATATCTAGTGCAAACCAACCACTTCGTGCAACCATGCAAACTTCTAATCTGGACCACATGATGTTGATCCAAGGGGCCACGGGGGAGAGGTGGAAGGGGGTATTTGCAAATGTGTGATTCAGAGCGGGCGGTTAAGCGCAAAATTACCCAATCTCTTTGTGCCCCTTGGATCAATATCATATGGCTCAGATTAGAAGTTTGCATGGTTGCACGAAATGATTAGTTTGCACTATATATGTTCCCTATATATACTCCCTCCGTGTCGGAATTAGATGAATATAATTCCTCCCGTCCACGAGATGAGCAGCGCCAGCCGCCAGAGGACGCTGCTGAAGAAGGAAGGAGGTGGTATATATATTTCTGATTTGCATATATCAGAGTCTCAAGGGATAGTTGAGCCAACAAATCTGGAAGAAGACAGCCATCGTCCACTTGTCGCGCAACGAGATAAGTGCGCCAGAAGCTCGCCGAGGGTCAGCGGCGGTGACGGCGACTCCCCAACGGTCAGTGACGGCGTCGGTGGCGTCGCCATGGGTCGACGTTAGCTCTTGCAGTTGCAGCAAGCTAATTTTGTAGCGGACATGTCATCATTATATTACCTTTTTATATAGGTGAACCAAGTCTCTTGGATTCTACCTTGAAAATATGGCAAATAGCCAAATATACATCTTGTATATGGAAACAAGGACGTGCTTAATGCTGCTTGAATCAAATTAAGACGGTAACTTGTTTCTGAAATATCCTGTAAAGGAGAGCAACAAATCACTTTTGAAGTAGACCTCGCACGCTGGAGACTTCAGCTATGGGGATTTTAGCCAAACATATGTGGTCGTCTTTAAAAAGAACTAGTGCTTAGTTCGGTGCTTGCTTGCTTGGTTCCGCTGCTACCGAGGCCTGCCTCACCACCTAAGGGTGATGTTCAGAAGCGAGCCGACAAGCCGAGTACCAGAAGACGACGCAGAAGGTTGATGGCTTCCACCTGCTTTAGCCTGCGTTTGGCAGCTCGTCCGTCCACCGTACCGGTGGCAGAGCGCGCCCAGCGCAAGCTTAAACGCGAGATGGAATTTCTCAACCGGAAATCGGCGGCGTCAGATGCAGCAGTCACGGCGTACGTCGACTTGTTTGGTCAAGGCCTCCCGGAGCAGGCGATCGAGGCACTCAAGGCCGCGACGAAGTTGAACAACAAGGAGCTTTGCGAGGTCCTTACTGCAGTGGCTGCAGAGTCAGGAGTGGCCGAGCTGTAGTTCCCATGATAGTGGGAGTTGGCCACCTGTTATATCTGTGTGTGAGTAGTCTGTATTGACTTTGCGTCCAGTTTGACGGTCTGTCAAACTTGGGAAGTTGTTTTGCACTTCTTGCGCATGTAATTCTCTCCTCTTTTTATTAATATAAGTTGTTTTGCACTTCTTACGCATGTAATTCTCTCCTCTTTTTATTAATGTATGCCGGCCATGTGCTGGATCTTTAAAAAAATATAAAATTAATTGGTTTTAAATAGGCCGGAATAAAAATTCCCTTGTCTAAAAAAAAGACATCCCCTTTCATCCTGAAACAAATAGATTTTAGCTAGGTTGCCTTAATTTAAATCATTCTAATTTTTTACCAAATTATAGAAAAAAATACTATTTACATTATCAAACGAGTTTTCTTAGATAGATTATCTAAAAAAAGACACCCATTTCATCCTGAAACAAATAGATTTTAAGATGCCTTAAGTTAAATCATTCTAACTTTTTACCAAATTTATAGAAAAAATACTATATACGATATCAAACGAGTTTTCTTAGATAGAATATATAAATTATATTTTTATCATTACCTTTTGGATGTGGTAGATGTTACTATTGTACTCCACAATTGCCAGATGAAAAAAAAAAAGTTCTTTCTTCTAAATTTTGCCATATAGGCAAAAGCTCAGCATGCACATTTCTACCACCACTGTTTTGGCATTTTGAATACTATACACAATAGTTGCTTACTAGACTATTCTTTTTATAGTGCCATCAAGTTGTTATACTAAGAAGGTTATACCATCGCTAGAGAGTTCTTAGCAATCTTTTATAGTTAAGGAAGAACACTGCATCTGTAGGACTCGGCTAAAATAACCGACAACCAAAATAACTAACCGAAACCAAAATTGAACTAAATAAAACTTAAAATTTTGGTTTATAGTTCGATTCCCAGTTTTAAGTAACTAAAATAAGTCCCGGTTAGTTCGGTCTTGAGCTCCAAAATAACCAAAGTAACCTATGAGATCCAATAATAAAAAAGGCCCAGCCCAGTAGATCTTGCTATATATACAACCCCCTCAAACCCTAAGCCTCCACTCCTCCCTCCCAGCCGCCACCAGAGGTCCATTAGCTCCCTCCCAATCCCTAGCCTCTAGCTCCTCTCGCTGCACACCCTTCTCCTTCCCTACTCTCGGACTTGTCGCTGCCCCTTTCGCTACGGGCCTACTGCGGAAGCACGACGATGCCCCACTCTGCTGCTCCTGTTCCTTCTCGCTCCCACCATGAACAATGGTACATCTATGCATTTCTAGTTCATTCCCCTTTCATCTCCACCTGGTCCTCTTGGGGTTGAGTTCCCTGCTTGGATCCTTAAGCAAATAAAGGAAACAAGAATCAATTTGGCCTTCAAGGTTTCCAAACTCACCCAGATCTTTGTAATAGATCCTGAGTTTCCGATGCTTTTTCTAAAAGAAGACATGCAATTCCCCTCCTTCGTGTCTGCCTTGATTCCAGTGCCATCCTACCCCAAATTTTCCATATGAGTTCCTCAAAGACATCCATCTCCATTGTAAAGAGGAGAGAGGGTGTGGAGTTGATCAAGCTGCTTCACTCACCTTGCTCTACCGACCATCGTCGTTTCCCCCACAAAGAAGTCAAAGCGGCACACATCGTGTCAGTCGTGCTTTTTGAGCAGTTATCATCACTCGGCACGCAGTGTTAACCAGGTGATGCACACAAGGCGTTGGCTGTCGCCACAGGGTATACAAAGAAAACCTAGCGGCGCACATCAAGGCCACCTCATTGGGAGTGCTATTAGTTGTGAGGTTCACCACTCATTTGTTAGCAACAACCACAATGATTTGGTAGCAACAACCACAAGGTAATCCCTCAAACTATCTCTTGATTAAGTGCCCACTACCATAATTAGGGACAGATCCAAGACAATTTAGTGTTGTCCCATGACAACAGTGTTTTTTTTATTTCTATTATAATATGAGATTCATATGTGAAGGTGACTCATGGTATAGAAAAGGTGGCATCAATTCATTTTTGGGATAGAATTCATCCCTGGCCGTAATGGAGAAGCAACAAAAGCTTTGCTTCTCCATCACCTCTCAACGTCGTCGCCCATCCCTAGGTTGTTGGCCCTTGCTGCCAGTGCCATTGGACTTGGGTTAGTTGTTGGCCATCTCACAACACCACAAGCAAATTATAGTTTGTGAAGCTCGCTAGAACACTAGGCTTGGCGCCCCCACAACTTTGTCGGCTTGCTGGCCTTGTCCAGCTTCTCTATGAAGGTGGCTAGATCCATCAGGAAGTTGACGCTCAAAACGCTAGGTTTGGCAGCCCGCTACTGCGTCAGCTTACTGGCCTTGTACAGCTACTTGAGAAAGGTGTTTGAATCCATGAGCCCCGTCACGGTCACCTAGCCCACCTCCGCATCGATGCTACTGGTACACAGCTGTTGATGCTTCTATCACATTTTATAATAGGAAAAAGAGAAAATTTTGAGAAAAATAATAAAGTAGAAAAATTGAATAGAAACACACATCTCCATACTTTTTTTTTTTCAAAAATCTCTCTTTTTTTTCCTATGATAAAATGTTTTAGGCTCATCTGCAACTGTGTACCAGATCAAGTAGCATAGATGAGGAGCAGGGTAAGGTGACAGTGTCCGGTCTCATGAATTGAGGCACCTTCATCAAGAAGTTTAACAAGGTCGGTGCAGCCATGGGGTGCCAAACCTGACATCACGAGTCATTTCTTAATGAATCCAACCAACTTCACCAAGAAGTTGAATAAGGCCTGCAAGCTGACAAAGCTATGGGACACCAAGCCTAGCGTCGGGGGCCGGCTTCAGAACTACACCTTGGTTGTGACGGTGAGACATGAGAGCAACCCAAGTTCGACGATAGCGACCAATAACCCAAGGATAGGCACCCAAGGATAGGTAGTGGCTTATGAGAGAGGACGGAGAAGCAAATCTTTTGTTGCTTCTCTCCATTGTGATGGTGATGGCAGTGAATCAAGAGATGATTGGATGCGTTACCTTGGAGTCATTGCTACGAGATTGGAGTGTGAGCAGTTGAGTGGTGTAACCTCGTGGCTGATAACACGCATGACGAGTAGCCTCTTGAAGCTACTTTTACTACAAAAATATCCTCCTTTGAGCATTGCGCAATAATGCACTCAATGCATGTTTTTGAGGTGGTCCCCTTTCATGTTTTGTGCATGCACATGGCCTCGATTGTTATCTTGTTGCTTTTTTTTTAAAAAAAAAGACATCTCTGCCTTAGTCAGTCAGCGCTAGTGAAGTCAATGCTGAAGATCCTGCGCAACTATATGAAGTGAAATCTTCGCTGGTCTCTTCTGCATCTCAAGATTTGGTGAAGAACAATCCAAATCAGTGCAATTTTATCATGATGCGTCAAAGTCAGATTCGGGTGCTAGTGATGGCTTGCTACGGTTCGTGTCCAGCTATAAAAGCAATCATGGACAATGATGAGAATTGTTACGGTACACCCAAATGACTGTGAGCCGTTTATTTTATTCGATCGGACGGCCGCTATCAGATCTTACCTTCTTGGAGGTAATATCTTAAATATATTTTTATTTATTTATTTTATTTAAAATATGATAAAAAATAAATATTTAGGATATAGAAAATCTTTTTTAGATTTGTTTGCATGCATCTAGTAGATTTGTTTGCACCAGATTGGAAACTTGCATGCGTGCGTGACTGTCCTGTGCGTTTGTGGCCGGTGCGTGGGTGTGCGTTTGTGGCCGGTGCGTCGGAGCCGGCAGCGGGAGCACCAGCGGTGCGGCGGTCTGGCACGTATCGGCGGTCACAGTGACACGGTAGCAGCGGCGGTGTCACGACGGCGGGCCGGCGGTTTCTTTATTTTCTTTTTACCGAACGAATGTGTGTGCTTCACAGCGGTTTCTTTCTTTTTTTTGGATGGCAACACCTGCATGCATGCGATCTCGGGACGTCGGAGATGAGGATATCGCGGCGCTAACTGAAAAAGACCGAGATTCGAGGAGAAAATAGGAAAGAAATCTATTTTTCTATATTTGTTAATTTATTATGTAATTTAAAAATACTAATATTCAACGGTCTAGATTCATCTGAGATGTTACCTTCTAGAGAGGTAAGTTTTAGGTAAAGGGTGTACCTTAGCATGGCCGACAATGATATAGTTTGGTATGTCAACTTGCCTCCTTTCATAGTGACATACTTCTCTTTGATAACTCGATGTACATTCTAAGACATTTGCTAATTTGGGACACGTTGTGCACCCTCAGAATTTTGGCCGACGATATTTTAGCAGAGGTTGGCTGCCACAGTAGGATATATATGGCTTACTGTTTTCATTGTTAAACTGATGACGACGACATTCCTCTCGCTTTTTTTTTTTTTGCTAACGTTGTTTGTACTTGTTGGCTCCCATGTGTACATGTCCTTTTTTTACTGGTTGAAAAAAAATTGAAACACAGACAGAAAACAGTCGAATGATACTCCTTTCAGAAGAATGGCTACCAAGCTCAAAATATCAAATATGGGTTTCAACCTGGTGCTCGTGAGTTCTCAGGCTGGCATAGATTTCCGGGCACGGCCCAAACCGGGTTAAAAATCGCATCGTCTGCGGCAAAAAGACCCGGATGCGAAGGGCCAAGCAGCTCGCTGCGGTTTCCATTTCTCTCTCCTCCCGCGCTTCTCCCTCCGGCCTCCGCCTACATCCCCTCCACCGCCCGCGGATCTGCCGTTCGCCGGAGGGGGCTCGTAATCGTAAGCACGCCGGTCGTGGCCTCGCGCTCTCTCGGCTGCTTGCGGGAGGCAGCGGCGACCCCATTTCGTGTGGCGACCGGGGAACTGCGTCTCCGTTCCGGCGGGGGCCCTCTCCCGTGACCCCACTCTCCGGCCCCGCGATTCCCTGCTTCTCTGGCTGCTGAGGATCAATGCCTCTCCTAGTAAGACCCTGCTGCCACATTCCAACCCCACCCCACCCCGGTTCCGGCGGTAAAATCAAGCTCTAGGTTCTGTGTGCCGTGCCGTGGGTTACCCAAATTCATGGTTGCTTCCATTTTCCACCACTACTCTAGGATGGGTTTTTGCAGCTAGTTAAGCAGTTAGTGTCCTTTGTAGGGCTCTTGACAACTGATTGTTGTTGTTGTTGTTATCTTTACTGTGGCAAAGTTAGAGGCTTGTTTTCTATAATGCAATGGATGCTGAGAAATGTCAAAGAGCCAAGCCTTTCGCTAAATCCTTGTGCTATTTGTTTGTAAACTAATTCTCAATGTCAAAAATGATATTTGTACATGCAGGCGAAAATACCATCCTACGTTGCAATGATTAGAGGATGTCATGTGGGTTTTAATATTTGAAAATTTGTATCAATCTTGACACACTTGATTATGGTGATTATACGTCTATGCGAATAGTCTTCTACTTATTATATTGATTTTCTCCTTTTCTTTGTAAACTAAAAATATTACTGAAGAGCTGAACAAAGATGTCCAGTGAATAGTGTATTCAGGTAGTACTGGTGATTTCGAATGGCTTCAGCAAAATAATGAGAAACACAAATACGTGTTATGCCTAATTCTTCAATGAAGATTGGCTGCGTAAAGATACAACAAGTGTACCTAAAAGTAAAGTGTGAGTAAGTACATGTGAAATTCTTCTCAGTTCTCACATACATGTTTTCTTTCATTTTTCTTATTTTGCAAAGAATGTAACCTGCCCCTATGTGCTTATATGACAATATGACACGGTTGTATTCTGTGGACTATCAATTAATTGTTTTTTTTTCCTAGATATTCTTATGTTTTTAAGGAAAAAAATGTGGTTTGAAGCATGGTTTTGGGTGCTGCTAATGCATTCAGTAGTTAGCAATACCTTCGCTTTGTCATTGATCACTGATAAAATAAAAACACATTTGCAGAAGAAAAAGTTATCAGACATGTTTGGGTCTCAGTGGAGCAAGGATGAACTCGAGCGCTTCTATGGTGCATATAGAAAACATGGAAAAGATTGGAGAAAGGTCTGCATTTAAGCTTTTGTAGGCAGAACTGATACAAGGGAAAGGCATCAATTTGAGTTGCACTTTCCTACTGTCGTACCTCTTTGAATTTACTGATTTTTTATTGCACTTTGTAGATTGCTGGTGCTATCCGTGATAGAACATCTGACATGGTGGAGGCCCTTTACAACATGAATAAGGTAAATATTAGGCCTTTTATGTTATACACCCACTCCCATTCCATTTGATAACCTATAGATCAGTTCAATGGATCAAGGTAGTCATGGATGCTTAATTTTCTTCTAATTTCGCAACTATGTTCCTATATATGCTTTACTGTTCTGGAGTATTAAGTTACGTGGCATATCCAGGCATATTTATCTCTTCCGGAGGGGACAGCAACTGCTGCGGGGTTAATTGCAAGGATGACGGATCACTACAATATTCTGGTGAGACTATATTTAAGTTGTCAAACATTATAGGGGTTAGTATGGTTAGTTCTCTGCTAATCAACTCCTTGTGAATGTCCCTGTCTCGTTTTTAATAAAAGTGCTCGGGAGCTTTGCTCCACAGTTTCTGTTAAAAAAACACTATAGGTGTTACTATTTGTTTAATTCTTCTCTCTAATACATGAAAAAATCATGTGAATGTTCATAGAAGTTGACACTTGAAAAAGTTATTTTTCTCCTTTTCTGTTTGCATCTTTGAGATCAAGTACTTAAGAGAAATATCATTAGCAATGCCTCGAAAACGTTTTTTTTTTTTTTTTGCTTCTCATTATATGCAAAATCAGTAATTAGTTTTGCATCAGTCACAAATGCTAAGATCTAGAACTGTTTTTTGCGCATGAGTAGTACTGAATTGCCTTGTTGAGTTCAACCCCTTATGTGATGGGGTATGCGGCTTCATCAGCTGTGAATTACATTTCAGAACAATGCTATATGCATCAGTTAAATTTGTTGAAAATACTCACAAGGAAATCTGTTATGGGCTGTAGGATGGAGGTAACAGTGATCGAGAAAGGAATGATTCACGAAAAGCTTCTAGGAGGCCACAGAAGCGTGGTCGTGCAAAATTTGAATCTGTGTTTAAGACATCTGATGCAGATTATACTGATCTATTGCAACCTCAGCCTGGCTCATCCAGCTATGGACGCCTTTCTTTGTCAAAGAAAAAACGTTCTGGAGGTAATTTTACATATTCCTATGTACATATGTCTGGTCTTTGTAACAGGACAGGAGTGATTTTTGTACAGCTAGGAAATATACATAATCTCTCAGATATATTATTGGCGGTGGGAATCTGGGATATACAAAATTGTATGGAATAATGATTTGGTTCCAAAAATGCAATATCGCGGGAGCTATTTCTAGCAGGCCAATGAAAATCAGTGGTTTTTCTCTTCTGTTATTGAACTTATAGTCGACTTTGAAATGCTTTGCTGAAAAGAATATGGTTCTATTTGTTCTTACTATTTACTAAGCATCTGAGTTATGGCTAATTTTCTTGTTCAAGAACATACCATCTATATTTTTTATACTGTGAATATTATTCTCAAATTGATTCTGCAACTTACTAGTATTGAGCACAAAAAAAAAAAACCCATCTGATTCCTTAATCTGGCCAGTCTTGGTCTCAATATAGTTTGCCATTAGTCTTTGCAAGTCCCTCTGCGGTTTCTTTTTGCACATGAGATTTGTCTCTTTCAGCAAAGCGAATTTTATCACAATTTGTTTTTAGCGGATGCACTGAGCACATTTTTCATTAAGGAGAAATTAATGTTTTCATTTTCTTTTCTACTTTACCAGGAACATTTGTTTTGGTTTCTTTTTCCTGCCTATTTCATCTTTGCATCTGATTTATGTGGTTGCGTTATCTTCCTTCAATATCAAAAACTCATGTTTTTGTCATGATCCAAATTTTATTATAATATTGTTTGCCTTGTGTGCGTGTTACATTGCACTATAATATAAGATTTAATGATTTCTGTAAACTGGGATACATAGATAGGACTATAATTTTTTGTCAGGAATTAGACTGAGTTTTTGCTGCCATAAATCTGTCCTATGTGTTCTTTTAATCTTTTTAGTTTAGTGTGGTACTGATGGTGATTCAGATGATGACTCAGATGGGGAGAAGAAGCAGGCACCACCAGTGCAACACCCACCTCAGCTAGGCTATCCAGTTCAGACTATACACTTAGGACTTCTTGAGACACGTGCTCCTGCTCTGCCCCGTCATGTTGTGAAAGTTGATTATCGTGTAAAGGATGTGACTAGAAGGGCAAGGACTGAAAGAAGAGTTGATCCTAGAGGTCTTCCCAGGCAGCAGTATGACTAGGTTTCACACTCAGTTCCACCTCGAATTCTATACCAGTGTGATACTTGCCCGGAACCCAGTTGTGGCCAAGTCTCAGTGGATAGATTGGCAGCACACCAGAGAGCTTCAGAAACCTTCCATTGATAGTGCCATTGCTACTTGTGAGCACACAGGAGTGTACCGGATCATGGAGTTCCAGCATGATTGGAATACAGAGGTTATAGCTCAGTTTTATGCAACTCTGTTTGTTGAGGAGGGAGACGTGAGACGTATGCATTGGATGACGGAGGGTCAGTGGCACAGTGTTGACTACAATGTCTTTGCTGCATATCTTGGGTTTTCTAAGGATGATCTCCAGAGACAGAGGATTCATGATGAGCAAATTCTACCCCCAAAGCAGCTTGGTTTCATGTATCCACCAGGGGATGAGGAAGCAATTGTTGGGATGGTGACAGGCCTTCACCCTACCTACAGCTACCTGAACAGGATGTTCATGAAGTCAGTTGATTGCAAGGGAGGAGACAAACGAGTGATAGAAGACTACTCTAGGAACCTTCTCCGCAGGATGGCACCAGATGCTCAGCCTTTCAATGTTTTTGACTTCATATGGTGCGAGATCAAGAGTGTTAGTGAGGGGCTGCTCAAAGGATGTGGATTTGCTCCTTATATTATGTATATGATTGAGAAGGTGACAGGACACACATTTGAATATGACAAGTTACATAAGCCTCTGAAGATTGTTGCATATTTGGCAGAGATAGAGGCACCTGCACCTGCAATAGCAGATGCACCTCCAGGAGGTGTAGTAGTTCACTCGCCTCCATCACATGCTCCTCCACAGTCTTCTTCATGCCGTGGTAGTCCTCCTCCCATCCACAAGCTTTTCAGTGCCATCTTTGGGGTGTGCAAGGATATCAATGCAATGCGGACTAGGCAACATGATGAGAGAGAGGCTAGGAGGAAGGATACTCGGACTCTCAAGCGGATAGCAGCTCACCTTCAGCTTCACCCTCCTAGGTCTCCACCTTCAGATGAGGCAGCTAGCGAGCCCGAGACCTATGAGCAGCAGCAGGTCAGGTATGACAGAGATTTTGTTGAGTTTGTCGAGTATCCCATGCAGAGCGCAGGATATGGACCATACATTATGAAGATGATTGAGGATGTGATTGGGACATCATTTGTGAAGGAAGTGGTGCACAAACCACTAAGGATTGCTTGCAACAAGACGCCTATTGTGCCCACTGATCCTGGAGCTTCCACTTCTACAGCCCCACCTCCAGGAGACACTTCTAGCTTACCTCAGCAGCATAGTGACTCTCACAGGCAGCACTCCAGAGGACATGGTAGGGAGAAGCCACCTTCTCCTATCAAGAAAATATTTAACATGATATTTGGGATGTGCAGGCGTTTGGACGATATTGACAGGAGAGCCTATAGTGAGCAACTAGACACCAGGGCGCAGCTTGACTGGATAAGAGAGGTGATTACACGTGCACCTGATGCACCCATTCCACCTAGTCCAGTTCTACAGCCTATTCCTCCTCCGCCGAGGCCACTTGAGAGTTATCTGCAGGAGTGGGAGCGAGAGGATTACTACTCTCAGATTTATGGATCTTCATCTTCACATGGCTATGCATCTCATCAGTAGACAGGTCTATCGACAGTCCCTCCACCTTACACAGGACTTGGCTTCTCGTTGCCACCCTTTACCCGAGCTAATACTTCTTCAGGGATTCCGTATCCCGGTTCAGCTTCATGCTCAGGTGCAGCACATGGCACGGCTTCCGGCTATGGCACAGACTTGGGGTATGGTACAGCGACAGGATATGGCACAGAGACTGGCTACAGCACTGCTCCAGCTTACTTGTCAGGACCCCTTGAGCAGCCACGACTGTTAGAGAGTCATAGAAGACTACTCTAGGAACCTTCGCCGCAGGATGGCACCAGATGCTCAACCTTTCAGTGTTTTTGACTTCATATGGTGCGAGATCAGGAGTGTTGGTGAGAAGGTGACAGGACACACATTTGAATACGACGAGTTACATAAGCCTCTGAAGATTGTTGCATATTTGGCAGAGATAGAGGCACCTGCAGCTGCAATAGCAGATTCACCTCCAGGAGGTGCAGGAGCTCACTGCCCTCCATCGCATGCTCCTCCACAGTCTTCTTCATGCTGTGGTAGTCCTCCTTCCATCCGCAAGCTTTTCAATGCCATCTTTGGGATGTGCAAGGATATCAATGCAATACGGACTAGGCAACATGATGAGAGAGAGGCTAGGAGGAAGGATACTCGGACTCTCAAGCAGATAGCAGCTCACCTTCAGCTTCACCCTCCTAGGTCTCCACCTTCAGACGAGGCAGCTAGCGAGCCCGAGACCTATGAGCAGCAGCTGGCCAGGTATGACAGAGAGTTTGTCGAGTACGACAACATCCGTTCTCTGCGTCAGCAACAGCAGCAGCCACCGCAGTAGCCACTACAGGCCAGAGTTCCTTGACACGTCCAGTCACGTCATAGTTCAGCTCGTCCTTCTGTGAGCCATCCTAGTGCAGTTGAGGAGATCGCTTCAGGTTTCTGGGAGGACTTCTTTGGCAGTGACCCCGGGTACTCTACCTATGACTACGTGTTTGGTGGGCTGGTGTTCTACAGTGGTCTTGGTGACCTAGGACAGAGTTCTTCACGTGCACCTGGTGACCCACCTGCATATGACGAGGGAGACGGTGGACAGGATGGTGATGAGTGATCACCAAGTTCAGATGCAGCTTGCAGCCCCTTTTGAGCCGTGTTGATCTTTTTGCTATGCCCTTTATGGAGATAGATGACAAGGGGGAGAGAAATTATTAAAGCTTCAGGAATGCTTCACGTTGCTTTATGTGTTTAGCTTGTGGCTTTTGTACCTGTAGATATGCTTCGTGTTGCTTCATGTGTTTAGCTTTTGGCTTTTGTACCTGGAGATATGTACTGCAACTGTAGACTATATTTTGTGTTGAGCTTCATTGATGTATTTTGTTGAGTTGAGACAGATTATATGAGCTTTTATCTTTGTATCATGTGTCATGTGAGAGATGAGACTTTGAGATTGGTGGATGTATCCCATGAGACATGATCTTATCTTTGTGATATATTCTTAGTGGTTTGTGGACTTGAGAAACCTTTGTGATGATTGCTATAAGTGTGATATTCATGTTGTATTTACTTTCACAAGGACTGCATGTTAGTGATATATTTGTGTGTGTATTGTGATGGTGTATGTTCCTTTATCTACTCTTGTGTGATATATCATGTCAATATGTCATATGTATCATGCTTTTATTGTTGACACACACTTGCACCCCACGGATGCAGTGATTTAGGGGGAGTTTCCTATGTGGCTTAATATGTGCAAATTGACATTTGAGGTCATTATTGAATTCATTTCATATTGCACAATTTAAGGGAGCCTTTCATAAATCATTGGACCCAAAAGCCTAAATTTTACTCCCTCCATTCTAAATTGTAAGTCATACGCATCCCAAATTATAAGCCTAAATAGGTTGACTGTTGTTCTCTCTATCTACTATAGTAGTTTGCCAGTAGTGCCAAGTAGTGGCTTATCTCAGCCCAATAGTAGATAGCTGTAGCAAGTAGTGGTGATAGAAAAAATTGTGGTACTAGTGTATCATGCAAGTAGTTGGTAGCTAGAGTTGTATATTTATCATCTTGCTTGGCAGCACAAGAGCGTGTGCTCTGCTCTCACCCTTCTTTTCGTGTGTCTATATATATATATATATATATATATATATATATATATATATATATATATATATATATATATATATATATTCTTTTCGTGTGTCTATATATATATATATATATATATATATATATATATATATATATATATATATATAAAGAGTATTGCCCGGCCGTGTATTTGTCGCTCGGCACGGCCTGCCCTGCACCTAGCCCAGGTCCAGTCGCCTCCCCGAGTCCCCGACCTTCTCACCGAGGGACCAAGACAGAGAGAGAGAGCGGAAGAGGTTCATTTCCGCATCGTTTCCACCGCAGCTCCACCCGATGCCCGCGCTGCCGAGTGAGGCCCACGCCGCCGACGCCGCCGACCCGATGCAGGTGGACCGGTCGCCGCTGCTCGCGCGGTCGCCACCCCCACCGCCGCCGGGGATTCCTCCCGCTCGCCGTCCCACTCCGTCTCCTTCAGCTCTGTCTCGTCCCAATCTCGGTCGCGCTGCCGCTCCTTCTCATCGTCGTCCTTCCAGTCCTAGAGCAGATCCTCTCTTCCAGCTAACCGCAGGTGAGGCTCGACGACCCTACAGCCTATAGATACACTTATTCTAGGCCAATCTATTAGGTTTTGCTGCATTTGTTTAGAGTTTTTTTTTCCGTATGTGTTGGTTGCTCGTCCAGGTAACGAGTCCCTCTGTTTCAGCTTTACGATTTGCTTACTTGTTTGAGTGCCACTTTGTCAAACCCCGGTGCCTTCTGTAACTTCATCTAAGCATTGCAATGGCCACAACTGGAATATTTAGAATGAAACTTGATTCAGATAATTTTACACTTCAGCGTGGCTTGCGTGTTCAAACTACTTCTGTGGAATACAGTTACAGTTATACCGTACTCAACGGTATGGATGCTGTCATTCAGCATTGAACAGAGCCAGAGTTTGGTTAACAGTTTTTTAATGCTCAATTCAGTTTTTCAATGATGCTCGCGATAGGCTGGAAATATAAGTTAAATGTGTGACCCAGCATGCAGATTCAGATGGACACCTTTGTTTGGTTCTAATTCCCTGCTGTGGGCTTATTATTTATAACTGTGTCTTTTGCAGTTTCTATAATAGAAGAGGCCTGCGCTCACCAGCATTTTGCTACCCAACTCAATTTGTTGAAATCATTTTATTGATTGAATCCATCCTGCCTCATGCTTTTGCTTCGCCCTGTTAACATTTTTTTTTTCTGTCATGAGCTCATGGCAATTTGAAGTTTTCTCATATATGAAGTCACATAGTTACATGACGTACATACATTCGGCTTGGACATGGTTATTTGGTGTTTTTTTCATGAACTGTTTCTTATGCTGGCTCTTTTTAACTTGAGTGCCTTTACAGCTAACCTTGCTAGCCAAAATTTTAGAACTATGTGCACCCATTTCTCCTCATGCCTGAGCTATTGGCCTTCATTTCTGGTTATCTCACTATTATTGCTTTATCAACCACACCGTTTTTCCTAATTTATAACAATATTATTGCTTAATGCCTAACACTACTTTGCCTAATAGATGAAATAATGGCTTGAAAGGTACCCCAAAACCTGTGATAAATATAGCATGTTTTAAATGTAGTTTCATAGTTTAACTACAAGTTGAAATAGCATGTTCTAAAAGAATTAGTAATAAAATCATGAACATTTGATATCATTTTGTTGGATTAGTCCTAAATAAATCCATGTCTCGAAAGAATTTTAAAATGAATTTATGGTTTCAAATAAGTTTAAAACATGCACATGTGGTTCCTCTAAAACCAGATCAGGTTTTGCTTAAGCTATAAATTGCATGATAAGGGTAGATGAAACATCCTCGATTTTCCACGAAGGAAAAATCCACAGAATGAGCTATAATGTGATAAAACCAAAGATTGATCCCATCACATTCTCATATATCAGTTGATATTACAGCCATACATCGTAAATACTTACAAGATGATATCAACTGAGATCACACCTATTATAGGGTTAATCTAGCGGAAGCATAACCAGGCGTCATCAGAGTTGACGGAATATGTCGTCGAGTGAAGGCTCCTCCTTCACGGGCATAATCAGAGTTAATCTTGGCGCAGCATAGTCATCATCTCCTGAACCAAACTTGAGCGTAGGCACGAGACCTTCTAATACTTCTTATCTCAATATCTCTGTTAGTCAGGTAATCTGCACACCGCCAGATATGTGCAGGCCATGGTCAGCACCGATGAGCTTTAGTGGAAAAGAGAAAACAAAGGATCTGGCGATCCTAACATTTGGCTGTGGTTTGCATCCTAAGCGCGTGCAAAGTAGTATCAAGTAATAATATCATAATAGTTTGTCAAGTTTTAACCCATATCATCAATTCCCATTAGTCTATCCCAAATCCATCATCCCACCCATACACCACCTCACACACACACCTCACGCTCAGTCGACAGGCCCAACTCCCTCTCGGGTCCTGTCTCAACAGCACACTGCCACACCGGGCACACTGTCGGACAATCATCATCCAGGGGGAGAAAAGAATACACCACTCCTAATAGTGGTTGCAGAAACATTAGGAAAGGTCTATAGCCGGCGAATCGGCATATGTATCGATCGATCAACCATACACTCTGCAGAGGTTTTACTACTCACAAGATTAGCCATCATTGATGCTGTACAATCATCTAGGCAAAATTCCGGGTGCTTGCTTGCCTAGGTCGATGCCACCCTACCACTCAGCCCTAGGTAACTTCGGGCACGAACCGAAACGCTGAGACTGGGAGACGCAGTACCGGGCCCAATCAGTGGTACTGCGCATCTAGAACGGTACGGGAATCTGCCATCCGTCACCGCCCACCCTTATCACCTCTCAACCTAGCAGTTGTGGCATCGCCCTACCAAGTAGTCCAGCCGTCTCCCGCCCGTCAGAAGCGAGTGAGTAGCAAGGGAATCCAGATGTTTCCGGTCACTAGTCAGATCCTAGGTTGTGACCAAGCAGGCATCTCCACTTAGGGGATACTCTCCCCGTGCCATCACGGCACCTCCGTTCACGGGACTTCAATGCACATCCCGGAACCACCTCATAAGTCATTACCCACCACAGGTATCTCTCGTGGGGATGCCCAGGTTGCACCCCCGGCATGACTTGCTTACACAGCTCGTCGTATATCCCACTTGGTCGACTCGACCCTCACCACACACCCAAGACACACGCAGCACGCTCTCCCAGTGGTTAAGTCTAGTGGATTATTCCATGTTCAGGTAAACCATTCCCAATTTCCCCATCAACATCACATCACAGATATAATGCGAGTAGAGTTAAATAAATAAAGTGGTGTAACATGCAAGCAAGCAGGTAGGAAGATGTATATATATATATATATATATATATATATATATATATATATATATATATATATATACAGGAGCGCGAGTGCGAAGCTTGGTAGCATGGTAGAGTGGTTGCAAGCAGGGTAATAACGGCTTAGGTAGAAGCATGCATCATATACTAGCAAAAGAATAAATATAAAGCGCTAGCAATTCTAAACATGTCATGTCTAATAGGATTCTCTAAAAGAGGGTGCTGCCATGACACCCGCGTTGTCGAGGAAGTAGTGGTATGAGCACTCCTCAGTTAGTGTAGTCGTTCTGCTGGGCCACCTCCTCCAGGGTGACTTCACTTCACGGATTCTTTTGTCGTCCACGTTCTCTTCCTCCAGCAGTCTCGATCCGATCGTTGTTAATCCGGAATCAGCTACTCCGCGAAGCAATACAAAGCAAGAAAACACCCAATACACTAAAAGACGACAAGACACGGGACGATCCAAATATTACCAGAGAAATAATAAAATGTGCATAAGTTGGCCCTCTCGGCGTATGTCCGATTTCATCGGGCCAAAGAAACAAGAGTAGGGTTTGCTATGTACGAGCTTATGTCACGGCCAAGCCAATATGGCTTTATAATAAATGGTTTAGGCTGGAGCTGATCCATAGCAAACACCACGGCTCACAATCTTCCGATCCGAACGCCACGGAGAAGACGGGGATCGAAGGACAGCCGATCAGAAGGGAAGAACAAGGAATTACCAACAATGAATGTTGCACAAAATAGTGCGAGTGTTTAATCCACTTGTAGGGTAGCAAGGCTGTGATTCAAACGGGTACAATCATACAAGTGCTTAAACACCCAGAATCAAGAGAGGGAGAGAGAGGGGTTAGCTAGGCACATCCATATCATATTCTCAGTCACACCTTCAGTGAAGATGGTTTTAAGCGGTCGATCGAGTCGACTCGCATAGATCCAAGATCTTGATATAGACCATAGCTTCGCTAACTAAAAAGGGTTAGTCCGGTCTTTGATCCAATCGCCATGGATAAGACGGGATCGAATAGAGCGGGCTATGCGGGGACAATGAGCGAGAAACATAATAAAGCAGTGGTCTACTTCTTCCGACACGCACGCCATGGAATAGACGGATCGTCAGAAGAGAGCAACATGTAAAAGACGCAAGTGCGCAAACCACTCGTAGGGTACCACGACCCGGGGTGCACTAGCACTAAGTCATCTCCCGAATTCGTAGCGGTGCGGTTGTCACCGTGAGAATCGAAGGAATACGACGGTCACATAGGGTACAAGCATACGAGGGTCTGAGCATGAAGAATCAAAGAACGGCACACGGGGTATAGCTCCATGGTCATGGCGAGGCATGCTCGCGGCCACAAGCTACACCAACGAGGGGTCGAGTTACACCCGACATTACGGTCATGGCAGGACGGATCCCGCGATCGCAACGTCCAAAAGAGGTACGATCCCTCAGCCGGCTCGAAGGCACGGCACACAGACAGGCAATAAGAACAACCAACAATAAGAACCAAAGACACGACCAACAGACAACACAACTCGACAAGACAGTGAAGTAGCACAATTCCATAGCTCGAAGATGGATAGATCCTGTATTACAGATACATGTACAGACAGAGTGTAAGGATAGGGTGCAACAGATAGATCATAAGGATAGGGTAAAACAGATATATGAACAAACAGATTGTAAGGATAGGGTACAATATGGCGGACATGTGTACAAGAAGTAAGAGAAGGGGCTCTTCAATAGCCCAGCGTCGTATATCAATTTGGCTTTCCAACAGTCCAACATTATCTATCCATTGGGCTCTCCAACAGTCCAATATCGTCTATCACTTGATCTCTCCATCAATCCGACATCATCCATAGGGCCTTAGATCTGGCAACGGGGCTACGGCACGAGGACCAGACAGGGTCGGTATCAAAGGGAAGTGGCGAGGCTTGCTGCTACACGTTCCGACTCCTTTTGGCCAGCTGCTGGTAGCTTTTGGCCGGCTGCGGCTTGCTGTGGACTCCTGCGGGCTGGTCGCGGCTTGGCCGGACGGGGCTGTGGCTGGCCGGAGACTGGCTTGAGGTGGCATCAAGTGGCTGGGAGGCGGCGGAGCATGGCCGGGTTCTCAACAAGGCATTGGATCACCGCACGAAGGCCTATGTCGACGGCGATGCCCGTCGTATATGTTCATGGTGTGTCGTCCGGTTGGTTGGGTTTAGTTCGGTGTTCGTGAGTGCGTTGTGTTGTTCCTGAGCCGGTGATGGCTCTGCCGATGCGTTCCCTGGGGTAGGACGCGATGGCGCACATGGCGGGTCTGAGAAGGTTGTCAGGGCTCACCGAGGGCTTGTAGGTGTAGGATATTGTGGCAGTGGCGAGTTGACGCCGAGACGGGTCGAGGCCGTGCAGGGAGACCCGCATTGATGCTGCAGTCGTACGGGGCGACGTCCAGGTCGTGGTTCAGCTCGACGTGGCTTGACGTCACGGGCATGGCATCAGTTTGCGGTCTCCAGGAACGAGGTCATCGGCACGGACACATCGGGGCTCCTGTGAACATCACAGCAAGGTCTCTGCTTTCCTACAACAGTGATAGCAGTGGCGCAAAGGCCAGTCTCAGGCAACGGTGATGACATGAAGGAGGTAAGGTTCTGGGCTGTGGTCGCTCACCGATAGTGCAGCAAGGGCTCGGCTCGGTGACTTGGTGATGTCGGAGATGGTTTGGCAGCGAAGGCAACCGGCGGTGGCATACTGTCATGGCCACAGTCATCACCAGGGGAGCGAGGAGGCCGAGGGAGGGTGCAGCGAGCCCGGCGAGGTGCAGGCTTGACGTGGTTGTGGCAGGCTCCCTGGGCTGTGGTGCGGTCCTTGGTCGGCTCGGCTCTGAGAAGGGCCGAGCAGGACGGTGCTCGACGGCGGCGGCTTGGAGTAGAGGTTGTCGAGGCGGCGGGGCAACACTCCGGCGGCCTGGCCGCGGCATCCAGCTGCAGCGCGGTCCCGGACTTGGCGGCGGCGTCGTGGTGGTGCCGCGAGCACGGCCCGGCGTTCCGGTTCGCAGGTGGCGCAGCGTAGGGAGTCGGTGATGTCGCAGCTACTCGGTGGCGTCGTCGCAGCGCGACGCGGCGTGGCGGGGTGGTGCAGAGGCCGGCACGTCGCGGCGGTGTCGATGGCCGCGGCGCTCGGAGCGGCGGTGGCTGGCCGGGGCGCGCGCGTGCGGCCACGGAGCGGCGCATGGAGGAACAGGGTGGAGGTGCGGCGCGGAGAGGCTCTGGTGGCGCTACGAGACCGCGGTCGTGCCCTTGACGAGGTGAGCGCGGTCATGGCCGGCAGGGAGGAAGGAGGCAAGCACTGGGGCGCCATGGCGGCGGCACCAGGGAGACGAAGAACAGGTCCTCGGCTCCATTTTAAAGGGGTGCGGCTAGGGCTTCGGGAGGCGTGGACGGCCATCTTTGGCTTCCATGCAGGCTCGAGACGCGTGGCCCTCATCCAACGACGCGGTACGGACGCCGAGGCGCGCGCGCGTGCGAGAGCCTAGCGGCGGCGACGGCTGGAGGACGAAGCGCCCTCGCTCTCTAGGGTTTGGGGGTGGGCGTTGCCGTGCTGGGCCTTGGGCCATGCGCGTGGGCCAGGCAGGCCGATCGGGTGGGCCACCTGTGTGCTGCTGTTCGCGAGTTGGGCCAAGGGGAGGGCGAGTGCAAGCTGGGCCGGTTGGAGAGATCGTGAGGGCTAGTGGAGGGGGCCGGCTGGGAGGAAGGTGAGAGCAGGAAAGAAATTGGTCTTTTCCCTTTTCTTGGATTTGGTTCAAATGTCTCGGAGACATAATTGAAACGAATTCGGGAGAATTCCATGATAGAGAATCAAGAAGAATTTAGTGAGAGGTTTCTAGGTGGTCAAGGAAAAATCTAGTTGTGAGGTTTTGACTAGGTACGAGGAGAGGGCTCGAGCGGATCTTGAGAGAGAGGAAACTCCGAAGGTTCGAGATGAAATCGAAAGTGGAAGATGTAACGGGAAGGGTTTAATAAGTATTGCTACGGACTTGTGCTCCCCGACGCATAAGCCTAGACCAACTATAGAGCTCCGACAATCCCCTACAATCAATTCTATATGAATGCAACGATTTGTTAGTGGTTTGTCACGGTTTCGACTTAGAACTATATGTCGCACACTCATTGCATGAAAAATTTTAAAAAGCTCGTATTTTTGGTTATCGGAAAACCCGGGTTGTTACAGTAGATTACTTTTTGTATTTTTCTATCTCGTGGCTGATTTTTGCACCTGTCTATTTCAGTTTTTCTGCATAACTAGATTCTTTTAATCATGCCCAAATTTTCATATTTTTGGTGCAGCAAAGTGTAACCTCGAATCTTGACTTGTATTGTGCTACGCGGTCCATTTTATTTAGAAACTTGAGTTCAGTATTACTGCATTTACAGTTACTGGCAATACTTTGACTCCTGTCATCGGTTTGATTAATTGGAATCTATACCAATTTCTTTTCCAGTGTGGAAGGACTAAGTGAGAGAATTGAGTTGGCACTTGTGACTGCTGCTACAAGCTGAAAGGAGAAGCAGAGGTGGTTCTCTAAATCCTGAAACAATATTTCTTGGTTATCTGAGTTGGAATAATTTAACTAAGGGAAGATATATGCCTCCTTTTCCATACATGATATATCTTTTACTTGCTCTGTATACTAGTAATGCAATGCATCCTGAAGGATCCTCTTTAGGGAGTTCAGATAATACAATTTGGGATGCAACTGAAATTAATGAACCTTGCAAATTCAAATGCAATTGGACTACTTTCAGTAGTAATTTCAGCTCATTCAGTAATGGAAGTTCAATTGAAAAGGCTTGTTTTTTTTTTCCTCCAATTCTATGGAGTATTGCTTGTCCCAAAATTTTTGTTTACGTACTACTATGTACAGAGTATCAAGCACGTTGACCTATGAACTATTGCTGGACTTGTTTGTAGCGTATTGTAATCCTTTGAACTTACTATAAACCAGTCAAGCACCATTTAGAGTTTGGCCATGACCTGCAGCTAGCAAGTAGCAACTTCTTATTTTATTTGTCACCATTTCTAGTGCCTACTGCATCAAACCATGTCTAATAGCTGAGCATGTCCCATGAGTTGCACAGAACGACCTGATCCAATCTCGATGCATTGTTCTATCTTCATTGTTGGTACTCATTATTTTCTACTTGAACGTATGTTTCATTTTTTATTCTCTTAACTTGCACCAACTTTCTTAGGACTGAAAGGCTTTATGCTGTTGGGTCACTCTAGGTGTATGCTTGGGGGAGAGGAGAAAATATTGTTCAGGTAATAGACCTTGGTATTATATATTGAGATGTTATTGGCTTCAGTAACCTTTCCTCTGCGCTCATCATAAGTGATTTATCTATGCTATTGGTGTACCCTTTTTTTTTGCATTTCATCACTGAGTGAGCATCTGGGGGGGTTGTGGATTGCAAATGAATACATACACTATACTTGCTCTTTCATAATACAGAAATTGCTAATTTAAAGAGACATTGTTGCATAATGAATAACACTTAAATTGCCAAGAAAATGCAATCAACTGCATCATTACCATATTTTGTTCAAGTGAGTTTCTAATTTCTAGGCATACATGGAAATACTGGATTTCATACATTATTTAGCTAGTTGCCCTTGTTGTATTTTTGCATTGTAAGCATTTCAAATGTAATGTTTTTTTGGCTTCCTGCTATATACAAATTTAATGACAACAGCACTTTTCTTGTGCATGCATTTACAGAGATAGTTCATACAATGCCTAGAGGGTAGACGTTTCATGAAGTGTGTGCGCCAGCGTCCAACTGGTGGCAATGAGGTATGATTACACATGCGTAAAAGAAAAACACAATCATTTTCTTAGGCAATTTAACTATCATTTGTTAGACAATTTTAGTATCATTGTTGGACAACAATGTACTACTAACTAGGGAATTTAGCCTTTTTGTTGCAAATCTGGAGGTTGTTCAGTAAGATCTATATGTCACACCTATATGATGATTCCTTATATGCAAAGCAATAAGTATAAATGTGTGCTGCTATATCATGACATCAGCAATTTAGTCAAACTCATTAGGTAATAATATTATACTGAATTAGGCAAAAAGACCACAAGGTTATATAATTTTTTGTTCAGTAACATGCTATGATGTGCCTCACATTTCAATGCATTTACATACTCCAAGTTTCAATGCTTATATGTGCCATATGACATTTGATTGCTGCAATTGTAAATATTCTTTTAAGATTTTTAATTGCAGGTGTGGTCTCAAGCATCAACATGGGATCAAATTAACAGGGAACCATATGCAGCAATAAGCGAGATGTACGGTGCATCAGTATATATGTTACCAACACAAGGAGGTTTAGTGCAGCAAGATGTATTTCTATCGGAGTTATACATAATATCTACTTTTTCGTCTATGTATTCTAAAGTGCCTGAGATGCTATACAGAACATGTTAAGATGTCCAAAATGACATGTGTGATGAACAATTTGTATTGAATTGGTCTTGCTTAGATGAACGTATCAAATTTGCAATATTTGGGTTGTGGGCCAAATAATGTCCGGCAAATCAAGGAATAGTGAGTTTGTTGGGGGAGGCAGAAAGCAACAACGTGAAAAAATATACGTGAGAAAATAATTTAGGAGCAGCGAGCCAATCGTGGGCTAAAAAATGCATGGCTGGACAAAGTTAATTAGTATCTTACCTAAAAAGGAATATAATAATTGCACTTTTACCAAATATGGAGGGGCCGTGCAATAGGCTAAATTATGGCCGGCCGTAATTTAGCTGCCTCCATATATAGCTTGCTTGTGAATGGAAGTTCAGTTCAGCTGCAGCACAAGTACGTGTGCTCTGCTCTCACCCTTTTCTCGTACCTCCAGCCGTGAAGGGCTGTTCTGTTCATAGGCCGAGGAGACCAGCAGGTAGGCAGTTAGCTAGTCAGGATCTTCCCTGTGGCACTTTGCACATTGATGAAGAAGCCGAGTTACCTAGCACCTCCACAGATGATGATGAAGCTGAGGAAGAGATAGAGGAGGATGAGCCATCTGAGCGTTCTCATGGCAAAGGAAACGCTCCAAGGCAGCATGAGTCAAGCTCAAGTCAGCAAGCTCCTACTCAGCATCCAGTCATGCTTCACATGAGAAAGCCAGCTCCTGCGCATAGAACTCCAACCAATTTCATGGGTACTAGTATGACTGCAAGACAGCATGAGTCATAATATGATGCTTATGCTAAAGGTCGATATCATCCTGCGTAGCTATGATGCTTATGCTAAAGGTCAATCATCCAAGATCCACATGTGTTGTTTACACTTACATCGATCCCCATGCCTAGTGGTCTAACGCTTCCATTTCTTGTTCCATTTGTCAGAACGGCACGGAGAAGCAGTATCGCCCTGCTCAAGTCGCGCACGATCTTCAGAGACATCGAAATGTGCATGGGCATCAACAAGCAAGCTCTGGTGCTAGGATTCAGTTTCAGATTTTTTTTATTTTTTATTATTTTTATTTTTATTTTTATTTTTTTGGCGAACAAGTTTCAGATTTCTGATCTTGTGCTGAACCTGAACGTCGATTCACCATTATTTTAACAAAGAGGAGTCACCTGTACATCCTTGTGCTTTGCTTCCTCCCGAAAAAAAAAACTCCTGAAACCATCTCCTTTGACCTGAATTGGGACCTTCACATTGCACTCCAACAGTGCTAGTAAAATTTGGCATGCTTGCATCAAGCAGAGTTTATATATAGTGACAAATTCATTCACATTATACAATTGGCAAGTCCTGTACCCATTCCACAAATTCGTCCGAAGTGTTCTTCAGAGTGCAAAGGATCATCATGAGTCAAAACGTCTGAAACCAACCCCATTTTTTTTTACAGCAAAAGAATGTTCTGTCTACAACAAAACCAATATGTTACACTAAGCTAATGCCATGTGAACCCACCATAAAAATAAAATAAATTAAAATCCACCGATGCCGTCGGCAAAGCATCGATCAGCAAACAGAACCAAACAATGCGTCTGTCTCTGCTGTGTATACCCATGTACATTTGACATTCTACTGATGATGATGGTGATGATGCAGCGCAGTAGCTTCTCTGCATCCTGTAACAACGTGGTCAGGACAGGACGGCGGGAGTAGGAGCAAAGAAGACGGGGACGCTGTCCTGGTCCGCCGAACCCGTGCTCCGTTTCTTCTCCGGGCTGGACGACGCCTGGCGGTCGCCGGCGCCACGCCGGCCACCGCCGGCGTTCACGCCAGGCTCGGCCCGTCTCCTGAAGGAGGCGATGCCGCTCCGGCAGAGCGGGCAGGGGATGGTGCCGGCGATCCCCGGCACGTCGTAGGACTTGATCACCGAGCACAGGTCCAGCGCGCACTTGACGCACAGCTCGTGCCCGCACACTGCCATAGGCACCGAGAATGCACAGCACAGGGTTAGCATCCATCTCCAAGAACAGATTTTTCTTCTTCGTCAGATTTATTTACAGGTGTTTGTAACCGACAAACCTTCGGCTGCGACGGTGCAGGGTCTTTCGAGGCAGACCGCGCAGGCGTCGTCGGCGTCGTCGACGCCGCCGTCCAGGTCCTCCGGCGGCGGCGTAGTGTTCAGAAACCAGGCCGCAATCCCTACACGTCGTCCCATCCATTCATATTTAGAAACTGCATGCCCGTGATGTTCTTACTGTTGTTTTGTTACTGACTGAAATGGCGATGGGTAGGGTAGGGTAGGTAGGTACCTTGCGAGGGTGAGCACGGTGGCGAGCGGCGACGAGAGGTAGGCGGAGGGCGGGAACTTGGGTATGGGCAGGAGAGACTTGGGGGACAGCACGTGCTCCAGCCAGTGGCATCCCCATGTCCTGGCCACGTCCACCGGGAGCCACCTGACTAGCCGAGAATAATCCGAGCGTCATGGACTCATGGGACGGGAATGGGGCAGTGATCACCGCCGACGACATGGACACGGCCGGACGGACGACAAAGAAAAAGGAAAGAATTATTACCCGTTGCAGTTGACGGTGGTCCTGTCGGCACCGCGGGACACGAGGATCTGGCAGCACTTGACCTCGCCGCCGGCGGCGGCGTAGTGCAGCGGCGTGCTGCCGGCGCCGATGGACGCCATGGGCGACGCGGCGCAGGGCAGGGTGCCGGCGGCCACGTCGGCGCGCTCGTCGATGAGCAGGTGCACGCAGTCGGCGTGCCCGTTCAGCGCCGCCAGGTGGAGCGCCGTCACGCCGCCGCTCGCCGCCCTGCTCACGAGCTTGCTGCCGCCGTCGCCGGCGCTGGCCAGCAGCAGGCGCGCGCACTTGACGTGGCCGCCCGCCGCCGCCAGGTGCAGCGCCGTCCGGCTGCTCAGGCTGTCCACCTTGAACACCTGTTCACCGCACATGCACCGACGCACGTGCCCAATTCAAGCAACCACCATCGTCGGTTAGTTATGACCACAGAGTCAGAAACCAACCAAGCAAACAAAGCATTGCTAATTGCAATCTGCAAACGAGCAATCAGAGGCTAGCTAGCATTGTCAGCGGCACTGTGCTGCAGTCACTGCTACTCACGTTGCATCTGAAAACTAGCAGCGTCTGAACCACCTCCCAGTGTCCGAACCGGCACGCCTGCATCAACGCCGTCTGCAATTTTGATGACCCACGAACACATGAGCACCGGATCATTGACTAGTGATTGATTTGATTGATTGATGTATTCAGAAACAATGGACTGAAAACTAAGTGCATCCGTAAACCGACCGAGGGCTTGTTTGGCAGAGCTCCCCCATCCCGTGGAAGATTGCACGGCTTCGGAGTTCCAAACCAGACCTTGTCAACCGAGTCGTGCAATCTTCCGCGGTTGGTTTACAGATTAGATAAAGAATGCCACGGCGCGCAGTTAGATGGATATCGGAGTGGTTTAGTTTTTTTTAGGGAAATCGGAGTGGTTTAGTTGAATTACCTGGCCGTAAATATTCCTGGCATTCACGTCTGCTCCGTTCTCCAGTAGCGACGCAGCGATCTGTTGATGATGAACATTGTTACATTACATTACATACAGGACCTTGATTATTAAAACGAACGAACGAATGAATCACAATTCATAAAGACAGCAGGGTCGTAGTCGTACATGCCAGGTTTATTAAGACGCTGCTGGTGAGATGATGGTTAGCTGGAGCGTACAGTACTGCACGTCGTCCCAGCCGTTTTGGTAGCGACGTTTTTTTTTTTGGTTCTAAAGACTTTGATCAACGTCAGCTGACTAATTGTGTATGGACAATGTCACACCACGTCCTTTTTGCTTTGATTGTCTACTGAATACTGATGGCGATTATGATGTTTTTCCCCGGATCAAGCGTGCATTCCAAAGGTTTTTTTTCATTAATTATATTGCCTAGTGGCTGGGAATGTTTGCAACATGATGAAATTTCTAAGAATTTGGAAGAGGCCCTTTTCAAATTCCCTGGAAGGAAAAATACGTGCGGCGGTAGATTTTGTGTCACTGTCCAAGTTATTAATTCTTCGTGCCACCCCTGTATATCAATTTGCAATCCATGGACGAAAATGATAAGTCGTCAAACAAACAAAAAGGCTGGATCTACTACTATTACGAATCGTCATCGATCACCAGGGGTGACAACGACGACGTAGTAGAAATAGTAGTGATCCGTATAATTAGGCCACTTGCTGAACGTTACATCTTGTAATAAAAACGTCACGGGTTGCTTTGCCTCCTCCGTTAATTTTTCACATGGGGCTGATGTAACAAAATGATCTTGGATGTATGGCTAAATATGGTTTTGGCAAGATTTTTTTTAGGTCCGGTGTCACCTCAAGAATTTATCCAAAAAAAAAAAAAAAAAAAACTCGATTGCCCAGATAGCCTCATTTGGAACGTGAGGGGTTTTAAATGTTTTATTAAAAGTTTTCTATGGTGAAACTAGCTGATTCCTGTAAAATATAAAATTTCATAAAATTTATGCATTTTAAAAGAAAAATTTTATATGACACTCCTGGTAAAAGAAAATTTTCAAATGTTATGGGCTACAAATTTTAGCACTCCTGGTTTTTTTTTCTTTTTTCTTTTGGTAAAGGACAAACACATGGAGCATTGAGATGGATGCAGGAAGAAGAAGGAAGTGTACCTAAAAGTCAAAATAGACAGGAAAGCTTGACAGGATATGCTCTGGTGCTCATATACTCTGCTATATCTTTGTGTTTACTCTTCCTCAAGCTCAAGACGTGGCGCATTGAGATATGCATGATTTAGCTAAAGATCAAGTTATTAAGACCTTTTTTTTTTTTTGCCCGTATTACCAATTAAGTTGTTGCACGCATGCACCAACCAACCAATATAAAAGCAACATCGTTGAACAAAGATTAACCAAAAAAAAAAATCTATATACGATGTTCGTTTAATTCTGGTAGCAATCGTTGTGCAAAAAGAAAACAATTAAAACCGGAGAGAAAGTGTGTGTGTGCATGCTTGCCGCTCTGCGGCAAACATCGGAGTTTAATTAAGTTTGTAGAGACTAGAGACAGGCCAGGCCATCAGTAAGTAGCTCAGGTATGTATATATGGTGGTGCACCTCCGGCGTACGTACCTCGTGGTGGCCTTTGGCGGCGGCGAGGTGGAGCGGCGAGTTGAGGCTGCCGAAGGCGGCGCAGCGAGCGAGCCCCGGGTTGGCCGCCAGCAGCCGCCGCACCTCCGCCGCGTCGCCGTCCCTCGCGGCCGCCGCCAGCCGCTCGCCCAGCCCCGCGCACCCCAGGGCGTTGCCCATATAGATATATGCGTCGTCGTTGCTTCTTCTTCTTCTTCTTCTACCTTCTGCTGGCCAGTTAGCTAGCTAGCTCGAGTAGTTGCAACTAGCCAGTAGCCAGCCAGAAAGGCGACTGGCGATCACGCTGCAGAACGGCGATTCTGTTGAGCTACTGCACGCCTCCGCTACTCCTAATCGCGCACGGCCCCTGGTGGGTACGGTGGTGGTCTTATACGAATACGACACTGGCTGGCTCTCCGGCCGGCCGGTCACTGTGCAGCACTGCCGAGACGAGACCAATGGCTGATGAGAGATTATTATTTTCCCCTCGTCATCTCATCATCTCATCTATCCACCTCTTCTTCTCTCTTGGTGAATATAGTAGGATGGGATTACATTAATTAACTGGGCAGGCAGAGGCAGGCAGGCAGGCATTAGTGTATTGATGTTGATGGAAAAAAAAAGTGTGTGGTCTGTTTTCCAGGAACACCCTTGCAGATTTGCTGATTATAAATGTGTTTGGTGGAAGCGGCGGGCTAGTTTTGATATGGACGTCTTAAACGAAATGAATCCATTGTGCAAGTGGTTTCTGCTGTGGACGACCCCTCTATAATGCCCAGCTCGAATTAAGCTAGTATATATGCACGTGGAACAAAAGAGATCACAATATATAGCACGCGAACGATTTTTTGCTGTTGCTTTTGATTTTTGTTAATGATGGTTCATAATACTATAAATAGAAAGTAAGTCTTGGTTTTCTTCCTCTCCATTAAATAAATATATTACCATATCAATAAAATACTATAAATAGAAGAGTAATAAATAGACGTAGACTCTATATTAGAGTGAGTTATGAGTACCCTAAAAAGATTAAAGGATATTTACTAGTCGCGCAATTGTGTGGGTCATCTTCCTAGATCTTCCTAAACATAAATTGAGGCGGTACTTGCTAGTATGTAACCTCCCTACCACTAACTCTAAATCGGGTATAACTACTCTGCATGAATTCATATACTCCCTCCATATAGGAAAATAATATCATTTTAGACAAGGTTTTAATCGAACATTTGAAATATAAATCATGAATAATTTTAAATTGTTGAGTTTGAAAATATAAAAACTATATAAATAGATTTGTCTTCAAATATATTTTCATAAAAGTATGCATATATCACTTTTCAATAAATATTTTTATAGAAATATGAAGTTAAAGTGTCCTAAATAACATCTAAATAATCTTATACGGAGGGTACCAGCATTCAGCTAATTCACTATAGCATTGTTCTCTTTGATCGCTTGGCAAATGTAACGACTAGCATGTCCTTGCCTCTTTTTGTCGTCACATTTATGGTCCTGAGACTGGATCCAACCAACAGTAGCTACTGCTCCCTCCAGGTTCCTAAAAGAAATTGCTTTGGCGCCTTAGGCTGTCTGCACTGCGGGCCTCTATCCCGTCCTGCAGGCGCACATGGTGGACGGAGGTGCCGCAGCGCGGGCCTCTATCCCGTCCGTGATGGGAGGGGCTCCGCTATGCCCAGCGCCGACAAGCTCCTGCGCGGACGGTACGCCCTGCGCGCGTGGGGCCCAGGCGGAGGGAGAGAGAGGGAGGACGACCGGCCGCCGCCGCACCGAGCGCCGTCCGCTGGAGCCTGCCGGGGAGAGAGAGGGAGGGAGAGGGCCGAGCGCCGCGCCGGAGACCGCGGCCCGCCGCCGTCATGCCCGCACGCCCGCCGCCGGAGGCCGAGGCCGTGCCGGAGCCCGCTGCCGCCGCCGTCATGCTCGCACGCCCCGCGCCGGAGGCCGAGGCCGAGGCCGTGCCGGAGCACGCGGCCGCCGTCATGTGCCCGCACGCCCCGCACCGGAGGCCGAGGCCGAGGCCGCGCCGGAGTCCGCGGCCCAACCGCCGTCGTGCCAGCACGCCCCCGCGCCGGAGGCCGAGGCCGAGGCCGCGGCCGGAGCCCGCGGCCGCCGCCGTGAGCCGCCCGCGCGCCCCGCCACCGGAGACCCGCGGCCGCCGCCCTTCGTGCCCGCATGCCCGCACCGGAGCCCGCGGCCCGCGGGCCGCTGCCGTCGTGCCCGCGCAACCTGCGCTGGAGCCCCAGGCCGCCTGCCCCCGCCCCCGCCACGCCATGGGCGGATCCACGGCGCACGAGGTCCGCCGGAGCCGCGCTCGTCGCCGGCGGGCCGCTGCGCGCTCTGCCGTGGCCGCGGACCCACGCCGTCCCCAGACAGAGAGAAGCGAGAGAGAACAGGGAGGGAGGTGAGATAGTGGGGAGGAGACAAAAAAATGGAAAAAGAGGTATAGAGTAGTGATATAGAGGATGGACGGGTGTGGGAGAAAGTTGTATAGAGGAAAGAATATCGATGATCAGGACGGAATATTCCTTTTAGAGGATGAATTTAGAGTACCAGCAGTACAGACAGCCTTAGGTTCCTAAAAGATCTTTTTCACCTCTTCTTCCACTATGCCTTTGCATTTACGGCAAGTACTATATATATAAAAAAACGACAAAAAAATATGTGCAATTGTGTATCTATCTATTATTCACAAAAGGTATTACTGTTAGTTGCCTCTTGTTACTGGTATTGTTCGTTTGAACTTATTAGCCAGCATCAACCAGCCAGTCAGCCGTACAATCAGCCAGCCGAAGAGAGTCAGTAGTCTATTCATTGGAAAAGAAAGGTTTCTGGATTAGTAACAAATAGATTAAAGTAAAAGATAAAAAAAAGCGACTGGATGTGACTCTGAAAAGGAAGAGGGACTAGGAGTCTTTGGAGGACAGGTGAGTGTGGGCAATCAATGGTACAAGCAACATCGCAACTTGCCCTCTTGAACTGACTAGTTTTTTTTTTGTTTTTTTTTTGGTTTTTGGGTTTGGAGAGGTTAGGTAACCGTTTTTTTTTTTTTTTTTGACACCGGTTAGGTAACCGTTAGGACAATTATAGTTGCTCAACAACGAGATGTTACTGCTCCATCGACTATTCTAAGACCTGGTTATTATATTAGATCATATATATAAGTAGCTGCTTGTAAAAGTCTCGAGTATTTTTTTAAGAAAATGTTTTAGACTTTTACACAAGGATATACTTGTATGTCTAAAAGAAGTGAACACTGGAAGATAATGGCACCACAAAAGACAAACAAAAGTTAACCTGGTATTTCAGATTTGCACAACCACTAGACCAGAGTGTGCATGGGTCTAGACACATATTTGCTTTACACAATATTAATATAACTTGTATTTGACGTCCACCAAAGGGATGAAACTCTCTTAGTACAGTTATCAACTCTATATAAGTTTTAGAATTAAATGTCTATTAAACTATGAAATGAAGCTCTGCAGTAGGAGTGGATGGACGCGAATCCACTCCTCTCCATGGTTTTCACCTTACCGTCCGGTCAGAGGCCGTGGTGGAGAGCCGTTGCACACAGGGTTGTTGTAGTGCGAGCATACCGTGTGTTGCTCTTTCAATTTGCGCCGGATGGCCCAGGTTGTGGGCATGGACGGTGCTTTGATCGAGCACACCTGACTGCCTTCCCATTCCCATAGGTGGCATGCCGGCATCTAACCAGGTGTCGGGAGGATAATGCCACGTCCTCACTCAGAGGGTACCCTTGGTATGGGCCCTGGTCGCCTTTGCACAAGCACATAACCTGATTTCTATTGTTACAAAGTTTTTTTAGCTATCCAGCCGTGCTACAGAAAACCAAATGGTACATAAATAAGTTTTATAAGAAATAAAACGAAACACAGCCTGTTATTATTCCCCCATTAGTTCTTACGTCTAGCTAGTTTTTTTTTTTTTTTTTGAAATTCTTACGTCTAGCTAATTTATTGGAAACAAACTTGCTTTTGACAAAAGCTATAAAAAGAAAGTGCATTTTTTGAGAAACCAATTTTAAAAGTTGCATTATTTGATTTTCAAAAATAGGTTTTTGCTCCTGAAATTTTCTTCTCAAAAAACGTATTCTATTAGACTAACAACAATAAAAGAAAAGATGATTAATTGTTTCATTGTAGTAGCAGGTTCTCAGTGATACACTTGAGTATCATGTTAACTCCCTACCTACCATAGATTAGGTGTGTCATGCTTCACAAAACCAAGTTAGCACAAAGTTTATTAGTGCCAAATTTGGTAAGAATAAATTATAGGTAGCATTAAGTAGACCAATAGGTCTATATTGTTGGATTCTCGTGGCCTATTATTTTACCTTTGGAAGAAGAGGAATGACAGGTTGTACAGAAAAAATCAATCTTCAAAAATAATCGTGGAGAGCACACAGATCATGTTCTATTATTTACTAAACACTCGATAGATCAGAGCAAGAGACTTATTTGTGCTCCATTTGAAAACACCGTTTCTTACCTCTTTTTCAGTGAAATGTAAAGATAGGAGCCAGGAACGATTCCTGGTGAAAGGGTGGCCTATACAAATTAGTATAACCGATCCTGGCTGGAACACTTCGGGGACATGATTACCAGGAACCGAACAGGCCCTTAATGGAAAAATGGCTATCATCCCCTCCCAAAAGGTTTTTAGGTTTTTAACTTTATCCCTTTCAAACCAATAAATTTCCTCGCTCTTCCCTCATAGAGAAAAGCACTTCGTCTTTTCTACAACCACTGCCCATCAGCATGACAGCATTTCCATGTAGTTGTAGAAAATGATTGATTGATGGGTCAAAAAGTGAGTATGAAGTGAATATTACCTGATTATGCCCTAAACCCGTAGCCACCCCACTTGTAACATTTGTGGGGACTCACAGTACATGTGTTGAAAAAGGGAAAAAGAACGAAAGACAATGACACTATCACACTACTGTCTTGTACGAAAAGGCTGCACGGAAAATATCGTGTGCTTGTGTGTGTGTTTTCTTGTCAATTTGGTGAAAGTTAGTGTAAACAGAGAGCCCTAATATCAGAATATCAACTACATGGAGGGTCAGGTTATAAAATCCAAGACTCACGATTGCGCAGAAGTAAATAATAAATTATATTGTTGTCAAAAGAATACAGGAAAATCACTTGTTGTGTAGGAGTATCTCCTAACGTAAGAAACAGAATCTCTCAAGAATCTGGCCACATCAAAACTCACATTCTCATGTTTATCCAGCCAGGGATGTCGAATTCTTGCAAGGAAAAGGAATCAGCATACAGTGCTCGTTCGGCTGCTCTCCGGATGCTCCGTCCACACCAAACAATCAACTCATACCCACTGACAAGATGACCCGAGAACTTTATCCTAGCAAAAAGAAAAAAAAATGACTGGAACATGACAACCAACATAATAATGCTCCCTCCATTCCAATTTTATAATAAGATTTTTTTTTTTGTCTTTCTGGATGTATAAGTTAAAAAAAATAAAAGTTATCAATAGCATCAAAATTCCCAATGTTTTTCCCCTTGCACACAAAGACATACAGAAAGCAAAAATCATAACATGTTGTTTGAGCGTTCAACGCTTATTTTCAGAAACGGAATAGAATCTCTCAAGAATCTAGAATCTCTCAAGAATCTGGCCACATCAAAACTCAGTCTCATGTTTATCCAAGGTCCAGGGATGTTGGATTCTTGCAAGGAAAAGGAATCAGCATACAGTACTCGTTCGACTGCTCTCCACCTGCTCCGTCCACACCAAACTATCATAATGCTAGCCCCATTGCGCATCATAAGAGTTTCTCTTTTGCTTTTCTAAACATATATAGATTTTACTATGCACTGTAAAATGTATGTAAAAAGTAATGTATCTAGAAAATTAAAACATTTTATAATTTGAAATGAGGAACATACAGAAAAATCTCAAATAAAATTCTAGGTTGTTTTCCCCACTCAGGGCTTGTTGGTTTCATCCCCAGACCATAGGGATTAAGAGGGATTGGTGGGGATGGAGGAGGATTTTGACTTGTAGGGAATTTAATCCCTCCTAACCCCTTGGTTTTAAGGCAAAACGAACAAACCCTCAAAGAAAATGTACACAAAGTGTACATAGAGCAAAAAATCACGCAAAACATATTTCAAATCATCTATAAAAAACAACCTAAGCCCCATGCATTTGCCTTGTCTAACGACGGTCGCATTGGCTCCTCCTCCTCTGTGGGCTGTGGCAAAATGTTTATCACATGAGATTAGCAAGTACCGCCACGTGTCCCATGCTACGTGGCAGTATAAACAAATGAGTGCAATCCAGCGGGGTGCACGTAGCAGAGCGAGGAGTCGAGGTGGTGGTGGTGTGTGAATGATTGGGGGAGGGGGTGAAAATGACACGCGCAATTGGCCAATGCCCCCACGGAATCACCTACTTGCACTCCTTCCATTGCAGCAACCAATGGTAAGCCGGGAAATATCTTGCCGGTACACGCCATAGACCCCAGCTTACGTGCACCTCTAGTGTCATTAGTGGTGGGGCCGGGCCCACCTGGTGGTGGTGGTGGTGGCGGCAAAGCCTGCCTTTGCGTGGTTGCGTCTCGTGGCTTCTTCCATCGGCTGATCGGCGGCGTGTCACTCTTATTCTTGCACGGACGTGCACGGCTGCCCAGCTAGTATATCTGTTGCCTTGTTGATACATCAGCACACGTGGCAATGCCACGTGGACCCCATTTACTGGACAATTGAGATAATTACCGAGATCGATTAGTGTACGTAGCTACAGCTCTCACTTTGCCGTGTACTCCTTTTTATCATCTGCGTGCATGTGCTGCATCATCTCTCCATGACTCCATGTACTTGGATGGCAGTTATAATGCCGACACACACGCCTGTCAATAAGGAAAACAGTGTCGTCATTCCTTTTGGTATTTTTTTCCTGTTGGAAGTACTGTGTCTTCCGGATTATATTTTTTAATCCGTCCATAAGAGAGTACGTAACTCAGATTCTTTTTGAAAGTGCTCGCTATACTCCCTCCATTCTCATCTTTAACCACTCTGTTCGGCTGGCTGGTACGGTACGGCTGGCTAGCTGGCTGATTGTTCTGAGAGAAAAACACTGCTGAATGGCTGGCTGGTGTTGGCTGGACCAGCTAGCCGAACAGAGCCAACAAGGTTGTTGACATGACACGTTCTTCCAAGCTACACTTTGGTCATGTACATACTTTTTAGAATTATGATAATTAGATAGTAACTTCAGTTACAAAGTTTAATGATATCATTCTTAGTCAAATTATTGGTCAAAGATCGTGAAGTTTGAATCTTTAATATGGGTGTGCGTCTTATAAAATAGAATGGAGGTAGTACTTTTTAAGTAAGTTGTTTTAGCTTTGTTTAAAGTGGAACCTAATTCTTTATATAGTTGACCAAGTAATATAGAATAATATATTGAAATGGAACCTAATTCTTAATAGAATGGAACAGCGAAGGACGGCCAGGTCGAGCACGGTGGCCTCGCGCGGCTCTCTCCCCTCTGCACGATATGGGAAGGTTCATGAATATATGGGTCGACGTCGACAGCCAGGATTTGAATCCTGATGGCTAGCGTCTCACTAGACAGTCCTACTATTGGATCACAAATCCTTTCGCTATTAAGGTGAATTTTAATGACAAAATTAACCTCAGAACTTCAGAGTTTGACCCACTCACATGGCAAAACTAAAAACTGACCTGCATTTTGGAAACGGATGAGGACATGGCAGTACCTACAATGTCTCATTGGCGGGCGGTCATCGATATAGGCTCTGTTCCCTTGAACTTACCAGTCAACCATTCAGCAGTGTTTTTCTCTCACAACAATCAACCAGACACCCGAACAGAGCAATATTCTCGGCCTTTTTTAAAAACAGATAGACACCTAATAAAAAAGAGGGTGTATACTCTATTTTGAACAGGTCAACAGGAGAGACCCATACTATACCTATATATTTTTATATAAATGAAGAAAATTTATGAGGCCCCTACTACACTCCATATATACAATGTTTTCTAAACTCTAAATGAGAAATAGTCAGTCACCTATCGTTCTGTTATTATTCAGTCTAATAAGCTAAATGGCATTCAATCTATATAGCTAAATTCTCATTAAACATGATAAACGACTGGTTACATAGAAATGATGTATTTTTATGTAGCATTGCACAATATTTAAATGGTCTAGATCGTCGTTAGACAATCAATGTCCATATGCACTGACATGTGGGGCTGACTGGGGCCGAAAGTGTGGGATCCAAACTAATTTGGGAAATTGTAAATCCACGAGAACTCATCGTCACTACCATCTCGCGCGGCACCATCATTTCTCACAAAATCACAATGATTGCAAAACCATATGCTGCGCTAATAAATGTTAGGAGGAACACACTTCAGCATTATTCTTTTAACCAATCAGCATTTATTTTACAGCTACAAAACAATATTTTTCTCCCAGAATAAATCAGCATCAGCCAAAATCAGCGCTTATTTTCAGCCCAAAAGAACACGGCGTTTGAATTGACAACCACAATGAGGCTCAATTACGATCATTGCATGCATATGACATTAATATTGTAATGTAGTAACATCTGAATGAACGAAGAGGGCAAGAATCATTGATCCGGTCGGCCGTGATGTTAATGTCCAAAGTCCAATCGTCAAAAAAAAAAAAAAAAAAACTTCCAAAAGCTGGTTATCCGATGAATTTCTCCCAAAACTCATAAAAACACAGATGCTGTTGTCTGCAGTGAGCCTCTCACATGATTTAGACCCTGTTTGGATCCCTATAGATATAGATAATTACTATTTTCTAATAATTATCTATTTGGACTTAAACAGGTATAGATAGTAGACTAGATAATTGTTAGTTGAGCTACAGATATTAGATAACAATTATCCAACTAGCCAAACTAAATCATATAATAACTATTAGCTAGATGAGTATTATCAAATAGTGAATCTAAATAGAGCCTTACTTAATTAGTGCAGTTCATTGATTTCTTCACCAGCTAGCACAAATGCGGACACACACACTAGTGATTGAAGGGAATAATAATAAATAAAGGAGGAGATGCATATGGGCCGTAAAGTCATTATCTTGCTAGCATATGGAGCCCAGCACGGACGAGCTCGTAAAGTCAATAGGGCTTTTTGCAGGCCTAGTTTAGTCTGAATTTTGCTCAAGTCTAATGACTAATCACACGAGCTAGAAACTAGGATGCTATTGAGCAGCCACCTGTTGGAAACTCATAGTCGAGATTCACTGTATTGGGGAGAATGAGTTTGCATTAGTGGAATACTAAAGGCCGGAAATGGCAGATGGTTTTTTTGCTTAGCGCTATTACATTGTAGACATGATATCAGTATGTATTGGCTTTGTTTCAACTGTTGCATTTCTTTCCAACTAAGATAAACACCCCTATAACCTCTAGGTGCTCCATCTTGTTTGCATATTCAGGTTAGGGTTTATGTTTGATAGCTAGAAAGGCATTTTCACAATTTTTATGTGTAGTCCTAATTATAGGACATCTTTTTTCATGTTTCGTAAATAATTTCTTATCAATAATAAAGGATAGCTTCATATATATTTGGTTTTCCAAAAACTAAATTTAATGAAAAAAAACGATTGGCTCAACGGTTAGATCCTCTGAAAGAGTTGTGCATTGCGCACATTTTGCACAATTGCCAGGAGGATGACTTGCAAATTTAAGTCTATCTGTCAACTTGCTTGATGACACAATTGCACATTGCACCATCTAGATCAACTTGCATCGATAGCACAATTGCGCGACTAGTAAGTATTGAGGATAATGACAAGCCGCAAGTTTCATATTTTTCACCTTGGACTAATAGAATCGGATAAACAATTTCATTCAAGAAAATAATCCCTAATACCCACTCAAATCATTTACAATTAAAAAAAGAACACATTAGACCCATGCGTTATCTTAGGTAGGACATTAGCAACAACAAGACCCACTCATTATCTCTAAAATCTCACGCCCATAAACATAACTTTGCTCTCAGTTTCCTCTAAAATCTCATACCCATACACACACGTTTGTATAGAGAAAAAAAAAAATGGCAACTAAACATGAATAGCTAAGGTTGAGTTACATCTCATGAGTTCACACCGCCGCCAAGGTATCGAGATATATATTGAGCCAGCGACCATCGAGATATATATTGAGCCAACGACCAAAAGACCAAAATTTCAGGCTAGTATAACAGGTTGCACTAATTCTTGAGTGATACAATCTCATGAGCAACGTGGTTGCGTAGCATGACCATCAAGTAAAGAGCATGCGATAGAACTTCAATCAAACCTACTGAGCTACAGGAACTGAATGTCATGCTGTGAGCAACACAACCAGCATGACTGTAAGTAGAACAAGCATGAAGAGGATGAAACATTATTATCGATAAGTGCATCTATAATAACATCAACTCTATCGATACAGTAAAACTAAAGCTTCAAAGTGTACTAGTTCTTGTTTGCATGTTTTTTAAATGAAAGAATAAAACATATTTATCCCAAACCTTAAATCCATATTTTTTACATGAAAGAATAAAACATATGATCCCAAAAAGTCTAGTTCCCTGACCTTTGCATGTTTGGATTAGAGCTTAATAAGGTTTGTAGCCCAGGAAATATTTCCACCGGTAATTTTGTATGTAGCTACCACATCTACACATCATTTTGTTATTAACTCAAAAAAAATTGGTTTAACCAAACCACTTTTACAGACAAAAAAGAAGAAGAATGTGGACTCATTAAACACCTTGCATGGCTGCACAGGTAAAAAATTCCAGCACCGCTGTTCAAACAAGCCGTTGAACTAAACCAAATTAAGGACCAAATTGCAAACCACATTGCAAAAAGCTCAAGGGTCAATTATTGGATTGAATATGTTAATGTCAATAATTTTTTGCAAGCATATATCATGGGTATCTAATAGATTTGGTCTAACACGTCTTCTGATAAACATACAACAAAGCAGGCAAATATTTCTCTAAGTGCCACTCATCCTTTATCTCTATTCCCACAGAAATGCATGCGAGTAAATCACAGGGTGTTTATCATCCGCTTCATTTCCGAAGATCTCCTTGGATCAGGCTCGGCTATAGCCCTCTCGGTCAAGACATGCTTTATCCGGCACATTGATTTCTTTACCTGAAATTAATTAAGGCAAAAAAAAAAATTTGTCAAGTATCAGATGTAGAAAAATAAATAGCATGGAAAAAAAAAACATATGCTGGACATACGGTGATGAGAAATAAAGAGCGCATCAACAAGAACATTGCAATAATTATTTTGCACGGTGAGGTCGGCTTGCACAAGCTGCCCTTGCTTCTGATATTTGTCTTTAATAATTCTCATGTTCCATAAACAAAATTTAGTTCATAACTGTATCTGTATATGCTGGAACTAACAGGATACTACTGTTAGTTAACACATGAACTTTACTTGTGGATTACATTGGCTACATGGTTCAGCTATCAGGTACCCGGATTCAAGAATATTATTCATTAACATACCAAAAAATATAAAGAGGACCCACTCAGCTTAGTCAAAGGTATTGGATTGTGGTTTGAACAAGATCAATCTATACCTAATAATAAACTTGAATCTTTTTTTTTTTTTTTTGCTCCCACCTTTTATACGCTTGTTTTGTATCTATCCGTACAATATAAATGTTCCGTTTCCATTTGTGCCATATATAGTCCGTTTCAAATTCAAGCTTCTCTTCTCATCAGTATATGTTTCAAATTCTTTTTTTTCCCTTTGCATTTCTATCCACGAAAGTCTGACTTCTTTCCACATGTTCAACCGCTCCATTAGTTTTGATTAGATACGACATGTAGTCAAACTGCTCTCATTGGCCGAACCAACTTATGTGGCCACAACGTTCCAAGGCACAAAACCTTTATAGTGGACTTGCTTAGGGAAAACGACTAAATTATGAATGTTGCAGAAAAATATTTATACAACTAATAATAAACAAAAAATAAAGAGAGAATGTTACTTCTGTTTCATTTTTTACTTCCTATAAACTGCCATCGCAACATCAGTGCCTTGTACGTGACTTACACTCATAACCTGCGCTCATATCAGTTAGCACAACAAATCTTGGGTCTAGCGAAGACATGGAGTTCTATTTCAAGATGTATTGAGTTCCGTTGCAAAGCATGGGCATGTTTGCTAGTAGGAAAAAGTGTTTAGTATGCTATATTTACAATTATACAAGTGCAATAATAACTAGGAAGCTAATGAAAGTGAAATCCCAAATGTAAACAATGAGCAAACAGAAGTCAAGGCAAGAAGCTTGGAAGAATTGCAATGGCATGGCTTCACACCAGCAGATTAAATAACCTATCACCTTACCAAGCATGGCACAGTTATTTGATGAAAGCAAAGATGCTTTAACTATTGTTACACATGACATCAACATGATTCTGTTGCATGAGAAAATGTGCTATTGTTGGCAGTCAGATACCTTGGAAATTCGTTCTGGATTTGGGAACCGCATGTTCTCTGCATGCAGCATCTGACGCTGTGTCATTAGCATGTTCTTTTCCTTTAGAAGAACATACCACAGCTTCTGAAGGTCATCCCAAGATTTTAAACGCAATTCAGAAGCCTTCCAGCTGCGACCTAACGATTGATGAAACAAAGAAATGGGAACAGTAAGCTTTCTAGAGAAGTAGTGTTCAAGCAATAAAAATATGTCGAAACAACGGCGCAAAGTATCCAACTCTATGAAACGGACACAAGGAAGACAACTTGGCATCGGTTACATGAGTAGAATTTGCAGTATGATGGCGAGCAAGTACAAACATTTCAGCAATGCAACCAAAGAAACCTTCTCCACACATGTGCTTATCTTAAGGTTAATTAGGAAACAAGCAGCAGCAGCCCATAATTGACACCAGAGCAAACATAACCCATTTGCCAGCACATAAGCCTTGTAAGTTTCGCACAAGATACAATCTTCAGTTATGTCTAAGTGTTTATCAAAGGATAAACAAAAGCACATGTACTGCCATAATCATAACTCGTTTGGGGCTTACAACTAATGATTCAGATATAAATGTCAGCCAAGTATATACAACGAATTACAACTAGCCATTAGATATCATCGAATGTTAGCGTACAACAACCTATTGGCATACTTCGTTATTGGTAGACTACAGCAGATGCAACACTTAAATCAACAGCACATACAAATCAAAATCCCCCTCAATTAACCGAACAAGGCCTCAAGTAGTTGGCTTCGTCGACCATCTGCTCCAGCCACACCCACCACACTACTAATCAACCAACACCTCCAAACCGAGCCGCCGCGCGAGGGAGAGAGGCGGGAGAGGATGAATACCGTAGTGGGGAGGGGGCTTGTCCTCCTCGGTGCTCCTCTCGACCTCGAAGAACTCCTCGAGCGGGTTCTGCGCCTTCCTCACCGCAGACGTCGACGCGGCCGCGGCGGACTCCGATGCGGCGGCGGCGGATGAGAAGAGCCGCCTCCCAAGCGCCCTCGACAGGGACAGCATCACGGCGGCGGCGGCGTCCTGCAGCACGACGGATCGGATCAGGGAATCCGGGCACAGGAGGAGTCCGATTTGATGACGGGAGGAGAGGGAGGAGGCAAGTGAGATACCGGCGGCGGCGGCGGCGGCGGCGAGTGATCCGCGAGAGGTGGGGATGGGAAGGGTTTAGATGCGATGCGACATGCGAGAGGGGTTTTTCGCTTGGAAATCTAGCGCTCTAGTCGAGTACTCACTGACAGTGTGGACCCACTTTTTTTTTTTTTTTGGCTCTGTTGAAGTCAGCGTTTTTTGCAGAGAGGTGCAGGTCACAGGTGACTAGGTGAGTATGGAGTAGGATGATGAATGGAAATATGGGATGAAAGCATGTCGAATACGGATTAACGGTTTACAAAACCGTAGAAAAAGGTCATGTTATCCTTTAGCTGTGTTAAAGATTAGAGTTAGTTTTTAACTGTAAGCTCTCAACTAGCTCTATTTCAAGTGTTGTTTGAATGCAAAGGTTAGATTGATAGAAAAAAATACTTTTCAAATCATTTGCATGGGCTATAGTGTGAGGAAAAAGCTGTCCCTACCTGAACTAGTCTAAATAATCACCTTTTAAAGGGGACAGTTTTTTAGGTAGGTTAGTTATAAAAAACCTACTCTAACCTTCCTGTTTGAATGCTTTTGGATTAGTTGAATTTAAACTAGCCCTAGCCCCTGTATTCAAACCGGACCAAAGCATGTATGGGTGTCTCAAAACCGCCTGTAGAAGCTGCGATAGTACTTCGTCTGCCAAAAGAGCCAAGCAACATCCGGAAACGCGTTGTGCTTGTGGGTTGTGATTGTTGTTTGCTTGCTTGGGACCACCTCCGCTTGCCGCGTTGTCTCTCCACACATGCAAAAGATTGACGCTAATTTTCTCCAAGCAAAAGCTGCGGTATGTGCAGTGATAGAACAGTGAAAAGATAGAACTTTGTTGGACGAACTATTTCAATCTCCATGGAAGACATTTTTCTAGGGCTAATAGTGTTGTACGCCTGCGAGTGAATACACTTGTTTGGTTGCTCGCCTGGCCAGTTCTCCTGGGCCAGGCAACCAAATCCAACCCCAATCCTCCAAAAATGAACGCAACAGGCCCATATAGCCATCTGTATGTCTTCGCTTTAGAAATAGCACAATGCATTCAATAGGGTAGAGTAGATGGCAAGCGTCCACAAATTCATTAATCTATATGTACAGTACAGCCAAGCGCCACTCATTCAAATGTATAACAGTTAGATTTGCCATTGCCACAAATGCATAGGCTTGTGCAGGAAGAGAGCATAGTTGTAAACATCATGGCTTTGGAGAAAATTCATACTAAAAAAAAAGAAGATGTCAGGGTTGTTTCCTGCAACACAGCGTCTCCTTTTTGGGGAACAATCCGTTACAAGACAAGATAGACCATAAGAGAAACGTAATATTATCTGACAAATTTCTCTTCCCAAAATTTCTGGAGCAAGCTACTCTAGCTCTTGCCTATGTTGTGAAGGAATACACTTTCTACTCACCGCATGTTAAGGATCCATCCCATTGACATCACTCTTGCAATGGATTTCAACAACCTGGAGCTTTTGGCCAGTTAAGTTCACTAAAACCCTGCCAAGGCAGAAACGGGGTCAATTTGATAGGAGCCATTCATCCCCTGCCTCTGCCCCTGCCCCTACCCCTCCCTCCACCTCTTCCTCCACCGCCTCTCCCTCTGCCACCACCGCCTCTACCTCTTCCACGATTTCCACCAAACATATAGAACTCGGCTTTTCCCTGTTTCAAACCCAGGGGCTGCACACCTCTCTTTTTGACACCCTTGGGTTCATCGTCACTAGACGAGTCTTCCTTGTGTCTTCTTCGGCTTTTAGAGATAAATGAAATCTCCCGTGAGCCACCAGGTCCATACTTGACTGCATCAAGTGCTTTCGAGTTCTGTTTCCTTTCCAGGGCAGCTATTCTATCCCCAAGAGGAACAGCATCCTCGTTAGATAAAGAGACACTGTTCAAAAATGCTTCAGCATGGTGTTCATCCTTGACCTCGTATAACCTGAAAAATCAAATATAGAAATGCAACAGGTCAGCACGAGACTGAACCAAAAACTCTGTAAATGAGAATTGCAGATTTTTTTTCCCTGGAAGTTAATAATTGTTCATGCAGGTTCACTTCGTTAAGAATTGGAAATATTTACTGAATATACAAGAAATGATTCAATTTTGAAAAATCACACCTAGTACCATAGGCAACATGGCAAAATTCCAAAATGAAAATGCACAGTTCATGTTATAACCAAAATAAAGCAAGATCTCACCTTGTACGCTTTGAATTGTGTATGTCATCTTCACTGTCAGATTCCGCTGAACCATCAGATGCATTACCATCAGATTGTTGATCATCATCACTAACACTATCAAAATGTTCTTCAATTAGGCGAGGCTCCTTTATAGATGCTTGAGGATGAAGTGCGAGATATTCTTTTGATTCTTCATCAATTTCAAAATCCTGCCCATAACATCAATGGGATTAGAAATCAACTATTATAAAAAATTAGTACTGATCAGCTTACAATACGATAGAAGATTAAATAGCACAAGCATGACAAGATTCAAGCTGTAGTGGTGGCCACAGTAAGAGGTTAGATACAGAAAATGGTTAAATTACAGCTGAAATTCTCCACATTCAGTTTCTCATACACGAGCGGATCATGAACAAAAACTGTACAGCACATCAGGGACATTAGCAAAGATGTGTACATGAAGTTTCGCATGCTAAAATAAACAGCAGCAGCATTGCACAAGCATAAGATCAGATCAGGATAAATAGATTGAGATATGCTGTAATTTCGTTTTATATACCACTACCAACATGGACAGTACAAATTCATCTGCAAGGCTGCAATCTAATAGCAGTAGTGTAAAAGAACAAGTAAAATTCCACACCTTATTCTCAAACATTTCTTTGAACCGTTCATCATGCAAAATTGCCTTATTCAGTTCTAGTTTTCTTTTCTTCTTCTTAATACTTGATTTATCAACATTCTCCGTATCAAGATCTATTTCATCTTCCATTATACTGTCCATAATATGCCTGTTAACCTTCGGTATTTTGACGACTTGCTGCACGAGAAAAAAAAAATGACAGTTCATCAGGTTTGTGATATAGAGCCTTTACCACAGATAAGCAGGTGAAAAACATTACCGTTATACGAGATTTTCTCTGAGCTTCTATTTTCTTTTTCTTTATCTCTTCTTTAATTGTCTCGTACTCAACAGGAGCAACTTCTGCCCGTTGCTGCAAAGAGAAATGCCCAAACATTCTAAATAAACTCTAATGAATTATATATAATGTGTAAAAGAAGCCAATTTTACCTTCTTGTATAATTCATAACGGACAACAAATCCATGTAAATATGCTCTTACAGCACTGCTGCCAATATATTGAGTAAGGTTAAGTCGCTCCATCTCTTCTTTAGTCAAGAACTTGTAATCATCAAACAGTGTTGTATCTGGTTTCTCTTCCATCTCCTCCTATAAATGGATGAAGGCAAATGATGAAATGTTCAGTTAAGGATTACTACATCAACTACTAGAAAGCAATTGAAGCAGTCTCACGCACGGTTAGGTTATCAAGATGTGAGCACCACTTTGGAGCAGGGCCGAGTGCAGGAATGAAGTGGGCAGGTATCTGGCTATTGTCCAGAGCTAATAGCATTAAACCACTATTCCGGAAGATGCAGACATCGTTGATAGCACCACCATCTGGTTCAATGCTAGTCATGTTATTTCCCTGCAGAAAAGATTGAGGGCATCATGGCACATCCAACAAAGAAGTTTAAATAATAAAAATACATATTGAAACTGGAAAGACATAAAGAAATGAGTTTCACCAAAGAAATAAAAAGTTAAGAAACTATACTGTTTTATAATGGACTATGCTAGCCATGAGAGCACTGCTATGTTCTTTAAAATAGCATAGCAGATTACGGTTCAAAAAAGCATACATTTTTTGAAGCATTGCTTGGCTAATTTCTAATAAATCACATTATTTGGTGTGCCTACTAAATGCATAAGAGCTCCCAAGTCCTTGAACCGGGTTCAGAGCAAGAGTCAAGCAGGTATGAAGATCTAAAATGTCATTTCATTTTTCCCATCGCTGTATTGCAAAAATGGTCATGTTAGTTCATGTGTAAAATAAATATTCCTGATTATCAAATTTAGTGATAAAAAATGGAATAAAATTTAGTTCCATGAGAAACCTATTCCTCATAGACATACAAGTAGCCTGGAACAATAGAAAATTTGGTAAAATTAATCTCTTATATCACCTAAGAATTTGATGATATGTTGGGAGTTACCTAGGTTACAAGTGCCATGCAACTACACGCTTCCCAAATAAACCCAAAGTGAAACAAGGGCACAATAGCAATAAAGGTGTCAGCCCAACCTATATACAAAATTTGGGTTCTATTCAAATAACCTCCCTAATTTGCTTCGGATATTGAGGCTATGGCATGCATTACCAGTGCAGATTCAAATGTTTACAGGAACAGTTCATGATACATTCAGATCGCACCATAATAGAAACTAGGTTAAAGCCTTTTAAGGTATAACCACAGTCATGTTTGACTTCAAAAATGGCGAGCAAACATCCAATGGATCATAAAAATCAGTAATGTCTTAAATTCGAGTTAGCTTTAAATCCACAAACCCAATATGGATGTCTAAAATCACCATGTGAATAATAATGAAGAAAACATTTGAACAAAATGGAAAGGAAATAACTCACAGTATTAGGATCCCAGACTCGCACTATGTGCTTATCAGCAGTGATCAGTTTAGGTTCATTAGAATTAAGTGTCTGGTGCCACTTGATATTTAATATTGGGCTGCCATACCTGAAACAGGTGATAACAGCAAATACATGCTCAGCAAAAGGTACAATTATGTAACTCAAGAATCATTCAACTATTGATTACATTTCAAAATTAATAGAGATTTGGCCCCACTGTTACAGCTTATTCATTCAAGATGCATTAATAAAACATGCAGATTCAAAAACTTATTGCAGCAGTTGTATCTGTTAATTTATTTGAGCAAAAGGGTGGAATGTGTGTGAAATGACATGATATTAGAAAAGGCAAGGCCATGTTTGCAGATGGAAATAGAGCAAGAAAAACCCATCTAGTGAGAGGATTCCTTCAGAAGATTCATATAGAAATGGCAGAATGGCTGGAACTAACTTTTGATAATGATTAACAAGTGCAAACCCTTTCTTCATTAGAAGAAATACAGAACTTACATGTGATCCTTAACTCGCAGAGGAGAAGACATCCGTAGATCATATATTGATATCTGCAGAAAATCCCAAAACTTGCTGAAGCATACTGATACTAAAAAAATTAATGAAATTTATATAGTAATTTTTAAAGGGATAACTGTCATGTTTCCATAGAAGAAAAAAAATCTACAAACATAGCCAAACTGAAGAAATGGGAAGTGATAGAGCACAGAACATCCATGAAGAGTTTTGCCTAATGTAAAAATAGTTTCCTCAAAACCCGTTGGGATCTGAATCCCTTCAAGGTTTGTGGCTGGTCGTTGTCATTTGTTGCCTTGCATCATGTTGGTTGCATAAGGCTGTTTAAGGCATCTTTTAGTGGATGTTTTGGTCACATAAGGTTGTTGTTTTGGTTGTAAGGTTGCACAAGGTTGTTATGACTTATGATCGTGCATGGTCATGCAAGGTGGTTGTTCTGATTGTTGTGGTAGTGTAAGGTCATTGTACTTTGCTATTTTGGCCTTACTTTTTTCTTAATGCAATGATATGCAGCTCTTCTGCATGTTTGGGAAAACAAAACTAAGCTAGATGATCCTGAGTAAATAAGGTCAATTATTTGAGTGACCAAGAAAGCTGTTGTTAAGACAAAAGTTCACAGTTATATGTTGGGGATTGAGCACAAACAGGATGGAGCGAGCAGATACCACGTAAGGTCCACCCAGGACCCTACTGTCTGAACAACCAGTAACAACAAGAGGTGAAGAGAACAAAGGAAGAATGCATGATGCCATTTCCTCCTTTTGCTCCTTAACCGGAAGCTATTAATACCATACACATGAAGTTACATTATCCAACTTTGTAGGTGACAGCATCAAGGAGCACACTTCAGAAAGAACATAAAGGTCAAACATGCAATAGCCTGCAATGGCACAATTATCATGGCATTCTAATATTTTATTTGAAGTTACAAAGGTCAAACAAAGTAGCTAGCACAAAAATTTGCAGAATCAAACAAATGCTAATTTACATAGACTTCAAGCCAAAAAACAGAGGCATAAATGGAGCAAAACGGGTTAAATTGTTGTATAAGGATGGAAAAGGCGAAAATATACTATGCATAATGCAAAACACTGACACGTGGTTCTTAGTAATAACTAGGCAGAGAGAGTCAAGCAGGAAAGCAGCTAATGACAACACATACCTTTCCTGTACTGGTCCCCACAGCCATAAGGTATCCCTGATCTCCATCAAATTGCAAAGACGTGACCTCCTGCAGTTTCAAACATGAGAGGCAGTTACAACTTACAAACTTAAGCATCAGCATACTAACTTGCTGTCAAAGTAAAATATGTACCTGATAATAATCTTCAGAAGAAACAGCTGGAATATTAATTCTGCCAACAGAAGTTTTTTTCCTCATATCAAAGCACTCAACCGCACCATCCTCACCGCCACAAGCAACAAGCCCATGAATCTTACTGGGAGCACAGCAATTAATCTTAGAGTCAACAATACTCGATGATCTAGTCAGTAGCAAGCCATGTAAGTAATTAATAAAAATTATTACCTTCGTGTAACCGCATTTATTGCTGGTGATTGGGAGGAAAGAGAAGCAAGGAATCGTCCCTGCATAAGTGATTGAGAGGAAGTGAATTCAATAAACCAACAGAAGGAATATGTGCATATAATGCAGTCACAACTAGAATTGATACCACCAAAATCATGTGAGGCATATGTCATATACCTAAGTGGAACACCATCCAAAATAATATGCTTATGTACGTACATTACATGTGGATCTTTGATTCTGTACTAGGTGTCAAATAAAAGCATGAAATATGATGTTTTGCTGATGGCTAATAACAGATAAACAAACTACTCATATCTGTGTGACTAATTAAGCACTGAACGACCTGCTCTAAGTTGATCCTGTACAGATCTGGTGATGAAGCAGCACATAGCAAGTCGCAGGACCAGCAATCGTAGGCCATGTCCCTTCCCATTCTGTCAATGAATAATTGTGGGGATTAACAATGTGCAAGACAGATACTTTTATCGAAAATGAGGCAAGAACCCATACAAGAAACCTTACGGACGCAAAACACAAAACCACTAGGACCCTAAACAAACAGTCGCACCTTTAACAAGAGTTTGAGACGACCACTACCACACTCAAAACACAAACAGCCCCTGGGCAAGGAGATGATTTATGCCTCTTGCCTCAGCAAAACCGCAAAAAATAAGCTCCTCACTAGCAAGCAATAGTGCTCTAACTAGGTTAGGAGGTTCACCATCATGTAGATAGATATTTGGACAAGCAATGCTTACAGCCTTTACAATGATTCCCTATTACTAGTTGTTATCATCATTAAAAAATAAAATTCTCTATTTAGACTCAGAATCTGGATATTTTATATGTGAAAAACCTTATATTTCCCTAATACTAAAGAGGAAGACAACTAAATCCACAGAGGTGAGAGGTTGATGTTACTACCTCACAGGCAGTGAGGCACACAACACGTCTTAAACTAGAAATACATATCCACAATTGGTCATTGCGACATAAAAGTATGCCAGTAGCCAAGTAGAGATGCTAACCTTGGAATTCTCAAGCTATAATGGCTTCCATACTTGGCGTGCAAATTTACAGAACGATCAGCACACAAAAATGCAAGTTTTGAATAGTCATCACCAAGGATCTGAAGGAAGAAACAATGGAGCTTGTTAGATAGAAAATACGACAGCAACTGTCAGTACTAGAAGGGAAGGAACAAATTTTTGACAATTCCATAAGCACATTATCAGGAAATTTTGAGCAGTGAATCTCCTAGGGATGCATCAACTGGTAATAAGGCCCGTATTGCTTGAGGAAATGTAAACAGCAACAGTTTCAACTAATATAAAATATTAACTCCCCTGGCACTAGATAAACAACCCAAGTGTGTTCTCCACCATCCCTCAGTTACTTCTACTGTGTATGGGGAAAGGCTAAAACCACCCTCTATATATAGAAGTCTAGGGTAGTGATCAGGTGCATAAAGAGAATGCACCTCGAACTTTATCGATAATTACTCAAAATGTTAACACTCATGAGCCTGGAAATGAGCTTCAATAGGAGTATACCTGGAAAGTTACAATTTCTGAGATCATGTGCCGCTCGAACTTCATCGACAATTCCTTGAGCTCATAGACTTTAAATTGCGGGGGGTAAATACCTAGCACACAAGACACATAATAAGCATGCCACGCTGCCACTCCCTTAACAGCACGCAAATTAAGCTAAATATAGCCATGTCAAGCTCAATAGTTAAACACACCTGACGCGATCACGTACTGGTCATCAGGCGTCAGCTTGATCTTGGTGGTGGCGGTCTCGAACCTCAGGTCATGGATCAAATCCAGCCTCCGCTGATACTCTACAGCCAAAAACAGCAAAGTTTCCCCTCATTGCTTTGCTACCCCTAGCATCTCCACACACAGGAAACGCCGGCGGGTAGGTTCCGGAGGTACCTTTGTCCTTTCGGAGGGCGCGCTTCTTCTTGGCGACGACCCAGGGGGCGACGTAGCGGCTGCCGGTGAGCGAGTAGAGCTTGACCCCGTTGATGGAGGACGACTTGAGCGTCCCCGCTCCGTGGCTCGCCGCCATCTCCGACGCGGTCGCCGGAGCCCCTCTAGTCCGCGCTCCTCCTCCTCCTCCTCCTCGTCCTAGTCAACGGCGCCGTCGCGGTGGCGGGCGCTGCAGCTGCTTGCCTGCTGCCGCCGCTAGGGTTTAAGGAATTTGGAGGGAGGCGGAGTCGGCGGCTGTCCCGGCGCTGGTGCCGCGCGCGCGCAGGGGAGGAGACTGCCCTTGTGCAACGGACAGGTCAGGAGGAGGCGGCGGCGGCGCGACGAAAGCTCTCGCAGCCGTTGGATTGGGGTTTCCGGTCGTTGGATGATCATCGTCTGTTGTGGTTTGGGCTTTTCGTCCTATAATTCCAAGTGGTGGTCGTGGGCCATTCGATTCCGGCCCATGGGTCTGTAACGATGGGCCTGTCATTCTCACATTCATCTGTGATCATCGTCTGTTATTCTCTCACATTCATCTGTGTTCTTCTCCTCCCTCCAAAATATATATATATATATATATATATATATATATATATATATATATATATATATATATATATATATATATGTGTGTGTGTGTTCTTCCTCGGCTTTCTTCTGTTGATCTTTCTCTTCTGTCCACACCAATCGAACCTGCCTTGCTCTGCGTCCACCTGAACCATCTTGTGAGTTCGTGATCATCTTCAATGCACGCAAGGTGGGGGAAAAACACTGCACATTTGGCAGAGATGCCACTGAACGCTGCCAATTCCGAGGACTTCGTCGCCGGTGAGCTTGGATCGATGTATGAAACATGACTCGTGATCGGCCGGGAAATTGGCACGACATCGTTGCGCATCGGCATTGGCTCTGCGTCGAGGTCACGGGCTTCGTGCTCTGTCTGGCGTGGTGGCGTAACTACTAGAGCTCTAGCTCAGCGAAAGCGTCGCGGCTCTCGTGCACTGCCTGCACATCGAATCATATTTAATCAGCAGCACTCATCGTCCACAAAACGTCAGCATTTTTCCCACACTGTTTTGTTTTCTTGGTTCCGGGAAAATACAAGTGAAAAAAAAAAAGATTTGTGCAGTTGTGCTTAACTTGGCAGAGAGGATGTAATCTGCAGGACGTAAAAGAATCCAGGGAATAAGTGAAAGTCATGGGAAGTTTTTCGACCATTCCTTTTGCCATGAGAATCCTATAAACCGATGCAACTTAACAGTTTAAGGTCCCCTCTGGAAAACCTGATTGCAAAGTCATAGGAATAGAGAAACATATGAATTTCATAAAATTCCTTTTTCATATATTAGGGGTTGCCGCAAAGACCATCTAGGCACGGGTCATGGACGTGGTTTACAAGGGTGATCATTTGAAGAACCGCAACAACCAGCTGCTAGACAGTTGCTCTGATAAACTATTTTTCCGTTAACAACAACCCGTTACTGAGACGTTGTGTGTTTGATACAGTTTCCTCCGGATGCAGCTGCCGTGTGCCTGCAAACAACAAACGGAATTTTACCGTGGCTATAACAGTGTACGCCCACAGCCAAAAAAGAATCTGTAAACGAGCATGCTGGTAATAATCCCTAATGCCACACATCATAAACTCTTCCTTAAAATAATTTTAAGGCCCAGCTCATGTCATTTTTGCTGCGAAGAAGTTTCTAACGCAACACGTGCAATCTAATTATCTCAATCGAAAAGACGCTTTATTTAACCGTAGAGGTATTTTTTCTTCTCGCCGTGTTTATATCACGCGTACACAAACCAAAAAAGAAAAACGACATAAGCACGGGATTTCCTAAGATAAAATACGGTTAGCTCTTATTTGTCTTGTAGTACTAGCTAGTCTAGCTAAGCTTCACCAATGAGCACCTTAAAAAAAAACTTGGATATCGATAGATCCTCCGCCTCCGTGTGTCCGGCGTACAAGGCCAAGGTTGGGACCTGGGAGGGTTTCATTCATTGACAAAATCCTCAAAGACTTGAACTGAAAGCAATGTACTAGTACTCTTACGTGTACTAATCAGTACTCACCTGCTGCCATCAGGTCATCACCAACACCAACCGCCTGACCTCCACTGCAGAGCTTCAAACATTCCAACATTCAGCCGGACGCTACCCTCTGCACCGCTGTCCGCTGTACTTAGAGACATTCGGGCCCAACGCGATTACTCCACCTGTGTAATTACACAGTTTCCAGAAACATGCTCTCGCATAATCTCATGTAGAGCTCACCGGGACGAGGCGAAGCTGCTATTTTGGCCCCATCCTCCTTATTTCTCTGTGAGAACCAGATTTTTAAGATGCTCATTGGGTGAAGCTATTTGGTGGAAAACACAAAAGCAGGGGCCTTGTTGTAAAAGCCGTAAATAGTGGTTCCATCACAATGACTTCAGCTTCTCAGGCAGCCTGGATGGAAAAGCCGTAAATAGTGGTTCCGTCGCAACAACTTCAGCTTCTCAGTCAGGAAGGGCACTCAGTTACATAAAAACTTAAATTAGGATGGACAAATTCTCATCACAAGAAACTTAACCATGTGAGAACGATTAACTTGAAGCGAATAAGCATACTTCCTGCATCCTAAAATATGTGTTGTTTTAGAGTTGGAAAAAAAACAATAAAGAAAATATGGAGTGGACATAATAAAACAAAAAGGTGAGAGATAGAAATATAGATAGATACGTATTGGGAAAATGAAAAAGATGAAATAAAAGAAAATAAATGTTGAAGGTGAGAATGACAATTGAAACAAATATTAATAAACACTATATAAGGTAAAGTTTATTTTATTTTATTAAACATTAAATTAATTAAATAATTTAAAGGAAAAAAATAAAAATTCCTTTCGCCTACGCCGGGGAAAAAAAAAAAAACACGCCGCGCCCGCCGGAAAAACGAAACGAAAACCCAAAACGGCGTGCGCTGGCCCCAACTCCGTCAGGCGAACGGCGAACCCAACCAAACCCAGGGCCCCACCACGACCAAACCAAGCGCCAGCCTAGCCCACGCTGTTGGCCTCCTCTGCTGCCTCTCCCAGTCGTCCCTTTCCCCCTCGGCGTCGTCAACCCACACCCCTACCCGCTGCCGCTAGCCCGCTGCTCCCTGCCTCGCTTTCTTCACCCACCCGCCCGCGGCGCTGCCCAGCAGATCCCGCTCGCCGCCGGTGGCCCCCCTCCCCCCACCCGCCGCTGGCGCCGCCGCCGGAGCCAGGGGGACTAGGACTGCCCAAACCCTAGTGGGAGTAGTAGGAGACTAGGAGGGAGAGGAAGGGCGCGCGAGATCCGGCGGCGGCGGCCCGCCCCGATCGATGGGGGACTTCAACGTGGCGCTGGTGATCGTGGCGGCGGCGGTGAGCGTGCTGGTGCTGCTCGTCAGCGTCTACCTGCTCGTCAACTACCAGCACCCGGACGACGCCAACCAGGCCTACTTCCCCAAGCTCGTCGTCGTGCTCGGCCTCACCGTCGCCGTCCTCTCCATCCTCATGCTCCCCGCCGACGTCGCCAACCGCCAGGCCTGCCGCAAGGCCATCTACAACGGCGCCTGTAACCTCACGCTCCCCATGCGCACGCTCTGGCTCGTCGTCTACATCGTCGACGCCGTCCTCGTCTTCCTCGTCATCCCCTTCGCCATGTTCTACTACGAAGGCGACCAGGACAAGTAACCACCCCCTCTCCCCCTCGCCCGCGCTTCCCCTCCTCCTCTTCCTTATTAGCTCAAATGCATCTCTATCTTCTCTTCTCCCGTCCGTCCCTCCGTCCGCAGTCCGCTGATGATTTGGATCCGCCTTCCCTGCAGGTCCGTCGCGAAGAGGCTCAGGACCGCGCTCATCTGGGTCTTCGCGTCCGCGGTGGTGTGCGGCCTCGTCCTCGGCATCCTATACGGTGCGCGCGGATCACTCCATGCTTCCCCCATTCCTTTCTCACCTCCCCCACTCAGAATGCTCTTATGATGTCTCCAGGATTGAAGTGAGATTCTGACTAAGATCAGTAGCATTTTAGTTTAGTTATTGAGTTCAAAAAATGTGGCATCTTTGGCCCGAATCTTGAGGTGCATTCCGTCGATTCCTTGCATTTGGGCTCGAATTGAAGTGACAGCTTGGAGCTCTGAACCTTATTTTTTACTTCTTCGAGTTTCCCTCAATCTTGTATCGCCGCATTTACTCTTAGATCCAGAATTCAGTTCCCCTTGTTGCCGCCCCCCTTTGGGGATGATTCTTCCTGTGCTTCATGAGCCTGGTTTACATTTCTTGCTACTGTGCATATGTGTTGTGGATCACATAGGCATTCCTTTACATGAGGATTTTATTTAGTTTACAGTTACACAACAAAAGATTAGTTAGCCTCCTCTTGTTTTGGAGTCATATGACTATGATATAAAACTGTAATGCTTTTTCGATAGCTAACAATTTATGTCATCAATTGATCACCAGATATCATCAAGTTCCTAAGTTCCAGCAATGTCAGGCCTTTTCAGTCTTGTGATGGTGCGTGTTTACCTAAGTAGGCTGATCCCATCTTCATTTTGTCGCTTCAGGACTTGTTGGTAAAGTGGACTTCACTGTAAGGCACCTATCTTCATCGGTCCAGCCATTTCCAAACTCATTTTCTGGATTCTCAAGTGGCCAGCCTTGCTTTAGTCAATTGCCTCGTCTGGTTAGTCATTGTTCTTTGTTGATGACTTCACTCTGTTTCTGCTCTCTGTCTTTATGTTTCACTGAACAAGTACCAGTCTTTGACTGCATCTATTTGTTGTGTCCTTAGTTCTCCAGTTTCCTGCTTTATCCAACAATTAGGCCTACAGATTTGGTGACCAGATGGAACTGACCTCTCCCGTATTGTGTTTTCAGTGTGCGGCGTCTACTGCACCGGCTAACTCGCAAACAACTTGGACAATGCGTGCTACCTTCCCTGAATATGTGGTTGCTCTTACTACAATTGTTGGATCTGTGCTTTTCACGGTGAGTTTATTTTAAACTTTATGGTTTGTGTTATGGACATTTTTGGTATAGGTATTGCTCTGTTCAACTTTGCCAAGTTTTTTTTAGACATGGTAAGTTTAATGTGAAGTAAGAACACTGTGCTCGCCTGCCATTTAGTACTGCTGTAACCTGTCATCAATTGTGCAATTTTTTTTTCTTTTATTTTGCTAACTATACCTTTTCTTTTTGGTAGATATTTGGTGGTGTCGGAATTGCCTGCCTTCCATTGGGACTTATATTCTCATTTGTCCGGCGTCCAAAAGCTGTAATTACACGCTCACAATATATAAAGGTGTGCATACATTCTCATGTAGCCATGTTTTATGCCTCACTTGTGATCAATCTTTCTGTTGCTATAATAATTATTGATTGTTTAGATATCAATGTTTCCTTGAGGTTAAACATGTGCCCTGCAGGAAGCAACTGAATTGGGAAAGAAGGCCAGGGAGTTGAAAAAGGCGGCTGAAGCCCTTCACCAAGAAGAAAGAAGTGGGAACAAGGGCCGGAAATTTCGCAAAAATGTGAAGGCTTTAGAAAAGGTACGCATTTCATTGAAATTATTTTTTCCATGCATTGGTAATGTTTAGCTATTATACTTCCCCAAAAACAACAACCATATTTAGCCTTTTACATGTGTGGTCATAAAGTAATGCCAAGAGATTAGTTAATGTCACTTGTCCTTTACAGATGTAGGCATGCTACTTCAAATACGTAGAAGCTACATACCTAGCTATTTGTTTCGTGTAGTTGTAACAACTTAGGTCTTGAGGGTTTCTGCCTCCCTTTTAGCTACTGGGAACTCTGCGGTTTGCAATACTTAGTCTCATGTCTGTCGATGATCAGAATAAAGAAGATATCAATTCCAAATCTTTTTTCCTTTATCCTTAATGGAAATGGGGAGTTCCTCGTGTGGAAAAAAAAAATCAATTCCAAATCTTTGGCTTAAAGAAAAGTTGAAAGTATTTTTAACTTGTATTTATAGAAGTCATTGCATTTTGGAGTTTTAGTGGTTAACAAGTTCTGTAGTTGAGTTGGTGTCTATGTGCATGCCACATGATGTTTATGTGGTGTTCATATGGAGTACTTGGTCCCTGATTATTGTAGTGTAGACCTTTCCCCCAATGTTCCTGTCATACATTTTCTTTGTGTATTGTAGTGACTCTAATTGCTATGCTTTCGAATATCAGGAATTATTACTTCTGGAAGATGACATGAAGGCTCTAGAAGAGATGTATCCTCAAGGAGAACAGGTAATCTGATGTAAATTATCATGTCATAGTTTTTCTTTATGTTTAAAATTCTCTCCTTGACACCTGTTATGGCACAGGCTGAGGCTACTTGGGCATTCACAGTCCTTGGTTACATTGGAAAACTTATATTTGGTGTTGTTGGGTGAGTGCAAAACTTTTGTCCTCTTCTTGTCTTGTCTCTTAATCAAGTGCACTTTCCCAAGTGATCTCTTCAAAATGTTGTTGTGCTTGCAGGTTGATTGTTTCAATAGCTTGGGTTGCACATATCGTCATATACTTGTTGATTGATCCTCCTCTATCATCTTTCCTGAATGAAGTCTTCATTAAGTTGGATGGTGTTTGGGGTATCTTCTGATCTTCCATTCTTGTTAACTTATGCTGCTGAGGAGTACAATCCAGTTAATCTTCTGATTTATGTACCAGGTCTGCTTGGGACTGCTGCTTTTGCATTCTTCTGCTTCTATCTCCTTATTGCAGTTATTGCTGGGGAGATGATGCTTGGTTTGAAACTAGTTTTCATCACAATTCACCCGATGAAGTAACCAGCTCATACCTTGTTAGTCTTTTTTTTTTGCAGTTTAGTTTTTATTAATTTCATTAACATACCAATCAATTTGTTTCAGATGGGGAGGCACTTTAATGAACTCCTTTCTGTTTAATGTTGGGCTCATACTACTTTGCTCCATCAGGTATGCCACCATTGCCTTCCTTTAGGCACACATGTTATGTCATAACCTGTTATGAACCGTCGAAGGGTTTCATTTTCATTAAACATTACAGGGTAGTGGATTTTTATTGCATTTCTGCAGCATGTTTGGTATCTGAATTTGTTTTTAATCTTTCATATGGAAAGACAATCGTAGTCAGTTAGAATGCTCATAATGGCAGGTTCCTTCAATTTACCATGGTCAATGGAACTAGAATTGTTTTTCCTATATGTTGCGTGCACTGAAGATGAAAATGGCCTCTATATGTTCATGGATTTTGTTGATTTGATTAGTTTATTTACCTGTGTAAAGAACTGTCATAACCCTTACATGAGTATTGACTGCCTATTCTTACATTGTATTTCGTGATTTATAAATCCTCTTAATCTAATTATCATGCTATTCTATGTGCAGTGTGATTCAGTTTTGTGCCACGGCTTTTGCCTACTATGCACAAGCAACTGCTGCTCAAGAGATCTTTGGCCACACATTACAATCCCTTCGTGGAATTAAGTATCTTTACAAGTGAGTCTCTCAAATGAAGAGTGAGATTAGTTGCTTTGTTTACAGGTGTTTGACATTAAATTTTGAATGTATTCTGATTCTTGAACAACAAACTGTGCAGGTACAATGTTTTCCAGTATGGCTTTGTTGCTCTTGCCATCCTCACACTCTTCTACTATGCTATATTTGTAAGTCCTTTCCTTTTCGTCAAGTGCTTAGCCATTAACATTAACAACTACTCCCTCCGTTCCAAATTATAAGACGTTTTGGCATTTTTAGATACATTACTTTTTCTATTGCACTTAGATATGCACTATGTCTAGATGCATAGCCAAAGGATCGTATTAAAAAGGCCAAAACGTCTTATAATCTGGAATGGAGGGAGTATAAAAGAAATCAAGCTTGACTATGTTATTCCCTATACTTGTTAGGGATGGAGAAAGAGGAAACCAACAGGAAGATTCCAGCTCTCAAATTGATTTGATCTGTGAGTGAAGCTTGACGGATTCATCATATCTGCCCCCCGAGTGATAGTTCAGTTACCATCTTAGGGATGTATATGATCAACCAAACCAAACCAAACCAAATCATCTTCTCAAAGGGCTGAGGAACTGCAAATGGTGTAAATTATCAACTATGGGACCTCAATGGCGAGAATGGGGAACTGTTCGTTACCACGGACATGGATGTTAAAGTAGAACCCAGTTGACTTGCAGTGTACACATTTCTTGTATCGGCTCTTCATTTACGTCTGTATTAGTGCTTTATGATTGGCTGGTGATGTTATTCTTGAGAGATGTTTGGTGTGTTTGGGGGCGTTTTGCCCCCACTTCGATATTCATTTCTTGGCTGTGTCTGGAGTTAGGTCAGTTCATTGCTTTAATATGTATTATATACAGTGATTACAACACAAGGCTGTAGGTTGTATTAATGATGTCTTGATCATCCCTGTGCCTGTCTGTCTCACTGTCTGTGATCCCTGCTGGCCTTTCAACTGTTGGCTGTTGGCACTGCCAAGAAAGGCTGTATATCCGTTTTATTGTTAATCCTGCCGCTGCGAAGAATTGCCTTGGTTTTGCTCCGTTCGCTGGGGCTGAAAAGAAACGCTGATTTTGGTTTATGCTGATTTGTTGCGAGAAAAAACACTGTTCTATGGCTGAAAAGTAGCCTGTCTCTTGCCAATGCCACGCGGGTAATATGATGTCTCATCTATGATGCCTTGAACGCTCAGGGTTTTTCTCTTCATTTGTTACGGCTCTGTTCGTTTCAGCTAAACAGCACATATTTTTCAGCAGCCTATAATGATGACTCGTTGGGGGCAGGCCAGCCTGCAGAGGTCTTGTCAAATAGCACAGGTCAGGGTGGGCTTATATAGGCGACTGAGATCTCTCTTCAACTAGGTGAATTTCGTGTGTATTACCGCGGGATGTTGAGGATGACTTTAGTGAGCATCAGATGGATAAGCAATATTAATGTAGTAGACTAGTGTCACAGAGCATGGAGTTAGTGAATGAGGAAACAATGTTGATAACCATTCAGAAACTCACTTGAGTAAATAATGGTTACAACAAAACTGCGTGTGAGGGGTCTGAAAATCGTTCAGGAAGTTCATAGATACTATCAATTCGAGCATCATAAGAACTTTAGGATTTTCTTCCAAATGGCAGTTGTTCATACAATCGCACGTGTTACATCCAAATGGCAGTTACCCATATAATCGCACACGTTGCAAATTGACTGGAAACATTGGCTCTGTTCGCTTGAACTTACCAGCCAGCATCAGCCAGCCGAACACAGCCATTACATCTGGTGAGGGCGCAGTGGCTATGATGCCCTAAACAAAAGGATTGTGAAGATCGGAAAAAAGGGGTAAAAGCCTATTTTTCAACCAATTGTAAGATAGTTCTATTTTCAACCTTAAATGCGTATTAGACACCCTCTAACTATTAAAACCTGACAACTTTGGTCCTTCAGATAGTTTCAAACGCGGTTTTTTAAAATTTTCTAAAATAATAAAATATAATTTTATCTCTAAAAATTCATAACCTATGTATTCTATATTATAAATAAAAATATATGAACTAATACCATTTCCCCCCAGCTTTTGGAGTATGTTTAATAGGAGGAAGCAGCTTGTTGAATGCTTCAGTATCTGGAGTAGAAGCAACGCGCAATGTAGTGACCTTGATTTTCAATTAATGTTGTTAGTGGGATCGAAGACAATGAATACTTATCATCAATGGATGCCAGGATTTGGCTGGCGGTACGGATTGAATGGTTTAGTTGATGACGTGGATTACTGTAGGATTAGACAGATCTTGTACTATGTGGGGTTTTCTTTTTATAGGAGAGACGAGGAAATACAACATTACAAAATCGAAAAAATTATAATTATAGGACGCGAAACGATGTGTTTCGTTATTATAGGACTTCAAACATTGACTTCGCTAAAACGACGCTTGAAACGTTAGCACTTTGTTTTATATATATATATATATATATATATATATATATATATATATATATATATATATATATATATATATGACATTTGGTTCTTTTAATTACTTTTCTCATTTAAAGTACATATATTTTGCCATGATATGACCTTTTTGCCCTTATGTGTTTTTGCACGTACAGGAGATGAGATCCATCGTTCTGTCTTCCTATGTTCTATCTTCGTCTACCCTCTCTTCTCGTACGCCCTAGCCCCGTCCCGACACCGCCGTTCCTCGACGTGCTGCCATGGATGGGCAAGAGGCCGGCGACCTGGACCTCCAGCTTGCCGATGCCGTTGCGTCCCCAGCCGCAGACCACGCACTGGCCACGCCCGGATCTGGGTTGGCCGCCGAACGCCCAACCCCTGAATTTCACGGTTTTTTTTTAGTGCATCAGCAATGTTTGAACCACCACCAGCGTCAAGTGAGCTGATTGCCTGCAAGACCTGCTGCCTGCCACGATGTGACATTCGTTGGAAGGGGAACAGTCTTCGAGCAGTACTAGATTAAAAGGCAATAATGACTCGAAAGCAGGCCCTGAGATACACTTTTAAATTCCAAAACTCTGGTCGGTCACATTAAGTGTTTAAACACATGCATGAAACATTAAATGTAGAGAAATCGATGAAATTTTTTAAATCTATTTAGACCATAATTATACATTTATTAAAAAATAGTGTCATCTTTGCAAAACTTTTTTCCACTAAACGACCCCGCAGTCTGATGGAGGAAGGTAATGCTTACCCAGGCGGCGGCGGCAGCTAGCTAGCCTGTCCGCCCTCCTGTATGTACACAAATAGGGACGGATAAAAGGGTCACATCATGGCAAAAAATATATATTTTACATGAGAAAAGTGATTAAAAGAACTAAATATCGTGTATAACAAAGTGTCAATGTTTCAAATGTTATTTTAACGAAGTCGATATTTGAAGTCCTGTAATAACGACAAAATCATCTCAAAAGCACGCAAAGACGGAGGTGGTACCGGCATAGCCTACACACCAGGGAAACAAAACTGAAATCCGTTCCTCTCAAAGCCTGGCTCGCGCGGGCCACGACACGAGCGAGCAAGCGCCGTGGCTCAGGCGGTGCAGGCGGATTGGCACGGGAGTGCTAGGGTCACTTCCTTCTTTCTTGCTAGACGTCGATGCAGGAACACCATTAGGCCCTGTTTGGGAGTAACGTAATGTTTTTCAGATGTACTAAACCACTTCCGCCTGTAATTTACAGTGCACAACAATACTGCTGTTTTTTCTTGCACTCGGAAAATGCTGTTTGGTAACAGCTAGCTTCCGGCTTGTATGAGCTACTGGGTCGCTTGCTTTTCTGCTGTGCTTTGCATCTCAAAAGCACAAATAGTGATTTCTCCGCATGTTACACAATCACAACCACAAGGACAAGATACAAGATCATATCATCAGTAACTAGGCATGTCATGCTGATGAACACCCATTTCTTCAGACCAAATGACAGTTTCATATCAGTTCACTGTTCACAGCTGCTGCAACACGCCAAGACTGAACCTCAAAGTTCAGATACAACTGCACATGCATATAGTCAGCAATAAACACATCTTGGGAAAAGAAGAGCAATGCAGTAATTTGAAGAACAGCTACAGAAAAGTGAAGAACAGAAATACGAGGAGAGGGGAGAGAAGAACGTGAGGGGACGATACCTGAGTGGATTCGATCTCTGTCTTTGAGGCTCCAGGATTCACGTGCTGAGGATGTGGATTTGCTCATGCTCGCGTGGATGCTCTCTCGCCGCACTCAGGTCGTCGCCACTGCTGTCGCCGTCGCCGCAAGGAACCCTCACCTCCGTCGGGACTAGCAGGGAAGGGAGATCGAACTACCCTCGCCTTCTCACCGGCCTCAGCTGGAGGCCGCCACCACCGCCGCGGCTCCATCGGGTCTAGCATGCGGAGGGAGAGCGAGTTCTCCCCGATAGATGTAGTGTTTTTTCTCAGGCCAGAGGAGACCATAATTTTTTTCCGTCGGTTTTGGCCTAAACCAGATGTGAAATTAGTCGGCTCACTGAACTTCCAAGTAGCAATTTCTGAGTTAGGCTGCAAAAATTCTCAGATGTGTAATTTACAGTGGTTTTTGGAGAAAAAAAAAACTAGGCTTCCAAACAGGGCCTGACGATCTTGCTCGCGAACCACGTACCGCCTCGGTGGCTCCTGCACGACGGCGGCCAGCTCCTGAAGAATCGGCGGTATCTTCCGTGCTGGTTGGCCGTTGTCGGCCATGGTTGCTTGCTCTTGCCACTTGCCAGTTATTGTCAGTAGTCACTAGAGTCGTTGGTCGTCAACGTACCGTGTAAATTACCTCGTTTCGGGTGTTTTTAACTGGCGGTGGACGGCATTATTTTAAGGAAGACGATGATGGATTAGATGCGGACAACGGCTCTGTTCGCTTGAGCTTAAAACCGCTTATTTTTCAGTCCTTCTACAATATTTTTCTCTCACAAGAAATCAACATCAACGTTTATTTTCATCGGTTTTCAGCTTCAGCGAACAGAGCCAACGGACAGCGATGAACTTTAGAATATGAACCATAGAATATGCTGTACAAAATCATCATCTACGATGATCGCATATACAAAGTCAATAGGGATGAAAAGAGATGGAAAACCTCAACAGCTTTATACTTCTACATTGAAATACAAAAAGGAAAGCGGTAAAGCTAGCCGGCCACGAAAACGAATATGAAGTTACGGATATCGAGAATTTCAAAAACAAACTAATTCAAGCGAAAGTGTGTCGAACATGGTCGGTATAAAAAAAATCAATATGTAATACCGACTCATAGGACCAAATAGATTACAATTAACAAGTGCATGTGTGCTACAAATTTCGTATAAAAAATATCTCTTTTTGACACCATATAAGAAATATGTTTTTTCTAAGGTGACAAGTGTACATGATTAATACACTGCTAAAGCTTTGTTTATTTTTTTGAGCATCTTAACATTTTCAAATGAAAAATTCTAAAACTAAAAAGTTGTAAATCTCATCGAGAACTACAATTTTTATAAAAAAACTCATCATCATCAGAGATCATATGATACAATTTTTATAAGGTTACATCTTACCGTAATTAAGTTAGACTTCTAGTGGATCAAAAATGGTACATACCGTATTTTAAAAGGGGATATCCCGAATAAATACCGGAAAAGTAGATAAAGGTTGGGATAACACCTAAACCGTTTCTGTCCCATTTTCTAATTTGGCATACCGTATTTCATACCGATTTTAGATTTGTTTGAAAATACGAATTCGAGCAGGTTAAATATAATTAGAAAACGATGTGGGTCGGTACAAGATCATCACCGTTTTGATCCGTAAAAGTAAACATAATAATTATGGTATTATTTTTGTTCAATTAATGACGTGTAGCAAGAAAACATAATGCCTACGGTATACATTATTTTGCATTATAAAAATTGAGATAAAAATACAAGCAGGTAGCCATACAGACTATTAGTAAGGTTAGCACTTGCTTCCTTGCTGGTTGACTAATAAAATTTTTCCCTGTTAGTCAAACCAATTTTGCACGGAAATTGACAGATGGTTGCTGGAACCAAATGTGGCTACCTTGCTGGTTGACTATTTACAGAGGTTAGCGCTTGCTACCTCGCAGGAAATGTACTATGTAGCACTCGTATGTGTTGGGACTCTTGGAGAATGTTTGTTCATGAAGAAACATTTGTGTTTGTCGTTTCTCTATAAAATCGTCATGTCTCCACAAAGTGTAAACCAGTGAAGGAGTAGAGCAAGAGCAGGGGAAGGCTAGCATGACTACTGCAAGAGATAGCAGGGCTTGGTATTAGTCTGACTAAATATGTTCATCATGCAGTCCTCGAATCTCCCTCGGTCCCATCTATTCTCCTGCACTATATCCTTTCTGGTTCTGGTCCCATCTATTCTCCTGCACTATATCCTTTCTGGTTCTGGGCCACGCAGGCTTACGTGGTCCCAGATACCAACGCTATATCCTTTCTGGGCGAAGAAGTCCTTCAACGCTCATCTTCAGTCCCCCGCGCTTCTTCAGAAGCAGCAGCAGAAGCTACAGAATTAATTAGATACACAACTAATAGCAGTTATGTCATTTTAGAATATTAATAGAGGGCATACATCCAGTGGAATACAACAAGTCTGCTCTGCAGAATATTACACACAAAGAGTAAGCAAGCAAAAGGTACAATTATACAAACTGATAACAGAGCAGTTCTCATGGCAGGAGATACATGCAATTGAACAGAGTGATGATTTAGAAGGGAGGATGCCGATGAAGATGTGCAGGAACAGGGGCTGTCCTGTCGTGGATTGTCGACGATGACGAGGCTTGTGGCGAAAATGAAGGCAGATTAAGACTGCGAGTTCTCTTCAGGTTCGGAAACCGACAGCATTTGCAGCACAGGGCGATTCGTGTGATTCTTCACTTCATCTCGTAGCATATCTTGCTTCCCCAAACAACTACGCTGAATAGAAATCTTCTTGAGTTTCGGAAGGTGGTTGATACCATTGAATCCTGTTGTCAAATTGCATTTCCAGATGTCTATTGTTTCCATGTTTGGCGAGGTGCTCTGCTCAAAGGTCACCTCCGCCAGTGCCATTTCATAAGGATGCCGTATGAGCAAGATCCTGAGCTTTGGGAATCCCTGCTTGTGGAACACTAACTTCTCTGCATTGAATGCATCATATCTAAGATGAAGTTGCACCAAGTTGGGCAGTTCAGCCAAGGCCTCCAATTCTTTGAGCTGACAATACTTTAAGTCAACCGTCACCAATTTCTCACATTTACTAACCCAATCAGGTATCTTCTGAAGAAGCCCCTTCAACTTGAGACGCTCAAGAGAAGGGAGAGGGGATGTAAAAGAAAGCACCATATCCAGCAACTCAATTGTTTTATACCTCTCCTTAGTACTGACATTGAAGGAACGGAGGGAGGACAGTTTTGGCACAGCCTCATAGAATGCCTTGCATTTTTTCTTGGAGGCCCCTCTCCCTCTCACAACTATCTTCCTCAGCTGAGTTAGTTCCCCAAGCTCCTTGATTGCTTTCCGACTTGTTCGCTTGATATCCACTTTCCCTAGTATTTGTAGCTCTTTTAATTTTCCCACTCCTCTAGGCAACTTAATGCCAGATGACTTAGACCAACAGCTAGACAGAGTCATGTGCAGATCAGGCAAATTGCAAGAAACATCATGACCAGTCTTGCTACATCGAAGCCTGCGAAGGTTATGGAGCTTAGTGATTTCTGCTGGTAGGGTCGAAATATTTGATCTTTGTATGTCTAGAGTCTGCAAGACTAGCAGATTGCCTATAGACCTGGGAAGTGCATAAATATAAGAACCTGAAACATGCAAGTACTTTAAGTGCACCAACAGCCCAATATATTTTATATCTTGTTGCCTTGCCAGCGTCGAAGTATTTTTTAGATCCAGAATCCTCAATATCTTGAATTTCGACTGTAAGGATGTTAGCTCCGGAGGATCATTGAACACAGTTAAAGACCTGACACAGCTTAAATCCATGGCAGTGTTTAGTTTCCTGCAAGAAACACATGATAAATGTCGGATGCCGACTGCTGTTGATATGTTTGAGGTGTGATCTCTATGTATGAATGCATAGTTCTGCCTAGAGATTGACACTGTAATATCATGTACAATGTCATGAATTCTGCATGTTTTCACTTTCCCAAGATTATCTAACTTAGATGGTTGAATCATGCACCGGCTGATGAGCTCATAAAAGTAATTTTCAGCAACTTCTTCAAGTGTTCTTGTAGTTTTGTCATCTCCTACCAACCCTTCAGCTACCCACCTATTCACTAGGTGTTTTCTTCCAATCTCAAAATCTTCAGGAAAGATACTGAGATGCAAAAAGCAAGGCTTGAGATGCCAAGGCAGGTGGTTGTAACTAAGGCTGACCACTCGCCTTAGCGCATCAAGGCTTGGATTGGTAGCGAGATCCGAGGGGAGTTGCTTGTATATACTCTCCCACTCCTCTGTGTCCTTATTGGCAAGTAGGGCTCCAATTGTCAGAATGGCAAGTGGGAGTCCACCACATTTGTCCAATATTTTTTCAACTATTCCTTTGTTTTTTCACATTTCTCTAGGTCATCAAGTCTTCTATTAGTCTTTTTCATAAACAAGGTTATAGCCACGGGCGGACCCAGCACCCGGCGAGCCAGGGCTCCTGCCCGGGCTCCCCTGCGACTGCGTAGGTCTCGGCGTCTCGCAGCTCACACAGCCGCACAGGCACAGGCACAGGCACAGGCACTAGCAGGCAGTTGTTTACTCAAAATAACACGTATACTTCTCTGCTCACCTGACGGATGCATGCTCATGAATTAAGTGAGAAGCTAGTAGTTCATGTTGTGCTAAAGACTATACATGGGTGAAATACTAAAATACACCACGAATTAAGGCCTTGTTTAGATATACCTTAAAATTCCAAAAGTTTCATCACATCAATATTTAGAAACATACATGGAGCATTAAATGTTGATGAAAACGAAAACTAATTTGACATCTTTGCAAAAAGTTGTGAAGCGAATCTTTTGAGTCTAATTAGGTCATAATTTGACACTTATTGTAAAATGTTAAATCTAAACAGCCCCTTAACTAACAATGAACTGACATAAGTTTATGTATAATAAACAATTTTCTTATCTCTCTTTCTTGATTTTAATGTCATATTGCCATTTTACTTAGTTGACACTCTAATTAATAGCTATAGTTCGCCCAGGCTCCGTAAAATCTCTGGGTCCGCCACTAGTTATAGCCTCTTCTTTCCCTAGGAATTCCAGTTGGTGGATGTGTGATGGTGGACTACAGTGTTAAGCTAATTTATGATTCCATGTGGTCCCTACCACACAACTATCGTCCTTACCACAATATTCAAAAGTAGCCTTAATGCAATTCCATGCATCAATGGTCCAAACATCATCAAAAACAATAAGGTACCTTGTTTCCTTAAGTCGTTCAGATAGGTACTTAGCAAGATGTACTTCCACCACCTGTTGCCCTTGATGATCATCTAAGAGCTTCTTCAATGACTCGGCTCCAAAGAGCTGCTTCACCATCTCCTTAAAAATCTCCATTTGGTCGAATGACTGTGACACTGTGATCCAAGCACGGGTGCCAAACATGTCACTGAGATCCTTGATATCAAACACCTTCTTCGTGAGAGTTGTCTTGCCAATGCCACCCATCCCAACAAGGGATACCACTCTTGGACCAGCATTGGAGGTTTCAACTTCCTTGGGTTCCTTCGATTTTCCTATTAATTCCATCAGTTTCTTCTTTGGTCCATCCAAACCAACAAGCTGTGCTTCCTCAACATTTAGAGCTGTGAAATTCCGGGTGAACTCTGTGTCACCTACCACATTGCTGGAGGTGGATGGTGTGAGTTTGATGGCATTGTACCTCATGTTCCTTTGGCTCACCTCCTGGACTCTTAGTTTGAGAGTGCGTATCTGGACAGCAATGCGATGACGCTCTCGCAAGCTGAGAAGTTGTTGCACAAGGCTCTTGTTCTTGACGAAGACCATGAACTCCTCTATAGTGTGCTTAGCATAAATTGAGATACTAGTAACAAAAAATAATTTCAAATAATCTAGTAGAACCGCTTAAGTTTTATCCAAAATTTTACAGATTATTGGTCATAATTTTTTTTATCAAAGGTTATGAAGTTTAATACACTACAAAGTAACAAAAAAAAAAAAATCCATGGAAGCCCCCACCAGGTTGGTTGTTTTGTATTCACTTTACTAGATTTTGAAATGAATATTTAGGATCCCAAACGAATTAAAATGAAAATGGTGTCAACTCAAAAGTTGTAGATATCATCGAGTAGTACAACTTTGATTTTGATCATTTCTCCATCGAGGTTGCTTGAAAATTTTAGATTTTAAAATCATTAATATTAATACATAATTTCTAGGCCCTAACGGGTTTTAAATAAAAAAAGTCATCATCTCTAAAGTTGCATATATCTTCGAGTGCTACAATTTTAGTTTGGGTCATTTCTCCATCCAAGATACTTTCAAAAACTAAAAAAGGTGAATTTCAAAAATCTGAAACATTAAATCAGAATTTGTGTGTACTAAATAATTTTAAATAAAAAGTTGTCAACTACAGAGTTGAGTATTACAACTCTAGTTAGGGGTGTTTGGTTTCAGGGACTAAAGTTTAGTCCCGTCACATCGAATGTTTATATACTAATTAGGAGTATTAAATGTGGACTAATTACAAAATAATTACACTAATTTACTATATGACTATATTAAGGTTAATTAATCCACTATTAACACATATTTACTGTAGTACTACATTATCAAATCATAAACTATTTATGGTTAATAGATCCATCTTACAAATTAGTCTCAATCTGTGTAATTAGTTTTGTAATTAGTCTATATTTAATACTCCTTATTAGTATAACGATGGGACAGGGACTAAAGTTTACTCCCCGTAACCAAATAGGCCCGCCATACCATTTGAAAAAATTTAAAATATTGAATTTTAAATTATGAAAAATTTAGACAATTTTTGTGGCTTATAAATGATCTTAAATGGAAAAGTCTTCGAGTACTATGACTCTATGCTACGCATATTTTTACAGACGGCTAAATTGTCATCTAGAGGCCTCTAAAATACATGCGGGCCGCCAACCATTTTCATATGTGAATTCTAATCGAGCCGCCTCCGTTAACGAGGCGACGATGGTAGAGGAAGTACCAGATATCGTCGTGCACCCCAAGCAATAGGCCCATCTCCTCCCTTGCTGCTGACGAGGCGACGCGGAGCGCGCTGCCCAACAGTGTGGTGGCCATGCCCAGCGCCGTCTCCGCCATAGCGGCGCTGCTCTGCTGCTTCAGTGTTCACCAGTCTCTCATGATCAGTATACAACATACGCCTATGAGATGACGGTCGATGCAAGTGTGCAGCAGTGCGACTGTATGCGTGGTACTTACAACTAATTACTACGATTTTGTATCAGGAGGCTAACTGCAAAGATGGATAAGAGATGCAGTGCAGTCCTCTCATTTTGCCTTTGCACGCCTCTGCATCGAGGAACTGGAACACAGCACAAGCAACGCAAAGCTGGTCAAGCGGCGGCGAACACGATTGGGCGAGATCACACGCAGATCAGGCTGCGTCTCGCTCGGGACGGCCTCCAAACTCCAAAGAATAGATAGGCTAGGAAGACACTCACCCACGTCGTTGCGCCTGTGGCGGCGGCCAAGCAGGTCGACCGGCGGCAGGGTCAGATCCGCGGAGCTCGCGGCATTCGGCCGCCAGGATAGTGAAGATGAAGAGCGACTGGAAGAGGCGGGCAGGGGAGAGTGGGAGAGGTGAAACGACCTCGATTTCCGCGAAGTAAAATCCACATGCACGAAGTGTAATAAAACAGATTGTAGCGTCTCATCTATCAAATTACACAAATCTCAGCTGATTACAGAATCAATACTGCGAATACCAGAGTACATAGCAGGGTTTACATTATGTTAACACCAAATTTTGGGCTGGAAGCTGATAGCCGATGCCAGAAGCCGATAGCCGATACCGAAGGAAGATAGCCGATCTCGGAAGCAGATTCCGTCCAACAGAAGGAAGAAGAATAGCCGATTGAACGGTGAATCGGTTATCGTGCGAAGGTGACAGAAAGCGTGCAGCGTCGGTATTGGTGACGTCATCTAGAGTCTGCACCGCCAAGATGCGATCACGATCGGAGTCCGTCATGAAAGGAAAGATGTGACTCCAAGTTACCTTAGATATAGGATAGTTTGTTAATTTCCTTATCTATTAATGAGTTGTAATTCGACTAGGACTCTAGCTACGCTCAGGGTATAAATATAAACCCTCAGCCATTGTAAAAAAACAACAACATCAATACAACACAACTTTTGGCTCCGGCCAACAAACCCTCGAGTCAGTCGAGTCCGGCGAGTTACTTCATCCAGGCTGGGTGTCATCCGGTGGACGCAGGCTTGTTTGTAAGTATCGTCAACCCCCTATTAAACTATGTCTTTTTAGCGTCATCCGGTGGACGTGGAAGCATGGCGGACCAGGGTCCTTACTAAGCTCTGTTTCTTTGGCGTCATCCAGTGGACGCGGGAAGCATAGTGAGTCAAGGATGATTCACGCTGGTTTACCCGATCAATCTGTGTTAACCGTCATCCGGTGGACGAGATGCAGATTAGGATGGTTTTCACGCGCGGATTAGTTATCGATTCGTGTTTGTTTGCTTGATTAATCTATTAGTTAACGTCATCCGGTGGACAGGCTATAGATTACGACAGTTTGCATGCATGGATTAGTTATCGGCTCTAGTTAAATTTGGCAGTGTAGCTGGATTCATTAAGTTACCGATGTTGCTTATGTTTATTGTTTATTATTTAAAGCAATCATCAATTTGTCCGTCTTGATCCATATGCATCGGCTTATATCTAATAGATCTATATGTTCAACGAATTATATTTACCATTCATTTTATATTGATAAGATAGAATGCTTTGCACCAGCCGGTTGTATTTTGGATCTAGATTAGATATGGGTCGCACTCAAGTAATAAAATAAACATTGTCTAGATTCAAAGGTTAACGGATTTAAGTTGCAACTTTATCATGACTGCCTCGATCCGCTCGATCTCCACTGTTGCAAGATTGTGATTTGGAACTATTAGCCGGAGAGTTGAAACATTGTTTGCTTTATAGGCTTGTATGTTGCCCGTATACACTGAATCGGCTAAAGTAGCCGATTTCATCTTGTTTTTACATTGAGATATCTGATGATCATGTTAGCTTGCTGTGACTACATCTTTTATAGCATATTTCCGTCTAATGCAAGTGTATGTCATTGAATTCATGTCTGAATCGGTTAACTTGAGTTATAATGCATGTTTCGCTACAATCGGTTCATAACATGACGGAATCGGCTTTCTAGTCGATCTCCCATTACATCGGCTCTTGGAGCCATACAGTTGGAACTATCTGGACATACCGGTTAGTTCCGCCCTGTGATTACTGATTACTATCTTTTTCCTTGTCAATTGCAGGTCAAATTGACTGGCACGCTTGGGTGTTACTGACACTCTCAGACCGGGTCCGAAGCTAGCTGGATCTGCGAGAGCTTTACTGTCTCAAGGGTCGTTTCCGGCTTCGCTGGTGTGTTGGGCTTAGGGAACCACTTTTTACGCCAACACACTTTTTGGCACGCTCGGTGGGACCTTTCATCGAAGACCATGCCAAAAGGAAAGGCTGCGGCGGACGGCCCCTCCAGGGATGACGGTGTCCTCAGGGTTAGGGTCGAAGATCTCAGTGAGGAGGACGTGGCAGTGCTGAACAAGATTGTTGAAAAATTCGCTGATGCCTGCCTGCTTTCGTTCAGCAAGCAGCGTGATGGCTCGGTAGTGAAGAAGAATGCATTCCCTAGATGGATCATGGACGGCCATTCTGATAAATCTGAAGAGGAGTGCAAGGCCGACCTCAAGCAGATGCTGGAAGAAGTGACCTGGGAGGCCGCCTATTCAGCAGTCGGCCATCACCATAAATCCTTCCTGCAGACATTCTATAACATCATGAAGACTGTTCTCAAACGGCAGGATTGGGAGTCTCTGGGTCCGGTTTACTTCAACATACCCGCAGAGGACGCAGATCCAAAAGTAGCGGCAGGGACCTCCAATTCCTCACCGCAACAACCGAGCCAGCCGAAAACGCCAGGGCAGGGTGCCACTGCGGCCGGTTCGGCTCAAAAAATAGCAGCTTCTCCAAGATTATACAAAGATCATACTCCGGAGGAGCTCGCCGCTTTCATGCAGGCCACTGGACAGTCGGTGAACTCGATGAACTCATCAGCAGTGAATCCGACAGCTGGAAATACGCCGGCGGCAGATGTGGCCAACCCAACTCCTGGATACCATGAGGGGATCACATATCAAGACCTTCAGGCAGCGCCGCATCCGGGGTACGCCCAGACGCCCAACAATCAGCTGCTGGAGCAGATGAGTGCCATGCTCCGTGATACGTTCGGTTTACAGCCGAAGACCGGGACTGGGATCAAATACAGGCGCCCTTACCCCGAGTGGTACGACCGAGTGATATTGCCGCCCAGATATCGCTTACCCGACTTCTCCAAGTTCAGTGGGCAGGACGACATCACCACCATGGAGCACATCAGTCGTTACCTGACCCAGCTCGGCGAAGCTTCGTATGAGGTAGCTCATAGGGTCCGGCTCTTTCCGCTATCGCTGACAGGGCCGGCGTTTAGCTGGTTTGCATCTATGGAGCCTGGCTCGATTCAAGGCTGGAAAGATCTGGAGACTAAATTCCATAATTACTTCTTCTCTGGCACTGGGGAGAAAGACATCACAGATCTCACCAACATGCGCCAAAAGCCGAATGAACTTGGATCGGCTTTCATCAAGCGGTTCAGGGAGACCAGGAACATGTGTTACTCTTTGAACCTGAACGACAAACAGCTCGCCAAGATAGTGGTCAGTGGGTTGCTCCCACACGTCCAAGAGAAGCTTGTGGGCACCAACTTCAACAGCATCAGCGAGGTGATGCAGAGAGTGGCCGCATTAGAACAGCCGGCACAGAGTTTCAAGAAGGATTCAAAATACAAGCAGGCCTACGTCTGTGATTCCGACTCAGAGGATGGAGAGAATGAAGAAGTGGCTGCTGTTGAGCTTAAATGGGGAACAAAGCCCATGGCCGTACCGAAGGATTGGAGCGCGGAAGATCAATACGACTTTGACACACGCAAACTGGACAAACTCTTCGACCTATTAGTCAGTGCAGGCCACATCACCTTCCCAGCTGATTACGTCAAGCCATCTCCTGAAGATTTGCAGGGAAAACCGTTCTGCCAATACCACGGCCTCATCTCACACTCAACAAACAATTGCCGCAATTTCAAAGCAGCAATCCAGAATGCTATTAGGCGCGGTTTGTTGAAATTTGAGGCTCCTCCCAAGGGAAAGATGAAGATCGACAAATTCCCATTCTCGAAAGGGCAGAACATGGTGCAGATCACGAATCCTCTGACTAAAGTAAAGGTATTAACCTCTGAACGGGCCAGGAAGAACTCCTCAGTTGATACCGATGCACAAATCACAGCTGAGGAGCTGGCGCTGATCAAAGGAAGGAGGGAACAGAATCAGAGGCAGCCGGAGCAGGGAGAATCCAGTGGTACCAAGAGCAGGAGGCCCACACACCAGCACCTTCTGAACAAATGGCGGCGACAGAAAGAGAAAGATCATCAGAGGCGGTTGCAGCGCGAAGAAGAGGAGTACCGCAGGTGGCTCCGCGAAGAAGAAGAGGCACGCTATCGTGAAGAAATGACCCGCCACCGGGGAGGTGAGGAGGATCATTGGCATTGCCCATTCTTCCGACCTTGTTGGAATGAAAGCTTGAGACTGCCAACGCTACGCAACTGCCCAGAATGCAGTGATCAGTACCGAGAGTACAGGCAGTCCTAGGTCAACCGCTAGTCTGTGCATCAGAGGCTGGGGAGCCCCCACAGCCCGCGGGATCGGCGTGAAAAAAGAGACTCGCACGATCGGCTTGATGAAGCGGTAGTTGAACGCCGACAGCCGGTTTGGCAAGAGAATCAGTGGTGCCCAGGGGATCTAACTAGGAGACAAAGGCGCCGGGTGCAGCGGCTCAGAAACAGAGAACTCCAAGCTGAGGGACGTGCCAAACAGATATGGCGCGAGAAGCCTCTACAAAATAATGGAAAGGCTGTAGCCGATGCACAGATGGTGTTCGTGCTGCCTGCAGAGTTCAGAGCCAAGAAGTATGATACCGAGTCCGACTCAGATGATTCGGGATCAGAAGACGGAGTGGCCAAGTTAGTGCTCGCACAGCAAGCTACTTTTGATAAGCCAGCCAAGAATCGACATTTGAAGGCCCTCTATCTCAAAGGTTATGTCGACGGCATGCCCATGACGAAGATGTTGGTGGACGGTGGTGCCATTGTCAATCTCATGCCCTACACTACATTCTGCAAGCTAGGCAAGGGTCCCGATGATCTAATAGAAACTGATCTAATGCTCAAGGATTTCGGGGGCAATTCTTCCAACACTCGGGGTGCAATCAACGTCGAGCTAACAGTGGGGAAGAAGACATTGCTTACCACCTTTTTCGTGATCGACAGTAAAGGTGCCTACAGCTTGCTACTCGGACGCGACTGGATTCATGCCAACTGCTGCGTGCCATCGACCATGCATCAGTGTCAAATTCAGTGGCATGGCGATGAGGTCGAAGTGATCCCGGCCGACGACTCGGTCAGCGTGGCGACGGCAGATGCCACATACTGGGAAGCTGGGGATCATGACTATTTCTCTGGCAAGACTTGGGGAGGAGGCTCCATCAAAGTCAGTGATGAGAGTCAACAGCCGATCAGGGCAATCGGCTCTGAGTCTTTTTTATTAAATGGAGAATCCGATTGATGACACAGAAGGTAAGTTGGGGCAAGGATTCACGTCGGCCGACAAGCTCGAAGAAGTGGATGTTGGACCTGGTGACAGACCAAGGCCGACATTTATTGTCGCCAATTTAGACCCAAAGTTCAGGCAGGAGCTGGTTCAACTATTGAAAGAGTACAAAGATCGTATCGCCTGGTGGAATGCTCTCCGGGTAATGCTTATATCCTTGAAGACTTGGAAGGGCAGAGACTCGCTAGAGCCATCAACGGGAAGCATCTGAGGAAATACTACCTTAGCATCCTAGTTGGGGGATATTAGCCGATTCATGTGAATCTGGCTCTAACAGCCGATGCCGTGCAAGCGGGTCGCCTTCAGAACAAAAATGGCCGACATCGTAGTAACGAGTCGTCCTTAGAAAAAAAAGAAAAAAAGGAAAATTCTGGAAAGTACATATATGTATCCGAGCACATATGGAAATCAGATTGATGCTTTTGAAAGGAATTTTATTTCTGATTGTGCTTACAGGAGCCCTATTACATTCTAATCATGCGTGGCTTTATCTATAATGTCCTGGGCGTCGGTGACAGCCACGACCTCGTCGGCATGAGGAAAGAAGTTCGCCAGTTGGGCGCTGGCCTCCTCCATGTTTTGGCCCTCCGGGAATCCAGGCTCGACGGCTTCCAGAGCAATGCCAGAGTGGAGTCGTGCGGCTGTAAGAGCCCCAGTGGCGCCGTGACGAACGCCGGCCATGGCCACCTGGGAGACGCGGTGATGAACATCCAGAAGCCGTTCCGCCTGCGTGTTGCCATGCGCATTAACGGCATTGGCAGCGACCTCGGCGGCCACACGTAATTCTTCAAGCTGCGCAGTCAGGGCTGCAAAAGAAAGAAGTGTCAGCATAAAGGTGATTGTTAGCATGTCACAATTCAAGTTGTTACCGGCCACTGCAGCGTCCGATTCGGCGAGTTGGGCTTGCACCCTGGCCACCTCGGTTTCGGCGGCCGTAAGGGCAGCGGCTTGGGCTTCAGTGACGCCCTGCAGCCGGCCATTCTCCTTCGTAGCCTCTGAGTAGAGGTTACGGTACTCCACCATTTGGTGATGGAATCGGCGACCATCGGCGGCGGTGTAGGACCCGTCAGAAGACCCCTATTCTGATCCAGTGCTCGGGGCCGGATTTTGAGGGGGTTCCTGAGGAGGCGCAGTTCTGGGAGGCCGAGTGTCCACGCCAATCGGTGCTCCCGGTGGGAAAGGAATCACGCGGGCCTGACTGAAGGTTGACAAAGAAGCAGATGTGTCAGAGTCGAAAGAAAACCAATGTCTTGGGCACAAACTGATTTACCTGCTGTAGATGGCCAACTGCCGGGGCGTCACCCAGCGACGACGGCTGTGACGCGGGTCAGCAGCGGCATCCGAGCCAGGTGAAAGGTCCTAAATGGCTAGAGGGGGGTGAATAGCCTATAAAAATCTACAAACAACACTTAACAAGCCGATTAGTAACAATAGCAAGCTTTGCAAAGCACTAGCTCTAAACTATGCTATGCAAGCCACCTAGACAAGTATACTACACTATGATCACTAGTTCACACTCAAAGGCTATGTCACTACTAAACACTACTCCTAAGTGAGCAACTAACTAACAAGCTACACACAAGAGTAAGTACACAAAAGTAAAGAGAGAAGGTGATTTTAATACCCCCGGTGTAGAGAAGATATGAGGTCCAATATAACTAATCAATCAAATACAAGGGAAATCCTCGGTAGAGAGATGACACAAGATTTTTTACCGAGGTTCACTTGCTTGCCGGCAAGCTAGTCCTCGTTGTAGCGATACACCCACTTGAAGGTTCACGAGCTAATTGGCATCACACGCCAAACCCTTCTCAAGGGTGCCGTACAACCAACACAAGATGGTGATCCACCAAGCTACGAGCAATCCACTAAAGATACCTTTCACGATCTCCCGCGGGGGTAGGCTCAAGAACCCCTCACAATACCTTGATCGGAGGCGGAGACAATCACCAACTCCCCTCAACGATCCTCGCAGCTCCAAGCTATTTAGGAGTCGGCAAACTCAAAGTGTAATGAGAGAAACCGCTGCGAATCACCACTACCAAGTGCCTCTAGATGATCTCTATCAATGCAATGCACTTGATGCTCTCCAAACTCACCAAATGATGAACACAATCAAGTAGGATGAGTGAGAGTGGAGTGGGAAGGCTCACAAGTATGCTATGATGTTCAGGAGTGCCAAGAGCTGCTCCCCAAACCGGCCAAGTGACTATTTATAAGCCACACACAAAGAACTAGCCGTTTAGACTTTTCTGCGTACCGTCGGACTGTCCGACGGCCAGACGTCGGACTAATCAGCACGGTCCGACGCCCCGGATGGACGCCACGTGTCACTAGCCGTTTGAAGTCGAACGTTGGATCACAATGGCTAACTTCCCGCGCTAAACGAACCGTCGGACTGTAGGCCGTCGGACCAAACCTTACGGTCCGACGCCCACTGCCATTGCACCGTCAGACTGAAAATACACGCCGCGTCGGACCAAACGAAACCACGGTCCGACGTTTCCAGAGAGCTCCCCGAGCCCTGAAAACCGTCGGACGTTGGTTCGACGCTCACCGTCGGACTAACGCCGAGAGTCCGACGCTCCTCTGCTCTCCACGTGTCGACCTGCTGCGGCTCTGCACCGTCGGACCCTGAGGACAATGGTCCGACGCTCCGAAATCAAGCGTCCGACGCTTGCTGAAGGGGTTAGCCGTCGGACCGAAGACAATGGTCCGACGCTCAGTCAAGTTAGAGTCCGACGCTAGTTTTTCTTATTGAAACGTTTCCGAAATTCGCCGAATCCTGCCTCGCAAGCTCGACAGGAGGAAGAGAGGACTAAACCCTCTCTAACCCTCAAACTTCACCCCGTTTCTTAAGGCACTAACACTCCAAAGTATCTCTCACTTAGGTGCACGTGTGTTAGCCTTTTCAAAGAGTTTTCCACGGGTCAAGTTAGTGTCACTAGCATCTATATGCATATGCAATGATCATGAACACCTAGTGGCACTTGATAACCGTATTTCATCAATGATTTCACCCCTCTTGATAGTACGGCTATTTATCCTAAATGTGATCACTCCCTCTATGGAGTCTTGATCACCAAAAGCAAAAGAGCTCCTATGGATTATACCTTTGCCTTGAGCTCCTAGCTTTTTCACCATCTCTTGATGAAGCTTGTGGACTTCTTTTGATGATGGACTTATACCATTTGCATGGATGCCGTCAATGCCCTTCACTTGTGGCCTCCACCGACCCGGTCCTTTGCTCCATCTTGTTGTTTGCTAATTAATTCTCATAAAACACTTAGAGCAATCGTTAGCAAACTAGGTTTCATCAATTATCCAAAACCAAACATGGGCTTTCACCAGGCGTGGCTCCAGCGGCTGCAGGGACGGCTTGAGACGGCCCGGCACCGGTTCTCGAACCTCCGATGCCGCCAGTGCCCGCATCGCTGCGCAGGACGGTAATGGTCAGATTGGATCATGCCGATTTATCAAGAAGTGAGCAGCAGCCTTACCCTAACCAGGCTTGCAGGCGATGCCTCCATTCACCCACGGCTCGTAGGCTCCGGGTGAAGTTGTCACCTTCGGCGGAACTTGAGGCCGGCCGCTTACCGTGGTTTCCGTCGCTAGCCATGGATTTGGGGGATTTTTCTAGTCTGAGGAGAGAAGGTCGGAAGAGCGAAGGCTTCGATGTTGCGGTTGCTTGTCCAAGCCGAGTGTGTATTTATAAAGATGAGGGTATTGAGATGGTTCCTCCTCGGAAGGCGAGACGGCACGACGGATTTTAGTTTGTAGTTAATCCACGTTTCTTGAATCCGGAACAGTTGCCAAATCGGGGAGACGAAGCGCCGCCATCAATGGTCGCACGCCAATCGGTTTTTTGGGTCAGGCTGTTTTAGCCGATCCTATTGTGAGTACCCACAAGTCGATTCGTGATGATCTGGCAGAGGGGTTAGTTCCAAAGGAAAGCCGAACAAAGCCGATACTAAGAAGTACGCCCGAAAGCCGATTCGTATGCAGAACGGGTCAGGTACAAAGCAGTTCGAAAGCCGATTCGCATACAGAAGTGTATCAGGCTGAACAGAGTCAGTGTGAAACAAGACAAAGCCGATATTAAGGTGTAAAATCGAAATACAGATCAGGCTAAGTTGTCACATTCAGGGTGAACAGCACATGCCAAGCAGTATACCCATTATATTACAGAGGTAATAAGGATTGAATCAGTTTTACTAATTCAGCACGGAGCGCGTGGCCAGCCTGCAGCAGTTGTTGATCTCGGTTTTCAGTGAACTGTAGTAAGTTTAGGCGTTGGCATGACTTTCTGTCTGCAACAATCAAGCTGCTGATTTCCTTCTTTTTCTGGGAAAGCTCGATCGTGCTGGTGGAGATGGTGATTTCGCGCTCACTGATAGCCGACTCAACTGTTTCCAATTCTTTTCTCAGTTGGTCTGGTCTTGTTTTCAATGTCTCCAATTCTGTTTCGGCCGTGCTAATGGAGGATTTGAGCAACCTGGCTCGATCAGTTAATCCGGTGGCCTCTTGTCTGTTGATCGATTTGTTGCTCCTTAGCTGTTCAAGCTCTGCCAGGTTCTTGTGAGCAGTGATGATCCCTGATGCTGTCACTTTAAGATCGTCAAGTCTTTGCAGGGACTTCAAGGCTGACGGATTGGGTTGCTGCTGGACGAGTTCCATTATTTGATCAATCAGATCGGAATTCGAGGTCAGAGCGACCAGATCACCCTCCAGATGGGGTAACAGTGCACTTAGCCGATTGTTGAAATCTGGCTCTGAAAGTCTCTCGGAGGAGGAGACCAGTTCATCTTTATCACAGAACTCTTCTATGTCAAATGGAAAGCTGGGAGACAAGGGCTTCGGTGCCTACAGTATATGCATTCTCTCATCAAAAAAGGGTACAATATAGATTAATTGTTTTCTGGCAGAGATGGGATACCTGAATGAGGCTTGAAGGTTGTAGAGTTGATGCCGATGCTGTTTGTTCAACTAAAGCGGTTGTATCTCTTGCGGCATGCGGATCCTCGGTTGTCACAGCCTCAGGTAGTTGGGTTTCTGCAAACCAGAAGTAAGAACAGTATGGAAGCAAAGATAATTGCTAACAGCCGAATAGGAGTTACCTAGGTTCCTCTCAGGGGGCAACTCCTCTTCTTCAAGGTTCGCCCAGATTTCTTCGGAAGGGCTGTTCGGCTGTATTTTTGAAAAGAAGATTTGGTCAATTAGGACATTTAAGAAAGAAGAGCCCAGTGAGTAGTACCTGAGTTTTTGCTCCTTCTTCTCGGATCCCTTCTTCTTGAGCAGCTGATTCCTCATGGCCGGTAGATTCTGGTGGTTCTTCGGCCTATTTCTCTCCCAAGGTACTTTGAGTTGGTTGGGGGTTCACCTGGTAGAAAGCCAATTTAAGAATCGGGGCGTATTGAAGTAAAGGAAAAATGCTACTGGGTACCTGAATTTTTCTTATCGATCGGCGTTTCTTGGGAGTTTTCCTTTGGAGCTGAGATGCAGCTGGTCGTTTTGAAGCAGAAGGGGAAGTCAGTACAGCAGGGCCTGCCATTAGTTGTCTCAGCATTGGCGCTCGGGAGCCTAGTCTTGCTGTTGGACAAGGTGGATAGTATTCCACTCGTTCTGGTGGATTGGATGATGGGTCCTGCAAGAAATATCTGCTAAGTAACATGTTTGAATAAAGCCGTTTTTATTGGAATCGGCTGGGAACACTTACTGCTCGGGGAGATTGGAAGTTCGGATCCAGGGCTCTGCATTTGTCATGGACGGTTTGGCAGAACAAGTGAGCGTGCCATTGTTGCCACCAATCGTCAAAACTTTGATGAACGATGCAGATTTGATTCCACGGCTTCGGCGAGAATGTGGGCAGGTTTGCTCCGAGTTGAAAAATTCTGACAGCCTGAAGGTGCTCTGTAATGTTCTCCCTGGGTTTCAATGTATTCAAAAAAGGGAGCCGAGGGGGCAATTGGCCGAAACCTAGCTGTCTTGCTGCTATGTTTGGATGGTAGAATTCATAAGAAGGATAGCTAGTTGCCTTGCCGCTTGCGCTCCTAAGGTGCTTGAAGTCTGCTGGCAAGGCACAGGGTTTGATGATTGTGTTCAAGATACTGATGGCCTCGTCATCAGAGCACCCATTGTTGAATTTGAAGCTGGAAGGTGCTGGAAATTCGTCTTCATCTTCATAAGGGAACCAGGTAGTAATATTTGGTCCTAAGCCCCTGTATAATGTTTTCAGCATATTGCCCTTTGAGGTTGAGATGGTTATGGCAGAGGTAGCTTCACCAAAACTTTGACAGCCTCTGGTTTTTGGGTCTTCCTCCTCTGAATACTCGGTGGATGGAAAGTTGAGGCCTTGGAGCTGCATCCTTACCAGCTTATGCAGATACAGGTTGAGCCATAGCTGTACTAGCCACCAAGGGCCTGTTATGCATTGCACTTCTTCACCTATGATCAAGGAACTGAATACCCGGCTCATAAGCCTGTATGCTGCACCCAACACGAGTTTGCCCAGGGGGATGGAGTGCCCTTGAGACAGTTTCTCTGCCAAGACCCGATAAGGATATGCTGGCCCGGCAGTGGCGCCACAGAATACGAACCTTTCAAGCCACATGGTCAAGAATGCGACATGTTCTTTCTCGCTGACAGAGGAGGAGCTTTTCTGGTGGTGTTGAATATAACCACTCCATCCTTTGTATGTGTCCAGCTTCGGGAAATAGGGGTCCTTCTTGCCACTAGAGCAAAGATCCCAGAAATCATATGATCCAGTAATCTGAAGCCCGGTGAGCATATGGATATCGCCCAGGGTGATGGTTTTTGGACCGTCTCCGAACACGAAAGCATTCAAGGAGTTGGACCAAAAATGACTGGCAGCGATAGGAGCGGCTCATTCTTTGTCATCTCTGATAATGATAGATCAAGACATTGACTTAGATGGTGCATCTCCCAGTCAGTGCGCTTCTTCGCCGCGACGCGACGGAACCAGTTCCTCCACCCAGCAGGTGCGCTTGGCCAGTTTCTGAAAGATTTTGCCCAAGAGGAGGCACCCATCATGGAGCTTCGGAAAGGGAGCTGGTTGGTTTCTTGAATGATGAAGTCTTTGGGGATCGGATCGCCCATCGGGCCCAGATAGTAGGTATTGGGGATGTCCTTCAGTGGAATCAGAATATCATTCCTCAGCACCTGGATTTGAAACTCATACTCAGTGAGGTTGAAAAGGGATTCACGAATCAGGGGGGCGGATCGATGAAATTGATACCTCAGGGACCTCGGAAGGAGTCGCCATTAGCTCGGGGATGATTTGACGGCGACGAATCGAAGCTGACGGCGGCGGAATCCCGTGGCAGAAGTTGCGACGGTTTAGGGTTTTGTTTTGGTGCGAAAGTTTGAAGTGCCGAGAAGGAAGCTGCGGTTTGGCTATTTGAAGGCTCAAGCGCTAATTTCAGAATAAACCAGTTTATTCCAAAATTGGGGGGCATATGTTAACAACAAATTTTGGGCTGGGAGCTGATAGCCGATGCCAGAAGCCGATAGCCTATACCGAAGGAAGATAGCCGATCTCGGAAGCAGATTCCGTCCAGTAGAAGGAAGGAGAATAGCCGATTGAACGGTGAATCGGTTATCGGGCGAAGGTGACAGAAAGCGTGCAGCGTCGGTATTGGTGATGTCATCTAGAGTCTGCACCGCCAAGATGCGATCACGATCGGAGTCCGTCATGAAAGGGAAGATGTGACTCCAAGTTACCTCAGATATAGGATAGTTTGTTGATTTCCTTATCTATTAATGAGTTGTAATTCGACTAGGACTCTAGCTACGCTCAGGGTATAAATATAAGCCCTCAGCCATTGTAAAAAAACAACAACATCAATACAACACAACTTTCGGCTCCGGCCAACAAACCCTAGAGTCAGTCGAGTCCGGCGAGTTACTTCATCCAGGCTGGGTGTCATCCGGTGAACGCAGGCTTGTTTGTAAGTATCGTCAACCCCCTGTTAAACTATGTCTTTTTAGCGTCATCCGGTGGACGTGGAAGCATGGCGGACCAGGGTCCTTACTAAGCTCTGTTTCTTTGGCGTCATCCGGTGGACGCGGGAAGCATAGTGAGTCAAGGATGATTCACGTTGGTTTACCCGATCAATCTGTGTTAACCGTCATCCGGTGGACGAGATGCAGATTAGGACGGTTTTCACGCGCGGATTAGTTATCGATTCGTGTTTGTTTGCTTGATTAATCTATTAGTTAACGTCATCCGGTGGACAGGCTATAGATTACGACAGTTTGCATGTACGGATTAGTTATCGGCTCTAGTTAAATTTGGCAGTTTAGCTGGATTCATTAAGTTACCGATGTTGCTTATGTTTATTGTTTATTATTTAAAGCAATCATCAATTTGCCCGTCTTGATCCATATGCATCGGCTTATATCTAATAGATCTATATGTTCAACGAATTATGTTTACCATTCGTTTTATATTGATAAGATAGAATGTTTTGCACCAGCCGGTTGTATTTTGGATCTAGATTAGATACGGGTCGCACTCAAGTAATAAAATAAACATTGTCTAGATTCAAAGGTTAACGGATTTAAGTTGCAACTTCATCATGACTGCCTCGATCCGCTCGATCTCCACTGTTGCAAGATTGTGATTTGGATCTATTAGTAGGAGAATTGAAACATTGTTTGCTTTATAGGCTTGTATGTTGCCCGTATACACTAAATCGGCTAAAGTAGCCGATTTCATCTTGTTTTTACATTGAGATATCTGATGATCATGTTAGCTTGCTATGACTACATCTTTTATAGCATATTTCCGTCTAATGCAAGTGTATGTCATTGAATTCATGTCTGAATCGGTTAACTTGAGTTATAATGCATGTTTCGCTACAATCGGTTCATAACATGACGGAATCGGCTTTCTAGTCGATCTCCCATTACATCGGCTCTTGGAGCCATACAGTTGGAACTATCTGAACATACCGGTTAGTTCCGCCCTGTGATTACTGATTACTATCTTTTTCCTTATCAATTGCAGGTCAAATTGACTGGCACGCTTGGGTGTTACTGACACTCTCAGACCGGGTCCGAAGCTAGCTGGATCTGCGAGAGCTTTACTGCCTCAAGGGTCGTTTTCGGCTTCGCTGGTGTGTTGGGCTTAGGGAACCACTTTTTGCGCCAACATATTATTTATTACATCGCCACACTGGCGAAAAGCATAAATAGATCATCCAAAAAAGCTTGTAGGTGCGGAAGCGACATCGTCCTTCTTCAACCAAGCTTGAGTATAGAACGCGACCCTAGTCTTCCCATTCTTCTCCGTCATAGTCATACTCCTGCTCATCACCTGAACAGCAATTATCAGTACGATTTGTACTGGGCACGGAGCCCACCTATGATTGCATTTGCTTTGTGGAAAGTGGATGCAAGGTTATGGCAAGCAGACCTATAGGCTGGGGTTTCTTATGCATGAGTCATCATCTTATAATCTTAGAATAGTTCACCAAGTTTTAACCCATCTTATCAACACCCATCCATCAGTTCATCCCAAATCCATCATCCAACCTATACACCACCTCTCACACACACACACTTCGCACTCAGTCGACAGGCCCAACTCCCTCTCAGGCCTGTCTCAACGGCACATTGCCACCACGGGCACACTGCCGGACAATCATCATCCAGGGGGAGAAAAGAATACACCACTCCTACACTAGTAGAAAAATCACAGGAAAGGTCCATAGCCGACGGGTCGGCATATGTATCGATCGATCAACCATAACACTCTGCAGAGGTTTTACATACTCACAAGATTAGCCATCATAGATGCAGTGCTCACATCTAGGCAGAATTCCGGGTGTTTGCTTGCCTAGGTCGATGCCACCTTGCCACTCAGCCCTAGGACACTTCGGATCCAACCCGTAACGCTGAGACTGGGAGACGTAGTACCGGGCCCAATCAGTGGTACTACGCATCTAGGACGGTACGGCATCCGTCACCGCCCACCCTTATCACCTCACAACCTAGCAGTAGTGGCACCGTCTTACCAAGTAGTCCTGCCGTCTCCCGCCCGACTAGGAGCGAGTGAGTAGCAAGGATTCCGGTGAGTTTGAGTACTAGTAGATCCTAGGTTTGACCAAGCAGGCATCTCCTCTTAGAGGATAATCTCTCCGTGCCATCACAGCACCTCCATTCACGGGGTTTCAAACCACACAGGCCATCCACCCCGGAACCACCTCATATTCATTTACCCGCCACAGGTATCTCTCGTGGGAATGCCCAGGTTGCACTCCCGGCAAGACTTGCTCACACAGCTCGTCATGTATCCCACTTGGTCGACTCAACCCTCACCACACACCCAAGACACACGCAGCACACTCTCCCAGAGGTTAAGTTCATATCCATCCAATTATACAATTTCCCCGTTCGACTACGCAAAATAATAGCGGAGTAGTGGTAGATCAAATATAATTACGTGCATCTATCCTAACAGCAGGTAGCAGGGTGAAGGTTTCGTCAAGGCAAGGGTATCAATAAATCTACCATGCATCCTAAGCAGTAATTGCATATATTCATAAAGCAATAGCAAATACAATATTAGCAATGCATAGTAGGTGCTACTAGAAATGGTGGGATGTGGCACCTTCGTAGTCGTCTCCGAGCTCTTCCAGGTACTCATGATCTCCCTCCTCAAGCTGATCCTCCTCCGTCTCTGAAACGGAATTGAAATAGTGGCGTTAGCGACTCCTATAAATCATTCAAAAAATCCAGTAGAATGCAAAAGATTCAAATGCACTCAAACATAGGCTGTTGTAGAGCTCATTTTTCTGAGAATTTTCATATATGGTGCGCAATTTTTGGACATCGTATGAATTAGTTATGATTTTTCGAAGTTTAATCCATTTTCTGAAAAAGAAAAAGGGCCAAAAATACCAGGGAGTAACACGTGTCATCACCCTATTGGTCCACGTGGCAGACTGAGGTGGCCGAGGTGTTGCTGACGTGGCTGCAGACGTCAGCATGACGTCACCGCTGACGTCAGCGTTGACTTGGTCAACGGCCCGGGCTGACTGTGGACCGATGTCGTCATCAGGGCACGCCACGTGGCGGCTCTGGCCCGCGAAGTGGGCTCGGTTCACGGTCGCCGGTTCACGGTGCACCGATACGCGTTGGTCTATAGACCACTGGCTTGCTCTACATGGACCTGGTCCACGCTTCACTTCTCCTCTCTCGGTGTTCGGTGGATGGGGCTCACGGCTCCCTGATGGCGAGGCCACCAACCCATGGGTGCGGTGCACCATGGACCGGTGCCGGTGGGGCACAGCTCAGTGGCTCGGTTTACATGGACAAAGTTTGCCCCAGCTTCTTCCTCGCCACTTCCTCTTCGTTTCAAAACTCCGGCGCGGCGGGGGCACTCGCCGCCGGTGTGTCCACGCGGGGGAGGTGCTCGGGAGGTCGATTTTCAGCGCAGAGGGCTTGTAGGGCGTCGGTGGTGCTTGGCGGTTATATTTAGGCCGATGGGGAGAGCTCTCGAGGCTCGGAGCGGGGTCATCTGTGGCGGCGGAGCTTCTGCCGGCGGTGAAGTCGCACGGCACGGCATGGCAGTGGCCCACGGGCATCTCCAAGGCATCAGTGAGCATCGATGGGCAGGTAATTTCATGGCCAGGCCCTTGGTTCGTACCGCGGGGCTTCTGGTGAGGCTGGTCGCGGCGGCGGCTTGTCATACGCGGCGGCGGACGACAGCGTGGCGCTCGCACTCGCACACAGGTTCAATTTGGGCTTCAATCCACGATTGGCATTGCTAGGAGGGTCCGCAACTTGCAGGCGACGACCATTTGGCTAGGCGGAGTCCGCTCTGCGACAAAGGCACCCGGCGGCGCTCCAGCGGAATCTCGGTGCCGACGAATAGGGGGTCTCGGGCGGTCTCCTAGTCATCCGGCAGTCAGCGGCTTCATGAGGTCTTGGGGAATCTCGACGGCCGCTCCTCGTCGAGCGAGGGGGCCGGAGTCGACGGAAACGGCGGCGCCGACGCGGCAGTGGCCACATCAGGCGAGGTGGTCCGCTATGGGTAGCGGGGTTTCTCCTTGGCTGCAAACGTGCGCACGGCTCGTTCTACGTCGCGGCGAGGGTCATGGTGAAGGCCATCCTACTCCTATCCCTTAGGCTAGTCCAGAACGCGGCGAGCTCCGACGAGGTCTGTTCATGGTGGCCGGGTGTGGTCGGGTATGGTCCGAGGGAGTGTCGGGGGGAGGGCTCACCGTGGGCTCGAGTGGTGACGGATACTGGCGCAGTGAAGAGTTGAAGCCGTGCCGAGAGTTCGCAGTGCCGTGCAGCGCTTCGATGGTGGCTCCGGCTTCTCCTCTGGCTCCGGCAAGGCTCCGCGGTGGCAGCGCTCCGACGGGACCTTCTCCTTCACCTTTCTTCCTTCTCCCTCTTCTCTCTCAGTCTTGGTGGTGTGGTTTTGGTGCCACCTGCGGCGGCGGTGAGAGGAGTAGCGGGTAGGGCAGCGAGCGGGGTCTCATTTATAGCCGGCTACTAGCTGTGGCTATGGCGGACGGTCGCGATCGGTCGAGGAAGATCAAAGGGCTGTGGGGTGATCTGTGCTAGGGCTGTGCGCGCGACCACGGTGCATCCTTGGCCGCCAAGGCTTTGGCGACAGGCGGGGGCAGTGCGGGGCCGGGGTCATGCGTCTTGCGTGACCCGGTTCCCCTGTCGACCTCGCGAGGAAGAAGAACAGGGGGGCAGGGAAACGGGCGCTGACGAGGGGGCCGGATGGTCAGCGGCAGCGAGCGGGCGTCCGTGCGGGGGCTCGCGTGCGTGAAGGGAAACTGGGCCACGCGGTTGGGCCGGCACGTGCGGGTGTGCGCGTGCGCGCGCGATGGAGGCGATTCGGTGAGTTGGGCCGACTAGGCCAGCTGGACTGCGGCTGCTACACTCTCTCTCTAATTCTCTTTTCTTTTTCTATTTCTATTCCTTATTTCTTACTTCCATATATTCATATTTATGTATATATGTGTGTATATATACATACATTTATATATATATATATATATATATATATATATATATATATATATATATATATATTCCTACGCTCTGAGTTATTATATATATATACATGTACCCTTAGGTGTAGGGTATATTTATGTATGTGGATTGGTTTAGCTCATCACTCTTAAATCCAAAGTAAAATCCAAATATGCATTATGAGTCAATTAGAAAGTACTTCGACTTCTCATAAATATACTATGAATTTTTGGTTAGTCTCTTGTATCAAAGATTAATATCTACTTTATTATACTAGCACGGCGGGCGCGCTACCGCCGCGCCGACTCTGAACGGTGCGCCCCCGGGTGGAAAAAAACGTGGACGGCAAAAAAAACGAAGATGAACAGTAATGAACAGTGAACGATGACATCAGCAAGTACTGCTGCTGACTCAGCGTGAAGAGTACCCGTCGCTATCGTGAACAGTAGCGCTACAGTAGAAGGAGGGCTGAGAGGCCGCCAACTTATTGGCTGTTAAAGCTATCTATTATGCATGCTCACAATTATGAAGTTATTTTTGGAAAAAATTTTGATGGTTGGTATTTTTGGTGTTTAGGATTTTCATGGTTGTTACAGTCCTCCCCCTCATTAGGATCTCGTCCCCGAGATTTAGGTGTGACGTACCCTTCGAAGAGATATGAAAACATGATCCATAGGTCAGATTCTTTCTCCCATGTTGCTTCTCTTTCGGTGTGATTGCTCCACTGTACCTTGCACATTGGTATGGTATTGCTTCGGGTCTCTTTGGTATCTCGTGCCATAATATTGATAGGGTGCTCCTTGTATTCAAGTGTGTCTTGCAGATCTAGGGCATGTGTAGGTACCTGTTCCTTGGGTAGCTTCAAACACTTCCGAAGCTGTGAAACATGGAACACAGGGTGTACTCCCGATAGCTCTTCCGGCAATTCCCCTTGTAGGCAAGTTTCCCAATTCGTTTACAGATTCTGTAAGGTCCCACATACCTCGAGGCTAGCTTTCCTTTTACGTGGAATCTGACTGTGCCGCGGAGCGGGGACATTTTGAGGTACACGTAGTCCCCAACCTCAAACTCTAGTTCTCTCCGTCTTTTGTCTGCGTAGTTCTTCTATCTACTCTGAGCAATCCTTAAATTCTCCCTGACTTGTGCAACTCCTTCTGCTTCCACAATCTTAGCGGGTCCAAAGAATGTTCTTTCTCCGGGCTCCGACCACATCAGAGGTGTCCTGCAGGGACGGCCATAAAGAGCTTCGTATGGTGACATCATGATGCTAGCTTGGTAGCTGTTATTGTATGAGAACTCGGCATGAGGTAGACACTTCTCCCAGCTTGTCCCATATTTCAGCGCGCAGGCACGAAGCATGTCTTTGAGAATCCGATTTACTCTCTCTGTCTGCCCATCGGTCTGCGGGTGGTAAGCCGTGCTGTAATCAAGCTTGGTCCCAATGGATTTGTGCAGGGATTTTCAAAACTGGGACAAAAATTGTGAGCCTCGATCAGATGTAATACTCGTGGGTGCTCCGTGTAGCTTTAGAATGTTTGCTATGTACAGGTCGGCTAACCTTTCAGCGCTACATCTCTTATGCGTAGGGATAAAGTGAGCAAATTTTGTTAAGCGGTCAACTATTACCCAAATGGAATCATACCCATGCTCAGATCGGGGTAGTCCAACTATGAAATCCATAGATATGCACTCCCATTTCCATTCTGGTATTTTGATGGGCTTCAGCAGTCCTGCGGGTCTCTGGTGCTCAACCTTGATTCTGCTACAAGTGTCACATCGTGCCACGTGTCCTGCTACATCTACTTTCTTGTTCCTCCACCAAAAGTGACTCTTTAGATCGTGGTACATCTTGGCTGCTCCGGGGTGAATACAATACTTGGACTCGTGACTTTCAGACAATATTTCTTCCTGTATTGCTGAATCTGTTGCTACGCAGATTCGGTTCTTGTACCAAATAGTTTCGTGTTCATCCTCCCGGAACTCAGGGCCCTTATTAAGCTTCATTAGCCCTCGAATATCATCAATTTCTAGGCATTTCTCTTGTGTTTTGCGGATTCGTGAGGCAAGATCATACTCAATGCGAAGCTCATTTAGCATGCCATATGACACTATCTCAAGTTGGAGTGCATCCAATTCTTTCTTAAGTTCAGGTGGCACGGACTTAGTGATGAGGGTATGACAGTAGCTTTTGCGACTAAGAGCATCGGCAACTACATTGGCTTTCCCTGGGTGATAATGAATCTCCAGATTATAGTCCTTAATGAGCTCTAGCCACCAGCATTGCCTCATGTTCAGATCTTCCTGAGTGAAGAGTACTTCAAGCTCTTGTGATCGGTGTAAATGTCACACTTGTTTCCGATCAAATAATGTCTCCAGATCTTTAGTGCATGCACTATAGCTGCAAGTTCTAGGTCATGGGTCGGATATCGCTGCTCGTGCTCTTTCAACTATCTGGAGGCATATGCTATCGCTTTTCCTTCTTGCATCAGTACACAACCCAAACCTTGTCGGGAAGCATCGCAGTATACCACGAAGTCCTTGTGAATGTCAGGTAAGGCTAGCACAGGGGTGGTTGTTAGTTTTTGCTTCAAGGTCTGAAAACTTTTCTCACATTCAGTAGTCCATTTTAACTCATTGGTCTTCTTTAGTAGGTTGGTCATTGGTCGTGCGATCTTGGAGAAATTTTCAATGAACCTGCGATAATATCCAGCTAGTCCCAGAAAGCTTCTGATTTCAGTTACATTGCGGGGCAGCTCCCATTCCTTCACAGCTTCAATCTTGGCTGGGTCAACTACAACTCCTTCGGCTGACAGTACATGACCTAAGAAGGTGACTTTTTCTAGCCAGAATTCACATTTGCTGAATTTGGCATATAATTGGTGCTGGGGCTGGTAAGGTTTTGCGCGTTGTATCGAATTAAACCACATGCTCCACCGCTTGTGCAGGCCCCCGTCAATTCCTTTGAGTTTCGGTCTTGCGACCGTACTCCCCAGGCGGAGTGTTTCACGCGTTAGCTGGGCCCCTGATCCGCGTAGACCAAGGGCGAACACTCATCGTTTACGGCATGGACTACCAGGGTATCTAATCCTGTTCGCTCCCCATGCTTTCGCACCCCAGCGTCGGTAGGGACCCAGAGAGCTGCCTTCGCTTTTGGCGTTCCTTCGTAGATCTACGGATTTCACCCCTACACACGAAATTCCACTCTCCTCTGTCTCACTCAAGTGAATTGGTTTCGAGAGCATTCCGCCAAACCTCTCTAACACAGTTCTCAGGTGTAATTCGTGCTCTTCTGCGGTGGTAGAGTAGATCAATATGTCATCGATAAACACCACAACAAACTTGTCTAGCTCATTCATAAAGACCTTGTTCATTATGTTCGTGAAGTAAGCTGGGGCGTTAGTATGCCAAAATGATACTACTGTGCACTCATATTGCCCATATCTGGTGACGAATGCAGTCTTTGGAATGTCTTCTTCTCTGATCTTCATCTGCTGATACCCTGACCGAAGATCAATCTTGGAGAAGTACTTGGTGTTTCGCAACTGATCTAGCAGATCATCTATGCGGGGTTGTGGATACTTGTTCTTGATCGTAACTGCGTTCAGGTTCCGATAATCGATGCGCATCCTCAACGTGCCATCTTTCTTCTTGACAAACAGGACAGGAGAACCCCAAGGTGAGGCACTTGGCCTTATATAGCCTTTCTCCAATAATTCTTCCAATTGCTTCTTGAGTTCCTTCAGCTCATCAACTGACATGCGATACAATCACCTGGCAATGGGTCCAGTTCCTGGCAGCAGGTTAATGATGAACTCCACATCTCTGTCGGGTGGCATACCTGGCAGTTCCTCAGGAAATACATCGGGATATTCTCTGACCACAGGTACGTCGTCCACTGTCAAAGCCTTCTTGTCTCCTTTGGTTCCCAGGGCACATAGGAGGGCTTGGGTCATTTCGGCTTGGGATATGCATCGAACAGCTTGGCCAGTGGGGTGGGTTACTTGGACATATCAGGAAGAACATGATATCACTCCACGGTGTTTGGTCAACCAATCCATTCCTAGGATGACATCTAGGCTATCAGAAGGTAGTAGGGTTAGGTCGGCTTGGAATGTTATTTTCTCAATTGTGATGTCCACTCCCTTACATTGGTGGGTGCTTCTAAAGGTACCTAGGGGTGAGCTGGTTAGGATGGGGCTCATTCGTGGGGTTACAAGTATGTTATGCTTGCGTGCATATGCAGATGAGATGTATGAACAAGTAGCTCCGGAATCAAATAGAACTGAAGCTTTATCACCTTGCACTAAAAACATACCGTATACTGCATCTGGGGCAGCCTCAGCACCTTCAGCAGTCATGTGGTTCAGTCGATGATGGGTAGCAGATCCACGGAACGCTGCGTTTTTGGCAGCAGCTGGTGTAGTAGCAATGTCTGGGTATTGTGCAACTCTGTGTCCGGGCTTTCCGCATCCAAAGCATGTGAAAGGCGCACTTCCTGCTGGGGTTGGCGCATGAGCCTTCCAGTTGCCGGTTCTTGGTGTATTAGCTGCTGGAGTGGAGTGGTTCTGCACAGTCCGAGCTGGTGCAGGGTAGGTTTGAGCGGGGTGGCGGTAGTTGTTGTTGTAGGTACCACCACCACGGCTTGTACCAGAAGTGGTTCCCTGGCGAGTACGAAAAGATGGAGATGCACCCGTTCTCGGCCTCTGGGGTGGAGTAGCACGAGCGGGTCCCTCAAAGCGGTGCTTCTTTTCCTTGTTTTGAGCCTCTAACTCCAAGCGAGCTTCCATACGATCCTTCTCGATCTCGATGCAGCGGTCAATTATCTCGCGGAGGGTATAGCTCTTGTTCCCGGACAAGGCTAGCCTGATCTTGGTATTGAGTCCCTTTCGGTAGTGATACATCTCCTTTTCTGAATCACACAGGAGGATGGCGCATAGCAGAGCAAGCAGTTGAAATGGACAGTGTACTCGTGAATCCTATCTGCCCCCTAGGAGATGTTGCGGTACTCGTTCTCTTTGGCCTCCACGACCCCCTCAGGAATATGGTGATCACGGAATGCCTCAGTGAACTCATCCCAGTCGATGCGAGCTGGGTCTTCGTGGGCATTGGTGAAGTTGTCCCACCAAGCTCGAGCAGAGCCAGTCAGCTGGTGGCTCGCAATCCCAACACATTCCTCATCAGAGCAAGTGGTCAGGTCCAGCTTCTTTTCCATCTCCTTCAGCCAGTCATCAGCAGCAAGGGGATCGCTGTCTGTCCCATCGAAGGTAGGGGCCTCAGCTTCAGGAAACCTTCCAGCTTTCGCTGAAAGTCATTCTGTGGTGGTCTATTGTGCCTGTTCATCCCATTGGCAATGGCGGTCAACTGCTGTGTCTGCTGAGCCATTACTTCTGCCAGCGTTGGTGGTGGAGGTGGCGTACTTCTGCCAGCGTTGGTGGTGGAGGTGGCGGAGGGTTGCCCTAAACAACAGGTGGTGGCTCATTGCGAGACGGGGGCTCATTGTTCCGGGGTGCATCTTCACCATGAGGAGGTGGGTTGTTGCCCGGAGGTGCATCTTCAGCATGAAGTAGCTCCTCCTCTAGATTGACTCCTCTATGTCCTCCAGCTCCACGGCCACGACCGCGGCCACGTCCACGCCCCGGTGCGGGTGCGGGCGAGGGCGAGCAGTTGTTCAAGCGGGCAGAGCGTCGCATCGACATCTGTAATATGTAGTCACGTGCTGAGTGTAGTGATAGATAATATTCAAGTAATAATTAAATGCGTTACATCAATTTAAAATGATTTAAAACATTTTTAAATTCTATCCTGCACTCATTCAAAGAGGCATAAAAATCCATAAGATGCATTAAGTTCCAGACACTCATTACATGGGTTTTATTACATAGCGGCATCTCTAGCTGCTACGCTAGTAGATCCACGGGAATCGTACTACACGCAGGTAGCTCAGGATAAATTACTGCTAAACATTGTGAGTCCTAGTCATGTGGCTACGCAGGGTCCATCATTATGCTAATCCTAGATAGTGTCATACACTACAGAGGGAATGCGACTATCATCAGCCTGTATCTCGTCGTCAGTCATGCGCAGGCGGGTGACGTAAGCGAGGGCCTCAGCAAGCTCCTTGGTAGGGCCTATCTGCAGTAGTCCCTAGGACGGGCAAGCCTCCAAGTTGAGTCTGGTATGTCCTATGTTGAACTCCTCTCTCCTAGGCTTCTTGCTGGTTGACTCCGGTAGATTCTCTTGTACTTCCTTGATCTCGCTGACTTGCCTCTAGTCAGACTTCTTCCACGCCTTCATGATCCTTTCTATCTTGTCCCGCAAGAACTCATTCAGCTTCAGTTGATCAATCAGGTGACCTTGGTTGCGAGCTGACCTCTCTTCTGCTTCTCCTAACTCCTTCTGTAGGTCCTTGATCCTTGAGCGGAGCTTGAGTAGCTCGACGCCGGTGTTCCTTCCTCTCTGACTGCCCTCTTGTAGAGCTCTATTCTTGCCATCCAACACTCTCTGTAGTCCAAGCACCTTGCAGTCCAAGTCATGGTTCCTGATCCTGAAGTCCCCGATCTTGTCCCGCAAGTCGGTGATCTCGGCTCGGTAGATCTCGTCGCGACGGAGCATCTCTTGTTGAAGGTCAGCGACTGTCTTCCTTAGAACCTCCTGTGCCTGAATCTCCCTCAGTAAGTGGTCCACTGCCTCTGCCAGACGTCCCCGGTCTCTCAGTCGTCTCTCCTCTAGCTGACAGATGTACCTGTCCTGCTCCCACAAGTGAATAGCTGAGGTGCGAAGGCAGGGGTTGGTCTCAGAAAGAGCAATCTGGCCGGCATAAAGAATCCTCTGACAGGGTTCTGGGCACAACTCCAGGGCCTGGGGTAGCAAACGAAAGTGGGTCTCCCTAAGGTACTCGTGGTCACCATGGTGCGAAGGACCTTGCGTGAAGCTGACTGCACACTATCCTCAACTGACTCTCCTGTGGCAAAATCCGTGAAGACTGGCATCTCAGGTAGGGTCGGACTGGCGGGAGTCTCAACTCGGGTAGTGACTGATCCCTCAAAGCCTCCATCTGTGGTGATCTTCCCTCGGCAGTAGTACTTGATCTGGTCAACTGGGGCACCAAGCTCCTCAAGCAGCTGCCGCAAGACCTGGGCGAAGCCGGTGAAGTCCTACCCACTGACTGGAACCTCGGTAGTGCTCTCAGGTAGTGGTCCAAGGGGCGGGTATCCAAGGCTGGTCATCTGTAATTTCCAAGGGAAAACAGGGTTAGCAAGTCCATAAGATAGATAAGCCATTGCATGAAAAGTAAATGCAAGGTCGGTAATATAACCGAAGAGAGGGTCTGGCTCTTATTTCTAATGTCTGGTTCTACGGGTCTCGTCCTACAGTCAAGCATGGCTTTGATACCAACTGAAACGACCTCAATTTCCACGAAGGGAAATCCACAGGCACGAAGTGTAATAAAACAGATTGTAGCGTACAATCTATTAAATTACCCAAATCTCAGCTGATTACAGAATCAGAACTGTGAATACCAGAGTACATAGCAGGGTTTACATTATTTATTACATCGCCATACTGGCGGAAAGCATAAATAGATCATCCAGAAAAGCTTGTAGGTGCGGAAGCAACATCGTCCTTCTTCAACCAAACTTGAGTATAGAACGCGACCCTATTCCTCCCATTCTTCTCCGTCATAGTCATACTCCTGCTCATCACCTGAACAACAATTATCAGTACGATTTGTACTAGCCACGGAGCCCACCTATGATTGCATTTGCTTTGTGGAAAGTGGATGCAAGATTATGCCAAGCAGACCTATAGGCTGGGGTTTCCTATGCATGAGTCATCATCTTATAATCTTATAATAGTTCATCAAGTTTTAACCCCATCTTATCAACACTCATCCATCAGTTCATCCCAAATCCATCATCCAACCTATACACCACCTCACACACACACCTCACACTCAGTCGACAGGCCCAACTCCCTCTCAGGCCTGTCTCAACGGCACACTGCCACCACGGGCACACTGCCGGGCAATCATCATCCAGGGGGAGAAAATAATACACCACTCCAACACTAGTAGAAAAATCACAGGAAAGGTCCATAGCCGACGGGTCGGCATATGTACCGATTGATCAACCATAACACTCTGCAGAGGTTTTACATACTCACAAGATTAGCCATCATAGATGCAGCGCTCACATCTAGGCAGAATTCCGGGTGCTTGCTTGCCTAGGTTGATGCCACCTTGCCACTCTGCCCTGGGACACTTCGGATCCAACCCGTAATGCTGAGACTGGGAGACATAGTACCGGGCCCAATCAGTGGTACTACGCATCTAGGACGGTACGGGAATTCCCGGCATCCGTCACCGTCCACCCTTATCACCTCACAACCTAGCAGTAGTGGCACCGCCCTACCAAGTAGTCTAGCCGTCTCCTGCCCGACCAGGAGCGAGCGAGTAGCAAGGATTCCGGTGAGTCTGAGTACTAATAGATCCTAGGTTTGACCAAGCAGGCATTTCCTCTTAGGGGATACTCTCCCCGTGCCATCACAGCACCTCCATTCACGGGGTTTCAAACCACATAGGCCATCCACCCCGGAACCACCTCATATTCATTTACCCGCCACAGGTATCTCTCGTGGGAATGCACAGGTTGCACTCCCGACAAGACTTGCTCACACAGCTCATCATGTATCCCACTTGGTTGACTCAACCCTCACCACACGCCCAAGACACACGCAGCACATTCTCCCAGAGGTTAAGTTCATATCCATCCAATTATACAATTTCCCCTTTCCACTACGCAAAATAATAGTGGAGTAGTGGTAGATCAAATATAATTGCGTGCATCATCCTAACAGCAGGTAGCAGGGTGAAGGTTTCGTCAAGGCAAGGGTATCAATAAATCTACCGTGCATCCTAAGCAGTAATTGCATATATTCATAAACCAATAACAGATACAATATTAGCAATGCGTAGTAGGTGCCACTGGAAATGGTGGGACGTGGCACCTTCGTAGTTGTCTCCGAGCTCTTCCAGGTACTCGTGATCTCCATCCTCAAGCTGATCCTCCACCGTCTCTGAAACGGAATCGAAATAGTCGCGTTAGCGACTCCTATAGATCATTTAGAAAAATCCAATAAAATTCAAAAGATACAAATGTACTCAAACATATGCTCATGTTGTAGAGCTCATTTTTTTGAGAATTTTCATATATGGGGCACAATTTTTAGACATCGTATGAATTAGCTATGATTTTCCGAAGTTTAATACATGTTCTGAAAAAGAAAAGGGCAAAAAATACCAGGGAGTGACATGTGTCATCACCCTATTGGTCCACGTGGCAGACTGAGGTGGCCGAGGTGTCGCTGACATGGCTGTTGACGTCAGCATGACGTCACTGATGATGTCAGCGTTGACTTGGTCAACGGCCATGACTGAGTGTGGACGTGCTGACGTCATCATGACGTCAGCGTAACCCGACACGTGTCGTCCTCAGGGTGCACCACCTGGCGGCTCTGGCCCTCGAAGGGAGCTCGGTTCATGGTTGCCGGTTCACGGTGCACCGATACGCGTTGGTCTATAGACCACTGGCGTGCTTTACATGGACCTGGTCCACACTTCACTTCTCCTCTCTCGGTGTTCGGTGGACGGGGCTCACGGCTCCCTGATGGCGAGGCCACCAGCCCACGAGTGCGGTGCACCGTGGACCGGTGCCGGTGGGGCGCAGCTCTGTGGCTCGGTTTACGTGGACCAAGTCCGCCCCAGCTTCTTCTTCCCCATTTCCTCTTCGTTTCGAAACTCCGGCGCGGCGGGGGCACTCGCCGCCGGTGTGTCCGCACGGGGGAGTTGCTTGGGAGGTCGATTTTCAGTGCAGAGGACTTGTAGGGCGTCGGTGGTGCTTGGCGGTTATATTTAGGCCGATGGGGAGAGCTTGCGAGGCTCGGAGCGGGGTCATCCGTGGCGGCAGAGCTTCTGCCGGCGGTGAATTCGCACGGCATGGCATGGCAGTGGCCCACGGGCATCTCCAAGGCATCAGTGAGCATCGGTGGGCAGGTAATTTCACGTCCAGGCCCTTGGTTCGTACCGCGGGGCTTCTGGTGAGGCTGGTCGTGGCGGCGGCGGCCGACGGCGTGGAGCTCGCACTCGCACACAGGTTCAATTTGGGCTTCAATCCACGGTTGGCATTGCTGGGAGGGTCCGCAACTTGTAGGCGACGACCATTTGGCTAGGCGGAGTCCGCTCCGCGACAAAGGCACCTGGCTGTGCTCCGGTGGAATCTCGGTTCCGACGAATAGGGGTCTCGGGCGGTCTCCTAGTCATCCGGCAGTCAGCGGCTTCGTGAGGTCTTGGGGAATCTCGACGGCCGCTCCTCGTCGAGCGAGGAGGCCGGAGTCGACGGAAACGGCGGCGCCGACGCGGCAGTGGCCACATCCGGCGAGGTGGTCCGCTGTGGGTAGCGGGGTTTCTCCTTGGCTGTAAACGTGCGCACGGCTCGTTCTACGTCGCGGCGAGGGTCATGGTGAAGGCCATCCTACTCCTACCCCTTAGGCTAGGCCAGAACGCGGCGAGCTCCGGCGAGGTCTGTTCATGGCGGCCGGCTGTGGTCGGGTATGGTCGGGGGGGGCTCACTGTGGGCTCGAGTGGTGACGGATACTGGTGCAGTGAAGAGCTGAAGCCGTGCCGAGAGTTTGCAGTGCCGTGCAGCGCTTCGACGGTGGCTCCGGCTTCTCCTCTGGCTCCGGCAAGGCTCCGCTGTGGCAGCGCTCCGACGTGACCTTCTCCTTCATCTTCCTTCCTTCTCCCTCTTCTCTCTCAGCCTTGGTGGTGTGGTTTTGGTGCCACCAGTGGCGGCGGTGAGCGGAGTAGCGGGCAGGGCAGCGAGCGGGGTCTCATTTATAGCCGGCTATTAGCTGTGGCTATGGCGGACTGTCGCGATCGGTCGAGGGAGATCAAAGGGCTGTGGGGCGATCTGTGCTAGGGCTGTGCGCGCGACCGCAGTGCATCCTTGGCTGCCAAGGCTTTGGCGATAGGCGGGGGCAGTGTGCGGCCGGGGTCATGCGTCTTGCGTGACCCTGTTCCCCCTGTCGACCTCGCGAGGAAGAAGAACCGGGGGGTGGGGAAACGGGCGCTGACGAGTGGGGCCGGATGGTCAGCGGCAGGTTGTGGGCGTCTGTGCGGGGGCTCGCGTGCGTGAAGGGAAGCTGGGCCGCGCGGTTGGGCCGGCTCGTGCGGGTGTGCGCACGCGCGATGGAGGCGATTCGGTGAGTTGGGCCGACTAGGCCAGCTGGGCTGCGGCTGCTGCACTCTCTCTAATTCTCTTTTCTTTTCCTATTTCTATTCCTTATTTCTTACTTCCATATATTCATATTTATGTGTATATATATATAAGGGTAAAGAGGAGGCAGATTTTTGGTGCCACATCTGATCGTCCGTCCGCCGCGACCTGCCATCTCGTCCCGCGCCGACAGGTGGGCCTTCCAGTCGCCCTCCCCAACGCGAGTCCCACGACAGGACAAGAAGAAGCCCGCGCCGTCGCCCCTCCCCCGCGCTGCCGTCGCCCCTCAACCGCGCCGTCGCCCCTCCCCCCGACGCACGCCCGCGATGTTGACGCCACTCCCCCGCGCGAGGCACGCCAGTCTCCCGCGCGAAGCACGCCCGCGCCGTCGCCCCTCACCAGCGCCGCCGCCGTGCGATTCTCCGCGGCTCCGCCTCCGCTCCTCCCGGAATCACCGGCGCAAGTCTCTACTCGATTCGGATACCCCCCTACAATCCCCCGGCACCCCCGCCCAGCTCGCTCCTTCACAACCGCCGACTGCGGTCTGCGGCCAGGACGCCTAGCTCGCCCCTGTACCCCGCACCGGCGGCTTCGCCCCACGACCCCCGGTGCCCCCACCGGCTGCAGCGGGCTTCACCATGCCTTGTGGATCCAGCGGCAGCGCAGAGGGGCATAGGGACTGTGGCGCTCGGCGCCCCCCTCGCCAGCGGCGGCCGCTGGAACAACGCTGTTGTCGTTCTGCCCCTCCGTGGCGCCGCCCGCCATGCCTCACCACGCCGCACTCCCTCCCCACGGCGTCTTGCCTCCCCACGTCGTCCTCCATACCGTGCCGCCGCTCACGCTCGGCGGCCACGGGAATGGCACATCCGCCCGGGCCGCTCCCGGATCTGCGACGGCCACTGGAACGACGCACCGAAGCGCTGGCCCCTGTCGCTTCCGGCCAACGGTGACCTCGCTGTCGGCTCGCTGGACCAGCATGCCATTCTCGGTTTCACAGCCATTGGCGGCACGCCTTCATTTTATCCTGCCTGCACATGCTCGCATCGACCCATCTCCAGATACTGCCGTCTCTCCCTTCCTCTGCTCTGTTCTTAATCTACTTGCTGCATGCGTTCATTGCCTCGATGATAATCTCAGGCTGCCTCCGTGCGTTGCTTATGACATCCTCTATTTTTTTTCTATTTTTCATCCACCTAGGTGACATCTGACGGAGCATTTCAATCAATATGAAATTTATTTGCTTATGTACCGTTCATCAGTCAATGTTCCTTATATGAGCTATTGCAGTTTTTTAACTTGCCTAACCATATAAACACCTGATGACCTCTGCAGGTATCCAATTAATAGCGGACCACAGAATGGAAACGGATGTGGTGGCATCTATTCTGAATCGTGTTCCAATTCTGAGGTCCAGTTCCAGTACTTTTCATATCTGTGTTTACATTCATTTTGTATAGCTTTCAATTCGGTGTGTGCAGCTTCATAATATTAGGTGGTTCCCAACATATGGTACAATTTTTACAATTTCATATTGCCAACTTCATAATATTTATGAGATGATTTCCCCACTTCATTGTTCAGTTGTTTTGAGCGCAAGTTGAAGAGCTTGTGCAGAGCACTTTCTCAGATGCTCTGGTACAATTCTTCTCAATCTCAAGTAGTCTGGTTGCCTTGGTTGTTATTTCTTGCAGGCTGGTCATAGAGTTGAGAGGCATCAGGGATGCTGGTCGTGTGTTGCTTACGTTTTTTTTTTGTTTCTTGTTGTGCATACCTGCTGTTTTCATATACAAATAGTTTGGTTGTTTGTCCATCTGCTCAAAACTTATCTGCTTATGTTAGTATGGTATCTGTGGCTTCTGGTCTTCTGGATGGTTTCCTTATGACAATATATTGATATTACAACGCTTATTCTGAAATTTTCTTCTTATGCTATTATGCAGGAAAGGGCTCTTATTATGGCAGAGACAACATTTCAGGTACTCACTATATTTTCCTTGGGGTAGTGATGCTTCATTTTCTCAATATACCTTGTTTAATAACTTCTTTTTACCTAAACAACCACTACATATTATGGGAGTTGTTCATGAGTTGCTAGAGTTGATGTATTATGGGAGGCCTAATCAAGGACTTGAATTCTTCCTCTGAGCTCTGACTGCTTATTGTGTGTCATTTTGTTTTTCCTACAAAATAAAGCTTTGTCCCCTGTTTCCATTATGTGTCCAGACATTCCAATTCAGTGATAGTTATACAGTGGCTTACAGTTACAGAATAGGTTCGCCTGCATCTATTGTTACCAGCGATTTTTGTCACACCCAATTTTAAGGATAAAATTGAATGAACCAACTTATGCGCGCCCAGAGATCAATCACACACATAAGCGACAAATTACATAGTACCATCACAAGGTTCAATATATAACGAATAATATCACAGAGTCTTTACATAATAGCAGCGGTCTAATAAATATAATCTCTCGCGGAAGCTCCAATTCACAGGGAAATAGTTGACTGGTGAACCACAATCCTAGTAATCCTCAGAAGAATCATCATAGTCATCTGTTACCCATCCGGGATTTTTATCCAAATATGAAAATAAAGCAAGCGTAAGTACATGTCGTACTCAACAAGAATAACATGGGTTTATGAGGCTCAAATAAGTCTTGACACTGGTCGACAGCGGTTGCTTTTAGTTGATCACATTTTAGCAATTTGAGTAGTAGCAATAGAATATACCAAGGAAATAAGATTCGCATGATCATATAAACATGATAATTAATATGGAATAAACTTCAATAGAAACTCCCAAATAAATCAATATTAAATTAGTTAAGTTCCTGTAAGACGTCCAAGGCCGCTCGTGACCGTGAGCGCGGCTGATATATCAGTTTTACACTCTGCAGAGGTTGCACACTTTCACCATGAGTCGTGATTCCCATATGCCAAGGGTCATGACTCCCATGTCACCTCACCAAGGAAGTGCGGCAGGGTACACTATGAAGTCTTTCAAAAGCCTTCCTAACATGCCACTAATCAATCCGGGCGCAATGGCAAGGGGTGGTAGAGCCCTCCTTCTAGTGGCACACACACGCAGTAGTACACACAAAGACAGGAGCCGCAAAACAACCAGCTCGGCAAGGAACCTTTCAAGATTAACAACATAATAGCAAGTAACTTCATACTTGACTAAAGTCAGAGCCATATGACCCTCATGGTTGCGCTGTAAGTCCCGGTGTCATACTTACAGATAAGTCCTTAGTCCATGTTGCTAAAAAGCATCTTTTAATCTTTATCTCATAATTAATTAATCAAGTTCATAAGATCATGGCATCATCAAGCGCTAGCATCACTACTCAAATGCAATCTCATAGGTAACAAGGATCAAGTGATCAAAACTTAGGAATAAATACTATGGTTGCCAAGGTAGACACATGCATCATGAATTTAGTGATTAAGGTGAATAGGCAACAAGGATGGTCCATGCTATACTTGCCTTGATCAAAGTGCTCTGGAGAACTTGGATCCTCCGTGTACTCTTGATCACCAACGTATTGCTCACCGTCTGAACTCGATCATAAAATCATCACACAATCATCGAGGCAAACATACACGAAGCAAACAAGACCTATATTAGAAACAGTACACCAACAGTGGAAAAACAGATTAAAAAGTGTATAAAAATAATCTACACGTAGCTACGATTCCAACGATATAAAGATCACGAAAATCGGAGTTCAAACGGAGAGGTTATGAAATAAACAAGTTTTACTTTAATAAAATAATAGATTAAATCTAATCTTGAATTTTAAAAGTTGAAAACATGACTAACAGTAGCATCATTAGATAGATTACGAAATTACGAATCTAACGAGACTTGAACGGATCAAATCGGAGCTAAAACGAATAAAATATGGCCGAAATAAACTGATTGACAAATCTGTAAATATTGAAAACGCCTTTTGAAGTAAAACCGAGGAAATACGTTTTCTAAATAGGAAAGCGTAATCTGAGAAATACGCCAAAGGATCGCGGGTTAGAACATTAAAAAGCTCAGGGGCTCTTTTGCAAAAGTGCCGGCCGAAAGGGTATCTCTCACTGTGAGCCGTTGGATCGGCCGTGGACGGCGCAGGTAGCTCGGGAAAAGAGGGGCGGCTCTGGTCGCCGGAGTCGGGCGGCGCCCGGCCGATTCCTCGCCGGCAAGATGGCCGAGGACGGCGTTTTCGGGGCTAGGAAGCTCGGCACACCTCGGGATCTGGTCGGGAAGCAAGAGGAGGTCAAGCCGAACCTATCTATGGTCTCGGTTGCCACGGAGGTAGCTCGGGGAGGGTGCGGCGAGCTAGGTGGCGGAACTATGGCGGCGGCGAAGCTCGGCATCATGGCTATAGGGCACGAAACCGAGGGAGAAGGGGTCGGGAAGGTTCCAGACCTTGCTGCGAAGCTTGGAGTACAACCAATTTCGACGGAGAAGTCTTCCCGAGGAGAAATCGACGGCGGCGGCGGAGCTCGGGGCGACGGCGGAGCTCGGGGCGGCGGCTAGGGCAAGATTGGAGGGCGTGGCTTGCTCGCGAACTTGTGGGGAGGGACGGCAGTGCTCGGCCGACCTATATAGGGGCGCGAGGGAGGCGTAGGATATCCGGACTTCGGGAGATTCGGTGGTTAGGATACGGTCGGAGGCGGCAGTCGTGCTCGGTTCGGGCTCTGTCCGGAGGAAGGTGACGGCGCTGTGCCGTGGCCCGACGCGTCAGTGCCAGTAGGAGGGAAGGGGCGAGGGTCGCGGCTTCCTTTTACGGGCCGGTGGAGGCGTGCTCTGGACGGACTCGTCCGAAAATTTCGGCGGCGGTAAGTTGGACATCGAGTCCTACTCGGACTCCAGAGGAAGGAAGGGGACGACTCTGAGCAGCAGGCCCCACATGGCAGCCAAAGGAAAAGGGCGCCTGCGCGAGGAAGTTAGGCCGGACTGCCGACGCTCGGGTGGCCTTCGGCCCACGCGGGCGAAAAAGGAAGAGGGGAGGTTTCCAAATACATTTGAATATTTCCAAATCTCAATAAAGTGCAAATCAAACAAAAATATCATTGAGCAGCATGGATGCAACAAATCATGTTTCTAATTCCTATGATTTATTTTAATTGCTAAAAATTATTATTTGCTAGGTTAATATGCCAAACAATTGCATAAATAAATCAATTTGTCCCTACTTTAATAAAAGCAAATTTTAGGGTGTTACAATTCTACCCCCCTTAAAATTAATCTCGTCCTCGAGATTAGATTAGCTTACTCAAATAATTGGGGATACGACTTTCTCAATTCTTCCTCTCTTTCCTAGGTTGCCTCATCCTCTGAATACCGATTCCACTGAACCTTGCACATTTTTATAACTCTGCTCCTTGTGACTCGCTCTGCTGTTTCTAATATTTTAATTGGGTATTCTTCATATGTGAGATCTTGTTTAACAACCAATTCCTCCAATGGTATTTGCTCTTCGGGCACTCGCAAACACTTTCTAAGTTGGGATATATGAAACACATCATGAACACCCGACAAACTTTCGGGTAGTTCTAACTGATAAGCTACTTCTCCGCGTCTTGCTAGAATCTTGAATGGGCCAATATACCTTGGTGCCAATTTACCTTTCATATTGAACCTTTTTACACCTCGCATAGGTGATACTTTTAGGTAGACATAATCTCCTACTTCAAATGTCAGTTCTCTTCTTCTTGTGTCTGCATAACTCTTTTGTCGCGACTGAGCCACTCTCAAGTTTTCTCTAATTTTTGCAACTTGTTCCTCTGCATCTCTCAACACTGCTGGTCCAAACACTTGAGTTTCTCCGGTTTGGTTCCAAAATAAAGGTGTTCTACATTTACGACCATACAAAGCCTCGAACGGTGCCATCTTGAGACTCTTTTGGTAACTATTATTATAAGAGAACTCTGCATATGGCAAACTCTTATCCCAACTATCACCCTTTTGCAATGCACAGGCTCTCAACATGTCTTCTAATATTTGATTGGTCCTTTCTGTTTGTCCATCTGTCTGAGGGTGATAGGCAGTACTAAAATTCAGCTCAGTTCCCAAAGATTCATGTATTTTCTTCCAAAAGTGAGACGTGAATTGAGTACCTCTGTCAGACACAATTTTCTTAGGAACCCCATGTAGACACACAATTCTTGCCATATATAATTCAGCTAGCTTAGCTCCGGCATAGGTAGTCTTAACCGGTATAAAGTGAGCAACTTTCGTTAAACGATCAACAATTACCCAAATAGAATCATACCCAGACTGAGTACGTGGCAAACCAACTATGAAATCCATACCAACTTCATCCCACTTCCATTCAGGTATCTTCATAGGTTGTAGCAACCCTGCAGGCCTCTGATGCTCAGCTTTAACTCTCTGACAGGTGTCACATATTGCTACATATTCTGCCACATCTCTCTTAAGTCCAACCCACCAATACCTTTCTTTAAGATCTAAATACATTTTTGTGCTGCCGGGATGTATGGAGTAGGCTGAGTCATGAGCTTCTCGGAGTATCGCGTCGCGAATAGATCTTATCTCGGGTACACACAACCTTTTTCCAAACCATAGAGTACCCTGTTCATCTATTCTAAATCCGGGTGACTTACCAACCACTACATTTTCAGCTATCTCTCTGAGCTTCTCATCTTCCAGCTGCCCTTTGCGTATATCCTGCTCTAGTGTAGGTTCAACCACTATCTCCATAGCATTAGTAACCAAACTTAAATTGAGACGCTCAAATTCAGCACATAGCTCCTCTGGCATAGGTGTTACTCGCATCTCATTAGCATAACTCTTTCTACTGAGGGCATCAGCGACAACATTCGCTTTTCCCGGATGATAATGTACCTCCAAATCATAATCCTTGATCAACTCTAACCAGCGACGTTGCCTCAAATTCAGATCTGACTGAGTAAAAATATATTTCAAACTCTTGTGGTCGGTGTAGATATCACACTTTTGCCCAATAATATAGTGTCTCCAAATTTTTAACGAATGCACAACTGCAGCTAACTCAAGGTCATGAGTAGGATAATTCAATTCATGTTTCCTCAGCTGTCTTGACGCATAGGCCACAACTCTTCCTTCTTGCATAAGAACACAACCCAAGCCTTGACGAGATGCATCGCAATATATAGCAAATCTCTTGCTCAAATCCGGCAAAGTCAACACGGGGGCTGTGGTTAATCTTTTCTTCAATTCTTCAAAATTCTTTTGACATTTTTCCGACCAGACAAACTTAGCATCCTTTTCTAATAAAGCAGTCATAGGCTTAGCAAGCTTTGAGAACCCTTCAATAAATCTCCTGTAATACCCTGCTAATCCCAGAAAACTACGAATCTCGCTAACAGTTATTGGTGGCTTCCAATTTAGAACATCTTCTACTTTGCTAGGATCAACCGCTATACCACCATTGGAGACAATATGACCAAGAAAGGCAACTTCCTTTAACCAAAATTCACACTTGCTCCGCTTAGCATACAACTTATGCTCTCGTAATTTTTGTAGCACCAATCTTAAATGTTCAGCATGTTCCTCCTCATTTTTCGAATAAATTAAAATATCATCGATAAATACCACAACAAACTTGTCTAGGTACTCCATAAACACTTTATTCATCAGATACATAAAGTAGGCAGGTGCATTGGTCAATCCAAAGGACATCACGGTGTACTCATATAATCCATACCGTGTAGTAAAAGCTGTCTTAGGTATATCTGTAGCACGAATTTTTAGTTGATGGTAACCGGAACGAAGATCAATCTTGGAAAATACACAGGCTCCTCTCAATTGGTCAAACAAATCATCAATTCTAGGCAATGGATATTTATTCTTGATAGTAACCTCATTAAGTGACCGATAATCCACACACATCCGCTGACTTCCATCTTTCTTATCAACAAAAATAACTGGTGCTCCCCAAGGTGAAGAACTAGGCCGAATAAAACCTTTGTCTAATAATTCTTTAATTTGTTTCTTAAGTTCTTCTAACTCATTTACTCCCATTCTATATGGATGCTTAGCTATGGGTGCAGTTCCAGGCAACAATTCAATAATAAATTCAATGTCGCGGTCGGGTGGCATACCTGGCAATTCATCAGGGAATACGTCCGGAAACTCATCCACAACGTGATCTAGCTGGCTATCATCCTCCTGGAGTTGATTAACTGTCGCTGTAGGTGGTGGTTGCATTACTACATCAACACTGACTTTGTCTCCTTTAGGCGTAGTTAACACAACGACCTTCTCTTCACACTGAATAACTGCCTTATTTTTCTTCATCCAATCCAGACCCAATATGACATCAATCCCAGCTGTTCTTATTACGGTAAGGTTCACTTTAAAGTCTACCCCCCTTAGAGCGATATTAACCGAAGGACAATAATATTGAGCTTGCATAGCCCCACCCGGTGAATTTACTAATATTGGGTTTTGTAGAGCTAAAAGTGGTATACTCCGTACTCTAACAAAACTTTGTGATACGAAAGAATGCGAAGCACCGGAATCAAAAAGAACAGTAGCGAGGATGGAGTTGACGCTGAACGTACCCATCATAACTTCTGGTGCTTCCTGAGCTGTCTCTGTGGACACATGATTCACCCTTCCTTGATTAGATGGTGGCTGGTATCTGCTCTTTGGGTTGCTCCCCTGGGGAGTCTGCTGGTTCTGCTTCTTAGGGCAGTTGTAGGAGAGGTGTCCAGTTTCTCCACAACCAAAACACTTGACGGGGGTGCCCGGTGTATTAGTCCTCATGGAAGTCTTACTTGGGGTAGCTTGCTGGGGTGTTTGAGAGGGAGTCTTCTGCTGCTGCTGAGGATAGGGGGAACGAGGTTGGTTCTGATTACGGTTCCACTGACTAGATCCCCCTTGGTTCCACTGGATGGATGGCCCCTGGTGTTTCTGCTGAAATTTTTGCTGCGCGGTATTGGGACGCTGACGGTTGTTCCTGGAAAAACCTGGTCCTTGCTTCTTCCTCTTGTTATCAGCCATCTCCTGGCGCTTGTTGTCAATCACGATAGCGCGGTTCACAAGCTCTTGGAAATTGGGGTAGGTGGTTGTCATGAGTTGGAGTTGCAATCTATCATGAAGTCCCTTGAGGAAGAGACGTTGCTTGTCCTTGTCATTAGCAACATCATCAGGAGCATACCGTGACAATTGAACAAAATGATCATGGAATTCTGGCACAGACATCCGTCCTTGCTTCAGAGATCTGAACTCTGCCTGCTTCAGCTCGATCAGACCTTCTGGGATATGATATGACCTGAAGTTTTCACAAAACTCTTGCCAGGTGATAGCAGGTGCATTGTTGGGACGACCATACTGGAATGATTCCCACCAGTCTTGAGCAGCTCCTTGCAACTGTCCAGATGCATACAACACCTTCTCTTGATCGTTGCACTGCGCAATGTTGAGTTGCCTCTCCACAGCGCGAAGCCAGTCATCAGCATCTAGCGGGTCAGCGGCATGGTTGAACACAGGTGGACGACCCTTCAGAAATTCTCCTCGCTTATCTCTTGCAGGAGCTTGAACAGGCTGCGGTCCTCCAGCTGGTTGGTGCTGAATGAATTGCATCATAGTTTGCATCAGCTGGTTCTGTGAAGCAATGAGGTCTTGAATGCTAGGTTGCGGTGGTGGTGGTGGATTGTCATTCCTCCTGTTACCGGCCATCTGTTTTTCAACACATAAATGAGTTTTAGTATTTTTACCATTATGCAATCACTTATGAATAACGAATCTGAATTTTCTGGGCGAGATCCGATAACAGCAGTGAAGGAAAACGATCATATCTGGAGTTTCCGAAATCAAACAGAGACGTTCTCTATACCGTTGGAAAGATCAGAAAATTTTCTACAACTTCCATGATGATCACTTCTCCCGATTCGGAAGTTAAATTAACCAAAAATAGACACGAACAGAAACTGTCCAAACTGCCAGACTGTGCAGAAACTTCAATTTGCAACAGTTACATCTCTCAAACCATAATGGATATTAACTTGATTCTTGTGGCAATGAAAAGGTCTGGAAGTCTACTGTTCCCCATTAAATTGTCATAATTTTTGAAGTTACGAAATTAATTAAGAATAATTAACAAGACAGAGAGGTCTGGAAAACAGATTTGGTGAAACACAGATTTAACCAAAACAACTATTGCTTCAATAATTCCCAGATCTTAGACCCTAACTAAGAGAGTTGTAATCATGCCCACAATTCTCAGCACTCATTACAAAGAGCCAAATCACAAATATTTCATAAGAACAAAGCAACTAACACATAGAGTTTCATACGCACACAAGACTCGACTCGACCCAACTTAGCGCTACAAGCGTCTCTTATTGCTAAGGGAATTTCCTAACCCTATGGAGCGGAATCCTTGAATGGTGGAGGTGTGGGAATCTCCTGGAATAGCTTTGGTTGGTTGAGTCTTTCTCGATATCCATCAATCTCTCGATCTGCTTGTGCGTTGGCACTCTTGGCTCTTGCCAAATCGCGTTCCAAACCATGGACTCTTCCCAGAAGTGCCCAAGACAATCTTGCTAGAGCTCTAAGAGCGGGCTGATCCACTTCGGGCATAGTCATGGCGACATCACCTTCTTTAGTCACCACGCGAGGGTAGAATCTATGGACATCTCCTTCCATATCTTCATAGCGGCGACCATGGTAGTAGAGGTAGGCATGAGTAGCGGCATCTTCCATGCTCTCTTCCACGGTTCTACGTGGAGCGGCGCTTTTGTGAACAGATTCCGTCTTGTAGGCTCTATGCTGTGCATCCCAAACCTTGATATTCAACTCTGTGGTCCAGTAGGTGTCTCGTAGAGGATGCGTGTGCTCCATGCTATAGTAGTTGAGAGTAGGTTGCAGGTCAGCGTAGTAGAGGGTCAGCATGTTAACGAGCGTTGTGTGGAAAAATGCATCTTCTTCTGGATACTTAGTATATTCCTCCTGGATCCATCCCATCCTCCTGGGCGGTTCACCTCTGGCGGGGGCTTCGGGTGCGGATGGTGCAACAGGCGGTGGAGGTGACGGAATAGCAGGCGTTGGCGACAGAAGGATCTCTTCAACATCTTCCATGTACATAGCTTCCTCTTCACTTTCATTTTCCGGGGTGATCACCACGTCGTCTTCAGCTGGAATGTCCAAAGCTCGCGGTGGGTAGTAGCCTCCGGTGCTCATGCGTGCAGTTTTGCGACCACGAACCATCTTCTCCAATATAGATCAAGACAAAGTTAGATTTAGAATAGACTGAATATTTTTATAATGGAATAAGGGTAAGAGAAGCTTAAAAATTTTAGCAGTTAGCAAGTTAAGGTGGAAACCATGAATGAGGTGAGAAAAACATCTCTAGAATTTCTAGGTTTGCGTCCTACGGTCAACCTATGCTCCGATACCAATCTGTCACACCCAATTTTAAGGATAAAATTGAATGAACCAACTTATGTGCGCCCAGAGATCAATCACACACATAAGCGACAAATTACATAGTACCATCACAAGGTTCAATATATAACGAATAATATCACAGAGTCTTTACATAATAGCAGCGGTCTAATAAATATAATCTCTCGCGGAAGCTCCAATTCACAGGAAAATAGTTGACTGGTGAACCACAATCCTAGTAATCCTCAGAAGAATCATCATAGTCATCTGTTACCCATCCGGGATTTTTATCCAAATATGAAAATAAAGCAAGCGTAAGTACATGTCGTACTCAACAAGAATAACATGGGTTTATGAGGCTCAAATAAGGCTTGACACTAGTCGACAGCGGTTGCTTTTAGTTGATCACATTTTAGCAATTTGAGTAGTAGCAATAGAATATACCAAGGAAATAAGATTCGCATGATCATATAAACATGATAATTAATATGGAATAAACTTCAATAGAAACTCCCAAATAAATCAATATTAAATTAGTTAAGTTCCTGTAAGACGTCCAAGGCCGCTCGTGACCGTGAGCGCGGCTGATATATCAGTTTTACACTCTGCAGAGGTTGCACACTTTCACCATGAGTCGTGATTCCCATATGCCAAGGGTCATGACTCCCATGTCACCTCACCAAGGAAGTGCGGCAGGGTACACTATGAAGTCTTTCAAAAGCCTTCCTAACATGCCACTAATCAATCCGGGCGCAATGGCAAGGGGTGGTAGAGCCCTCCTTCTAGTGGCACACACACGCAGCAGTACACACAAAGACAGGAGCCGCAAAACAACCAGCTCGGCAAGGAACCTTTCAAGATTAACAACATAATAGCAAGTAACTTCATACTTGACTAAAGTCAGAGCCATATGACCCTCATGGTTGCGCTGTAAGTCCCGGTGTCATACTTACAGATAAGTCCTTAGTCCATGTTGCTAAAAAGCATCTTTTAATCTTTATCTCATAATTAATTAATCAAGTTCATAAGATCATGGCATCATCAAGCGCTAGCATCACTACTCAAATGCAATCTCATAGGTAACAAGGATCAAGTGATCAAAACTTAGGAATAAATACTATGGTTGCCAAGGTAGACACATGCATCATGAATTTAGTGATTAAGGTGAATAGGCAACAAGGATGGTCCATGCTATACTTGCCTTGATCAAAGTGCTCTGGAGAACTTGGATCCTCCGTGTACTCTTGATCACCAACGTATTGCTCACCGTCTGAACTCGATCATAAAATCATCACACAATCATCGAGGCAAACATACACGAAGCAAACAAGACCTATATTAGAAACAGTACACCAACAGTGGAAAAACAGATTGAAAAGTGTATAAAAATAATCTACACGTAGCTACGATTCCAACGATATAAAGATCACGAAAATCGGAGTTCAAACGGAGAGGTTATGAAATAAACAAGTTTTACTTTAATAAAATAATAGATTAAATCTAATCTTGAATTTTAAAAGTTGAAAACATGACTAACAGTAGCATCATTAGATAGATTACGAAATTACGAATCTAACGAGACTTGAACGAATTAAATCGGAGCTAAAACGAATAAAATATGGCCGAAATAAACTGATTGACAAATCTGTAAATATTGAAAACGCCTTTTGAATTAAAACCGAGGAAATACGTTCTCTAAATAGGAAAGCGTAATCTGAGAAATACGCCAAAGGATCGCGGGTTAGAACATTAAAAAGCTCAGGGGCTCTTTTGCAAAAGTGCCGGCCGAAAGGGTATCTCTCACTGTGAGCCGTTGGATCGGCCGTGGACGGCGCAGGTGGATCGGGAAAAGAGGGGCGGCTCTGGTCGCCGGAGTCGGGCGGCGCCCGGCCGATTCCTCGCCGGCAAGATGGCCGAGGACGGCGTTTTCGGGGCTAGGAAGCTCGGCACACCTCGGGATCTGGTCGGGAAGCAAGAGGAGGTCAAGCCGAACCTATCTATGGTCTCGGTTGCCACGGAGGTAGCTCGGGGAGGGTGCGGCGAGCTAGGTGGCGGAACTATGGCGGCGGCGAAGCTCGGCATCATGGCTATAGGGCACGAAACCGAGGGAGAAGGGGTCGGGAAGGTTCCAGACCTTGCTGCGAAGCTTGGAGTACAACCAATTTCGACGGAGAAGTCTTCCCGAGGAGAAATCGACGGCGGCGGCGGAGCTCGGGGCGACGGCGGAGCTCGGGGCGGCGGCTAGGGCAAGATTGGAGGGCGTGGCTTGCTCGGGAACTTGTGGGGAGGGACGGCAGTGCTCGGCCGACCTATATAGGGGCGCGAGGGAGGCGTAGGATATCCGGACTTCGGGAGATTCGGTGGTTAGGATACGGTCGGAGGCGGCAGTCGTGCTCGGTTCGGGCTCTGTCCGGAGGAAGGTGACGGCGCTGTGCCGTGGCCCGACGCGTCAGTGCCAGTAGGAGGGAAGGGGCGAGGGTCGCGGCTTCCTTTTATGGGCCGGTGGAGGCGTGCTCTGGACGGACTCGTCCGAAAATTTCGGCGGCGGTAAGTTGGACATCGAGTCCTGCTCGGACTCCAGAGGAAGGAAGGGGACGACTCTGAGCAGCAGGCCCCGCATGGCAGCCAAAGGAAAAGGGCGCCTGCGCGAGGAAGTTAGGCCGGACTGTGTGTTTTTATTATAAAAATTTAGTGAACCTGTAGCAACGCACGGGCACGCTACCTAGTATATATATATATATATATATATATATATATATATATATATATATATATATACATGTACCCTCATATATAGGTGTAGGCTATATTTATGTATGTGGATTGGTTTAGCTCATCACTCTTAAATCCAAAGTAAAATCCAAATATGCATTATGAGTCAATTAGAAAGTACTTCAACTTCTCGTAAATATACTATGAATATTTGGTTTGTCTCTCGTATCAAGGATTAATATCTACTTTATTATATGCATGCTCACAATTATGAAGTTATTTTTGGAAAAAAAATTGATGGTTGGTATTTTTGGTGTTTAGGATTTTCAGGGTTGTTACAAGAGGTCAACGCTGCTGGTCTGAGGAGGATGGGGGCTGGGGAGAGTGGTCTGCAAATTGATCATTAGCCAACTAATTATGTGGTTAAGCGTTGTTTATACATGCCTTTTTTTTACCATTTTTTTATGCAGATCGATGACGGTCTGCAAATTGTTAATTGTATTATCGGGGGCGAAACGGGTAGGTCACATGGACCAGAGAGGAAACAGGAAAGAGACAAAAACAAAGAGGAAATAGACAAAGTCCTGTAAACCGAAAGAATTCATGTCTAAGCGTACTAGCAGTTCGCATGGTTAAGCTTAGGGCTAGTAGAAAGGAGCAGCTAGTGTCATTAGCCCACTAATCATGTGGTTCAGCGTTGTTTATACATGGCTTTTTTTTCAATATTTTGTGAGTTTAAGAGGGATTGAATTGTTGCAACGTGGTTGGTGATCGGTCGGGTCTTGCCTATTTTGAAAAGGGTACAACGTCAAATGGGACGTGCGGCGCCGGACGCGCGAGCATAGACCAACTCGTCCGCCACCTTGCCTAAAGCTGTAGTACAGTTGTAGTACCATGCGTTCCATGTTTTTTAAAGTTTAAAAAGTTATAACTCATAAACTAAATAGCATAATTAAAATTCGATTGCACCATCGTGTTCCTTACAATAAATTCTTCAAAATAAGATCTCACATGAATATATTTTGATAATTTTTTTCAACATTCCTAATATACTTTTGCAACATTCATACAAAATATCTGCAACATAATTCCAAAACTACTGAAACATTGGATACGTACTTTTACAACATGGATGTTTCACCCTGCTATAAAACAAATAAGGAGTTAAAGGAAGATGAGCATGTGGGCTTAGGGACGATCACGGTTGCTGGGAAAATGTCGCGTGGGCTGAGACAGAGAATGATCGCCGCCAATGACGGACCTCCTAATCCGACCATTGGGCATGAAACATGCATCTAAAACACTCTAGAATACTATATTTAATTTTGAAACATCCAAATACAAGCAATTGCAACATATATATGAAACTACTGAAACAATCGAAATAACTGCATGAAATACTTGAAAAAAAACACATGAAAAACACTTGAAAATTATTTTACAAATATATGCAACATTCAAATACAACAATTGCAACAATACATGTGAAACATATAAAATATCCAGATAAACACTTGCAAAAATTCATTTTCAAGAACAAGATAAAACATTAGAAACGTACTCTTAGAACATACGTAAAAAAAAGATGAAACATTTTTAATAACGCTTGCAATATCCATCTAAAACCATTGTAACATATGCAACATTCTCGATCTACGTTTAGGACATAAATACAAAGAAATAAAAAATATACAAATATTTTGAAATAAAAAGATAAGAAAATAAAAAATAAAAATAATGAAAATGAAAATGAAAAAATGAAAATAAAAAAACGTACAGCGCGGGAGCGAACAGCCTGAGCGCGGGGGACGCGCGCGTAGGAGGTGAAAAAAAGGAAAAATAAAAAAGCGCGGGGGCGCGAAAGGGACGCGTGCGCGTTGTGCTGCGTCCGGTGCGCGGTGTGTTGCATCTGAAAATACTGGTAACATATGCAACATTGTCAATATACTATTACAAGATACATATGAAGAAATAAGAAAAATATAAATGTTAAAAAAAACAAAATATAAGGAAAAATAGAAAAAAAAGAAAAAATAAAAAAAGAAAGGAAAAAAGAAAAAAAGAAAAAGGAAAAGAAATAAAAACAAAAACAAAAAAGGAAAAGAAAAAAACACCGCACCGGGGGTGGCCGACTGGCCGGGCGGGCAGCACGCAGCGGGGGGTCATGCGCGTGGTAGCTGCGTCCGGCGGCCGGACCCAATCATTACCGTTTTGAAAAAAAATGAGGAAAAATGATGGAGTGGTTGAACTTTAGACAAGAGGCATGTATATTTGCTGAATTTAAATTTAGATCCTTTCTCTGTCTTGTCTCAAAGCAAAATGAACTATTGGATTAGTTAAAATGAATCTGTAGCGTTGGTGAGAAGAGAAAGAAAGGAAAGAAAGGAATGAGGAGAAGAGTTTGGGTCCGAGATGGATCAGGGGCTCTCCACGAAATTTCCCATGGGGAGATTTAGGCACAAATGAGGTATTTTTTGATTTTTTTTTCCTTCTTCGTTTAAGAATAAAGTTTACACCAGGGCTGTATATGAAATATATATTGACATGATTACTGACCGCAGGTTAGTTTCCTAAAATTGGAGGTCTCTTATATAAAAAAGACAAAGACACACATCGCAACGTCAAGGAGACACCAATGCCTTGACTCCTCTCTCTTTTCTTTAAGAATTATATATTATATATTAGATAATAGTTGGGTACATCAATACGTTATAAATACTCTAGATTACACTACATAGATCTAGAAATTGAATTTGATCTAAATTGTACCCGCGTTGTAAATAGCTCTAAATCTCAAACCAAATCTTTTTTATGCTTTGTTTGAATGGCCGTACAGGTAAACACTCAGTAACAGATCTGAGAATAAATGTCCAACGAACAACAGCCAACGTGGCGGAGTTGATAAACTTCTTTCTTGTGTCTTCCCTCTTTTTTTTCTGCCACTAAAGAATGAGAAAGACTGATCTGAAAATTGTTCTTCCTAGTTCTTCATCGTGGCCAGATCTAGCCATAACAAAACAGAGAAAATACCGAAGAAAATTATTCCATGACGACAACATCATCTCCACCTTGATGTCGCCGTCCGGAAATAAAAGTATCCATATTGTCATGCCGATGAAGTTGCTGACGCCGTAGAAGTCGCTCTCATCTTCAACAGATCCGTGCGAGCATACACAATGCAAGGTGGTTTTAAGAGCAGTGATGTGAGATTAGATGAAACTTTGTGAATAGTCACTTCTCTCAGCTAACTCAATATTTTATAGGCTTCCAAAACAAAGTTATTACAAGCTGAGATTTTAGATGAAACTAAAAAGTGGTGCTTTCTATAAGATCAAGCATTGGTATGTGGGGTAAAGTAGCCATAAGATCGAGCATTAGTAAACGGGTAATTAAAGCACGAGGACTGTATCGTTTTTGCTAAGCGTGGGGCAGCAATCATCACCACCTTAGTTTGTGGTAGCAAGGACGAGGAAACTTGTTGCAATGAGCTGGATCTTTGTATCCACACACTATTTTACATCAATCATACATCAGATCCAATCTAATCCCGTTGCCACCACTTTGGAATTATTCATGGTAAACTTACAGAACATTTAAATTCAAATGTAACCTTAGACAGATAGCTCTCACTGTGCATGCATCGTCCGGACGTGCGCCAATTGTCCGGACGCCCAGTGTTCCCAGTGTCTGGATCAACTTTACTACCGCTCGCTCACTGGGTGTTAGCGTCCGGACACGCACCAATGGTACGGACCAACGTGCCACCAGCGTCGGGACCTCCATTTTCATTATTTTTGAACTCTTTTATTTACCCTTCTCTCATGTGCCGACACTAAAGTGTTTCACTCACTTGTGCATGTGGGCATAGTTAGTTCACTCTAGGTCCTCATGCGTATGCAAGAGTCACATGATCTAGAGGAACCGCAACTACCGTGATTTTCTCTCTTCATTGTACGGCTATCTATCATAAATGTGATCACATCACTCTTTATAGTGTATTGATCACCAAACCAAAAGGCTCCTATTGCTTATATATACCTTTGCCTTGAGCTTTTTATTTTTCTATTTCTTCTTTTCTAATTGTGGAGCACTTGATCACCATCACTTGGCTTTGGACCATCCTAACTTATCTACACACTTAAGTATAGGATTAGTCCAATAAATTTTATCAATTAGCAAAACGAAACTAGGGCTTATCATTGCGCACACATTCTACATCATCGCGAACGCGATAGCCGACGTCAGAGAAGCCATACCTGCCAAGCGCATTGAGGGTAGACCACTTGCTGTAGTTGGCCTAGTAACATAACACCCTGGGCATACAAGGCGGCGCAGGCCTCGGGAGGTAAATCGGGCAGGCTCAGCATGGTCCTGAGTGGGACTTGGGCCGTGCTGTGACTACAAGGCCGACACAGGCCGGCCCATAGTCATAGGGTTCGGTGGGGTCGAAGCCGCGAACCACGTACCAAATCCCGGTTCGGGAACAGGATCGGTCGCCGTCCCATTTTTGTACGGGTGGCGCACCCATTGCAGCGTGGTATTCAAGAAGTGACGAGTTCCAATACTAGATGGGTCGTGCACCCATCACAGTATGGGTTGAAGAAGGGAAGATTCCCAATCGTACATGCGTCGCGGCCCCATTGCTGCAAGGTTCGAAGACGGCGAGATGCTTACGGATCAGGATTCGGGAGGTTGTCGCCAACTCGCCGCTGGCCGTCGATGGTCAGGTCGTCAGGAGTCAGGATGGAGGCAGCATCAAATCGAGACTGGGGCGCTCGCTGGCGGCTGGACGGCCGCCGCACCGGGATCTCCATCGGTGGCATCGATACGACGCCGGGGGCGCTCGCTGGACCGCCGGACAGAGGGAATCCCATCGATGGCTCGAGGCGTCGTTGGTCGTCGCGTCGAACATCGCCGCGCGATTCCTGCCCGCCTCTGCCAGCGGCGACTCGCATGAGCACAGGCACAGCACAGGCCCGGAATGTTTTTCCTAAGGTTAATGAGATAATAATTATTAACCGGTGGAGCAAAATGAGAGCAGGGGAAGGCTAGCATGACTACTGCAAGAGATAGCAGGGCTTGGTATTAGTCTGACTGAATATGTTCGTCATGCAGTCCTCGAATCTCCCTCGGTCCCATCTATTCTCCTGCACTATATCCTTTCTGGTTCTGGGCCACGCACGCTTACATGGTCCCAGATACCAACGCTATATCCTTTCTGGGCAAAGAAGTCCTTCAACGCTCATGTTCAGTCTCCCGCACTTCTTCAGAAGCAGCAGCAAAAGCTACAGAAGTACTTAATTAGATACACAACTAATAGCAGTTATGTCATTTTAGAATATTAATAGAGGGCATACATCCAGTGGAATACAACGAGTCTGCTCTGCAGATTATTACACACAAAGAGCAAGCAAGCACACAAGGGTACAATTATACAAATTGATAACAAAGCAGTTCTCACGACAGGGGATACATGCAATTGAACAGAGTGATGATTGAGAAGGGAGGATGCCGACGAAGATGTGCAGGAACAGGGGCTGTCCTGTCGTGGATTGTCGACGATGACGAGGCTTATGGCGACATGAAGGCAGATTAAGACTGCGAGATCTCTATTGGTCTGGAAACGTAGAACATTTGCAGCACAGGGCGATTCGTGTGATTCTCCACTTCCTCTCGTAGCATATCTTGCTTCCCCAAATGACTGAAATCAATAGAAATCTCCTTGAGTTTCGGAAGGTGGTTGATACCATTGATTCCTGTTGTCAAATTGCAGCCCCTGATGTCTATTGTTTCCATGTTTGGCGAGGTGCTCTGCTCAAAGGTCACCTCCGCCAGTGCCATTTCATAAGGATGCCGTATGAGCAAGATCCTGAGCTTTGGGAATCCATGCTTGCGGAACACTAACTTCTCTGCATTGAATGCATCATCTCTAAGACGAAGTTGGACCAGGTTGGGCAGTTTAGCCAAGGCCTCCAATTCTTTGAGCTGACAATACTTTAAGTCAACCGTCACCAATTTCTCACATTCACTAACCCAATCAGGTATCTTCTGAAGAAGCCCCTTCAACTTGAGACGCTCAAGAGAAGGGAGAGGGGATGTAAAAGAAACCACCATATCCAGCAACTCAATTGTTTTATACCTCTCCTTAGTACTGACATTGAGAGAACGGAGGGAGGACAGTTCTGTCACAGCCTTACAGAATGCCTTGCAGTTTTTCTTAGAGGCTCCTCTCCCTCTCACAACTATCTTCCTCAGCTGAGTTAGTTCCCCAAGCTCCTTGATTGCTTTCCGACTTGTTCGCTTGATATCCACTTTCTCTAGTATTTGTAGCTCCTTTAATTTTCCCACTCCTCTAGGCAACTTAATGCCAGATGAGTTAGACCAACAGCTGGACAAAGCCATGTGCAGCTCAGGCAAATCCCAGTCAAATTCATGACCAGTCTTGCTACATCGAAGCCTGCGAAGGTTATGGAGCTTAGTGATTTCTGCTGGTAGGGTCAAAATATTTGATCTTTGTATGTGTAGAGTCTGCAAGACTAGCAGATTGCCTATAGACCTGGGAAGTGCATAAATATAAGAACGTGGAAAATGCAGGTACTTTAAGTGTACCAACAACCCAATATGTTTTATATCTTGTTGAATTGCCACCATCGAAGCATTTTTTAGATCCAGAATCCGCAACATCTTGAATTTCGACTGTAAGGATGTTAGCACCGGAGGCTCATTGAACACAGTTAAAGACCTGACACAGCTTAAATCCATGGCAGTGTTTAGTTTCCTGCTAGAAACACATGATAAATGTCGGATGCCGACTGCTGTTGATATGTTGGAGGTGTGATCTCCATGTATGAATGCATAGTTCTCCTGCCTAGAGATTGACACTGTAATATCATGTACAATGTCATGAATTTTGCATGTTTTCACTTTCCCAAGATTATCTAACTTAGATGGTTGAATCATGCACCGTCTGATGAGCTCATAGAAGTAAGTTTCAGCAACTTCTTCAAGTGTTCTTGTAGTTTTGTCATCTCCTACCAACCCTTCAGCTACCCACCTATTCACTAGGTGTGTTCTTTCAATCTCAAAATCTTCGGGAAAGATACTGAGATGCAGGAAGCAATGCTTGAGATGCCAAGGGAGGTGGTTGTAACTAAGGCTGACCACTTTCCTTAGCGCATCAAGGCTTGGATTGGTTGCAAGATCCCAGGGGAGTTGCTTGTATATACTCTCCCACTCCCCTATGCCCTTATTGGCAAGTAGGGCTCCAATTGTTAGAATGGCAAGTGGTAGTCCACCACATTTGCTCAGTATTTTTTCAACTATTCCTTTGGTTTTATCATCTTTCTCTAGGTCATTAATGCTTCTATTTGTCTGTTGCAAAAACAAGGTTCTAGCCTCTTCTTTCCCTAGGAATCCAGGTTGGTGGATGTGTGGTGGGGGACTACAGTATTCAGCTAATTCGTGATTCCTTGTAGTCACTACCACACAACTATCATGCTTACCACTATATTGGAAAACAACCTTAATGCGATTCCATGCATCAGTGGTCCAAACATCATCCAAAACAATAAGGTACCTTGATTCCTTAAGTCTTTTGGATATGTAGTCTGCGAGATGTTCCAGTACCTGCTGCCCTTGATGATCTTCTAAGAGCATGTGCAACGACTCAGCTCCGAAGAGTTGCTTCACCATCTCCTTAAAAACCTCCTTTTGATCAAATGACTGTGACACTGTGATCCAAGCACGGGTGCCGAACATGCCACTGAGATCCTTGCTATCAAACACCTTCTTCGTGAGAGCTGTCTTGCCAATTCCACCCATCCCAACAAGGGATACCACTCTTGGACCAGCATTGGAGGTTTCCTCAGATTTGCCTATTAATTCCATTAGTTTCTTCTTCGGCTCATCCAAACCAACAAGCTGGGCTTCCTCAACATTTAGGGCTGTGAAATTCCTAGTGAACTCTGTGTCACCTATCACATTACTGGAGGTGGATGGTGTGAGCTTGATTGCATTGTACCTCATGTTCCTCTGGCTCACCTCCTGGACTCTTAGTTTGAGACTACGTATCTGGACAGCAATGTGATGACGCTCTTGCATGCAGAGAATTTGCCGCAGGAGGCTCTTGTGCTTGACCAAAATCATGAACTCCTCCAGGATGTCTTCAGTGTCATAGGCCAAATCACGGATCAGCTCCGAATACGCCTTCAACACCCCAATGTTCTCACGTGCTCCAGCAGCTGCCCTGAGGAAGGCTTGCATCATCTTTAGCTCATCGGTGATGAACCTACAATGAACAGGATAAATAAATATTCACCCCATTCATTTTAAATATAACAAGTTCATCAACTCTTTCTTGCACCGACTAGAATCTTAGAAGACAAAGCATAGGTTATTCTTTAGTACCTCTAACTAATAAAAATTGGTAGTTTTTCTCTTTCTTGATTTTCTAACACAACAATCATAATAGATACTATGCTCTCTTTTTCTAATTGTGACAAACTTATTAGTTAGGGCATGTACAGTACGAGGCTTGAGCCGTCTGTGTGTTCCGTCTTTTTTCAGAAGACACCCTCGTGACTCTAGGGACGGGCAAGTCCGTCGTCTCGTGAGACAACGACTATGGCTCATGCTCCTAGGCTAAGTCGCCGATGGAAAGACGTATCAGCGTCGTCGTCTCCGAGCGATGAGGCACAGATCAGGTTATGCACGCGGGGGAATCCAATATTCCGCGCCAAAATCCCCCACCCACTCAGCATACTTTCTTCACCGTCGTTCTTCTTTGGCGCCATTGTCGAGCCTAGGAGCGCGATGGCGGCAAGGCATGATGCCCAAGGGCTTTGCAGTGGTGCGAGCATCAACACGGCGCGGCCGTCCGAGTACGCGGCGGCGGTGCGGCCGTTTGAGGCTTGTTCCCAGTGCCTCGTCCTTGTGCAGCGGTAGCACATAAGGCCGTTCCTAGCACCTGGTCCTCTATTAGATTTGTTCAAAGTTGTTTTAGATGTTTGTCCTCGATCTCAGTTTTGAGCTTCTTTTTATGCATGTCGGACAGATTTAAAAGTGCCTTGAGGGCTGGTGAGTCCGAGTGGCTCCTTGAGCCAGCCCTCAGGCCAGCGACCCGGGTTCGAGCCCCGGCGTTGGCACCGGGAGGCCCCTCCGATGGCCTTCCTTGTGAAAAAAAAAGATTTAAAAGTGCCTAGTGTTTACATAGATAGTAGATGATTCTTTGCTTGCAGCTGTAGTTTACTCATCTGCAGTATATTCAGACTGCATTACTGATCTGAAGTGATCTACATTATATTCAGACTGCATTACTGCACTGGTTGAGTTCAGTTGCTACAAGATGTGCTACTAATGTCTGATCTCTGAAGCTAGGAGTGTAGTTTAGCAAAAAGGATTGGTCTTTGGCTGTATCTGTGGATTTGGTGCTTGCCTGGACTAACCTTGGATTTCTAGAATTTGTACTATTTGTATTCATGTTTCTAAAAAAATACTATAATCATGTTTATCTATGCTTGATCTATTTTCTCTTAAAATAGAAATGCAATGATATACAAAATAGTGACAACTGATCATAACTACATACAATATTACATAACTTACATACAAATAAAGAGACAGTGCATTGTATGAGTTTTCCATTTAGCTGTCTCTGTTTAGATTTCAAAATCTTACAGACAACCTCCTGTCTGTGGGCTGAACATGCCCTTACTGATCCATATATACATATGTTTATCCATATCCATAGTTTTCTTTCCTTTGCATGGCACCTTTGTTGAAATCTTATCTTATACTATGGTGCCTCTTTTGCATCCCATATCCCATGGCATAATGAATCTAAATTTTGATCTTCAAATTCTAATCTAGTTAACTTCAAACTATTCTGATTATTGTATCTTTTATTAAATCCCCTCTTATACTTTTAAAAATAATGATTTTAGGTCATAGACTACACTCATACGATAGCATCAATAGTCATTTTAAACCTACACCATGTTGCTCAAAATTGGTGGTAGATCTTGAAGTGAGATCTAAGATGCTGTAGCAGTGCAAACCTCAAGAGGATATTAATATTTAAGTCTTATAATGCCTATTTATTTGAAAGAATCTCAACCTCTAGGAAGATATAGCAACATGTGGTTTGCACTAACCTCCCACACTTCTCAAAACATTTGAATTTCTTGTCAAAGAAATATAAGTGCAGTAATAGGCTACCAATATAGAGATGTCAAATATTTTAGTTAACTTGTATATCTAAAGTAACAACTTATAAAAATTATATATCATTTTTAGTAATAACTTATATAAATATATCTAAAGTAACAACTTATACAAATTATATGTCATTGTTTTTAATATATTTTAAAATGATTTTTTAGTACCATTGGTATATGAATCGTTCAAAAAATAGTTTTGTTATTGGTAAGATAAAATATTATATCTAAATAATATTATATACATGGGTGCTTTATGGTTATTTAAACATTTTTAATAGAAGGTGTGGGTAATTTAGGTGTAAATTTGAGTGGGCATTTTAGTTTTTAATAATAATTTAAGTGATAACTTAGATATAAATTTAACGGGTTATGTAGATTGTCTATCATAAATTCATGATAGCAGGTGGGTAATTAGATGCAAATTTATATTTACTTTATATCATGTTTCTTGATGGCATAAGTGGACAATTTAAATATGGATTCATGTGTTAATTTAAGTTGTTTTACATAATCATAGGTAGACAACTATTTAGAAATTTAAATAGATCTAATGCTATTATTACTAATGTTATTTATAGTCTACTCAATTGATCGCAAGATATATTTTTATTTTTAAGACTTTTTTATTTGTCATTTCTTGTAAAGGGTCTCATTAGGATAATTGTTGCCTCTGCTAGGGACCTGTAACTATAATATCTAGAATTTATCCTTTTCTTCTAGTGTGTTATATATTTAGTTGAAACCTAAGTTTAAGTTATATTAACCTTTGTTGTATTCCTCACTCAGACGTCATAAATTTATTTTTAGATTTCAACTTTTAGTCTAATTATTGAAATTTTAATCCACACGTGAAGTTGTAACTCTAGTATTTATTGTTTTTTTATTCAAATTTTTATTTTTATTTTATTAAGAAAAGATTCTAGGTCCTAGGCTACTTCTTCTTAGCTCTTACATTGGTGTAAATATCATTTTAGCTTGTGAAATGGCATCCAGTCATGTTGAATTTGTTATATCAAAGAATTATACATGTTCTAGTCTTGTTTTATAAAATATAGAGTGCCTCAAATTAAATTACAAAATTTATATGACACAATGATTTAGTCAATTTAAAATAACAACTTGGGTAATTTATTGTCATGGAGTATTAATATAACTTAACGTGGATTGGCAGCGGCAGTCCTATATGGTTTGTTAAGAAAATATTTTTCCATGCTTCATGAGCAATTAAAATAAATATGTATCACAATATCTACATGTTTACTTCGGCTCCATAGTGGAACACAGTATATGTTACGTTTAACTTTGCAGTGATAGATATATAACATACCTTATTGATATTGAACTATTTTTAATAGCATATATTAGTATTTACATGTTATTTGATAAGTTTTTTCTTTATATTTGTAATAATTAAGGTGTTCCTTATATTTTCTTTCATGATGATATAATTTGAATGCAAATTTAAGGGTTACTTGCATTACCATTCACAATGGAAGAGATGGATTAGGAGTGATTTTAAACGATCATTCATATAATAGAAGAGGCGGATATTTTGGATTTAAATTTAGAGGGCCATTTTAATCATTTTTTGTAACAGTAGAGGTGGGTAATTTAGATGTAGATTTATCAAGTTGTTCCAAATTATCTTTCAAAATGGTAGACATGGGTTTTTTAGATACCAATTTAGGGGGTTATTTTGAATTATCTTTCATAATGATAAAATAAGTAATTTAGATGCAAAATTAAGTGGCGTTTTATGTATTTTTTATATTGGCAGAGCAATAGCTATTGATTGGTGATGATGGTTAAGTCTACCAAATTAAAGACAATGGATGATTATGATTGCGAGGATTTCTAGAATTTATCTTTCTAGCATTTCTAGTGAGAGTCAACGTTCAGGTGCTATTGAGGCCTCTAATTAGTAATAGTCAGACTCATGTCATTCTAAGTATGCACGAGATTTTTAGGTAATCTTTTTAAAGCATGACATATGTTCCAGCGAATCTGACTAATATGTTGGCAATTCCAGAGAATATTTTTACATTTAGACAAAAATGAACTATGTAATCACCATACAATATGTACATGTAAACCACAAGTTCACTAAACTAAAATTATGGGGCAGTAAACTTGTAAAAAAAAGAACTACTCGGCATAAAAGTACTCATAAGGCCACAGATGGACTTATACATATTTTGGATGCATGGACGAATAAAATAGATATTTCAACCACATATAACATAGGGGAAATCCCTTGACTGCCATCAAAATCTATATCAATTCCTTATCTGCCGTTAGAAAATAGAAGATCTCTTTACTGCCATTAGTTTAAATTTTGCATCCCCTATGTGCCATTACCGTCACATGCACGTTAGATAGCAGTTAAGTGACACTGAAACAGACAGAGTTGCCCTACTGATGCAATAAAGTAATTTTACCTACCTTTCACTGACATTACATGTATGTCTAAGATTTCTTTTGCGTATTGTCAAATACAACTAGAGCTATTCACTACTACAAAAATGATTTTAGATGGCGGTGCCAAAACATTATTCGAGGCGGACATAAAAATAACCGTCTCCAAAAATATTTACGGAGGCGGTCAGAAAATAATCGTCTCCATAAATTGATTAATGGAGGCGGGCCACATAACGCGTCTATCTTGGTTAATCATGAGGCGAGCACTTGAAGCCAACCGCCTCGGTTAATCAACTATTTTCGGAGGCGGTCATTATAAACGTCCACCTCAGTTAATCAATTATTTACGAAGGCGGGCATCTACAAAAAAAAATTCATAACTTTTTTATATGAACTCGGATAAAGACAAACTTTATATCAAAATTATAGCACTCGACGAGATCTACAATTTCGTAGTTGAGAAGTTTTTGTATTGAAACTTTGTAGTGATTCGTCTTTCACGTTTACCAAAAAACAAGCGAATGTCCCTTAAAAAAACAAGCGAATCACCTATAAACTCACCGGAACTTCTATTTCTTCTATATACTCCATCCGTATCAGATTAGAAGTTGTTTTTAGAAAAGATTTTGGTCAAACATTGAGAATATAAATCATGAATAACTTTTAAATTATTGAGTTTGGAAATATTTTTTTAAAATGTGAAGTCAAAGTCATACATTGGAAACCGTGTCGTTGTCCTAACCAACTTCTAAATCCGATACGAAGGGAGTAGTTGAGTTGTTTTTTGCGCACAAAAAATCTAGAGTTCTTTTGGAAGAATATTTTTACTTATATTAATTTTAAATAAAATATATGTTTTCTTGTGGATCAGAATCCGATCTAGGAAACTAACGGTCTTATAAAATGATTTTGATTCATCATCCGAAACGTTAATTCTAAAAATATGAATCCGAAACGTACTGCATTCTAACAAGGCGATGACTGGGAGCTACTTCTGTCCTGGCAAGCATACCACAAACATCTGCCTATTCACTTGAGCTGAAAATAAACGTTGGTTTTGGCTGAAACAGATTTGTTGTGAGAGAAAAATACTACTCGTAGACGGGTCACGGGTGAGGAGCTGCTGCATGCAGACGCCGAGAAGTTGTTGCAATCGCAAAGCCATGAGCTGAGTTTGTCCATGACGTATCTGGTGCGGGCGTCCCTGATATATTGGCCAAGCCCTGAGAAACAGAAGCAACAAGGTTGCAGAGCGGCGAGCAAGTGCTATCGGACGGAGTTTTAACGGCGTTAGCAAGTAATGGCACATAAGGGAAGACAAATCTATATCAATGGCAATGAAGGGAAACTATATTTTTGGATGGCAAATAAGGGATAGATATAGCTTTTAATGGCATTGAAGGGATTTACTCTATAACATATATACCATAAGTTTGTACCAAATTCAATGATGGTTGTGAATCCTACTGTCACTGATCAGAGACTTTTTCTAGCTTCCATGTTAATCCTCACATGGAATGGTAGAAAAAAAATACATCCTAGGAATTCTCTCTAAAAAAACAAACATTCATATGGACTCTAATCAAACAATAATAGTCACTTGCTCTATTGTGCTTCTAAATTATCCACATTTCTTATTATGTAACTAATCAAAAAATAAAGCTCTAATTAAATTTATTTTAACCTCGTTGGTATCATAGACTTGAATTTTAAAATACAAAGATGGCACTGTAGGAAAAATGAAAAAAGGCATCAACATAGAAAATTCATAATGAAAAATGAAAAAAAATAAAATGAGAAAAATCAACATGATAAATACTCCATTTATTTGAAATGGAGTGAGCATAACTGAATTTACTGCAACTTAATTGGCACCAATAATATAATCTCTCTTATGTTACGTTGCACATAACAATAGTAATACTAAAATAATTTCAAAAAGTCTAGTTGTACCGCTTCAATTTTATTATCCCAAAATCTAACACATCATATATTGATAGTAAGTGATGGTCAAGGATTATGAGATTATGGATTTTGAAACTTAATTATATACGTCTGCATCTCTCAAATAAAAGAAAAAGAAATATTAGAGGAAGCACCTGATATCGTCCTGCACCCCAAGTAATAGGCCCAACTCCTCTCTCGCCGCTGACGAGGCGACGCCGAGCGCGCTGCCCACCAGTGTGGTGGCCATTCCAAGCGCCGTCTCCGCCATGACGCCGCTCTCCCTGCAGCGGCTGCTTCGTCTTCACCACTCTCTCGAGATCTCCTGATCACTCTGTGGCATAGGCCTATCACCTATGAGGTGACGACGATATAGATGCAAGTCTGCAGGAGTGCACCTGCGTGTATATACGCGTGGTTACGTATAGGTGGGCTATCTTATCTAGCTGCAAAGATGAGAGATGTTCGCCTCCCCAGGTCTCCTTTAGCCTTTGCTCGCCCTTGAAGCAAAGCGAGAACCAGCTTATTCGCTCTTTGCCGTCGTCGATGAACATTCTGTTTCCTGAACCTTTGGCATGTCTTGATGTCTGAAAGATGGAAAGGCTGGCCATTGCTGCGCCGGAAGCTCAAGCTAAGCATCGATTCTTGCTCGCCGATCTCAAGGTAACCTTGGTCCCTCAGATCAGTAACAACGTTCGATCAGGCAGCATCTTGCAATGTGTGGGCATATAGGAACCTTTTTCGTAACGCCGTGTAAAAGCTAGAACCAATTTTATGACTGAATGATGCAGAACAACGTTTTCTTAAACTTATGGATAAAATGCCAACCCGGCAGAGTATTTCAGTTGGTTAGAATTTTTTTTCGAACTGCACGGTACCACGCATGGTGGAATTTGTATACCGGCTGAGTTCAGACGTTCTTGACTTATAACAGTATATTTCTAGATTTATTATAAAAGAAATGTCACTATTTTTTTAATGATTGGTGCTAGAGATGTGATCATCGATGATATATACCAGCTAATTGCTGAACGTGTGGAACAAAGAGTGAGCTGTCAAACCCATCATGAGCTTTGATGTGGAACAAACAGGTAAGCTGCAAATGTGCACAAAGTAACTCGTAAAAAACTGCTAATTCAGCTGCCGCAATATATGATGAATCATGAATGCAACATTGTTTGGAGCCGATTCCATGAGATTTCTGTTGAGCATTTAAGTTGAGAAACAAACCAGGTGGCACAAGAAAGCTATGCTTAGACTGTCTCCAACAACTGGAACCCAAACACAGGACGCATTAGCTGGTTTGGGTCACGAACAGCAGAAAGGTGCGTAATCCAAAACTTTCAATTTCCAACAGCGGACACAATCCTCCATGGAGCTCGCACCCATCCCAATCTCCGACGAGTCCACCGCCCTGGGCACCCTGTCTCGGTCGCTCCCATCCTCGACCGCGCGCCCTGCCTCCGCGACCGCTTCCTTGCACTCGCCGCCGAGCGCGCCCAGTTGAGGCCAGCAGCGACGGGGCTGTGGGAGCAGCAGCTGCGGCGGCTCGCCCCGGCGCCCCTGCACCACCTGTCCGTGCAGTAGCACCAGCACAGCCACAGCCACACCGAGGAAAGGCCCAGGGCAGCTTGGACCATCTTAACTTATCTACAAACTTGACTATAGGATTAGTCCAATAGATTTTATCAATTACCAAAAACAAAACTGGGGCTTTCAAGGACGGCGTGATCGTTGCGCACCCATTCTTCATCATCGCGATACCCGGCATTAGAGAAGCCATACCTGCCAAGCGCGTTGAGGAGGATAGACCACTTGCTGTAGTTGGCGTAGTAACACCCTGGGCATACAAGGTGGCGCAGGTTTCTTGGGCGGGCTCAGCATGGTCTTGAGGGGGACTGTGACAACAAGGCCGACAAGGGCTGGCCCTTGTGCTTTGTACTACTCCAGATTATGACCTCTACGCGCGTGAGATAGGTCCGGCCTATAGTCACAGGGTTCAGGATCGAAACCGCGAACCACGTACCCAAATCCCGGTTCGGGAATAGGATGGGTCGCCGTCCCATTTTTGTACGGGTGGCACACCCATTGCAGCTTGGTTCAACAAGGGACGAGTCACAATCCTAGATGGGTCGTGCACCCATAACAGTATAGGTTGAAGAAGGGAAGATTCCCAATTGTACATGGTCGCGGCCCCATTGGGGCGTTGTTAGCTTCCACCCGGGTGCGCAAAACCGCGTGCCGACCCTCCTTTCACGCGCAGTTCCTTTCACGCGCAGTTGCTCTGTTCCACATGGGGCCAATTTCACATACAGCCCACTCCCATCCGTCCGTTTTGCGCGCGCGGCCGCTCGCTTCCTCATGGGTCTCATTTTGCACACGGCCCACTCCCTCTCACCCGTTTTGCGCGCCGACCCTCCTTTCACGCGCAGTTGCTCTGTTCCACATGGGGCCAATTTCACATACAGCCCACTCCCATCCGTCCGTTTTGCGCGCGCGGCCGCTCGCTTCCTCATGGGTCTCATTTTGCACACGGCCCACTCCCTCTCACCCGTTTTGCGCGCCGACCCTCCTTTCACGCGCAGTTGCTCTGTTCCACATGGGCCCAATTTCACATACAGCCCACTCCCATCCGTCCGTTTTGCGCGCGCGGCCGCTCGCTTCCACACGGGTCTCATTTTGCGCACGGCCCACTCCCTCTCACCCGTTCTACGCGCGGGCTTCCCATATATAAAACAAAAGAAAAATAAAGCAAAACTTTGTCCATAGCTAAATTTGAACACATGACCTATTGCTTCAAACTTATGACTCACCACCACCACACCACATGCATGTCTATGTATAGAATATCATAGAAAATACGATAGAACATCAAAACATATGATAGAACATCAGAATATCACAGGACGTATGATAGAATATCAGAACATCATTGAACATACGATAGAACATCAGAACATCACAGAACACAGAAAATCTTTTTTTTTTCGCGATCGGGCCATTTATCCCTATTTCATTAAGAGGAGTAAAAACGATACAAAGTTTGCGCGGACACAAAGGCGAGCGGCCGTCGTGTCAGGCAGGAGCGGCCTATCTACTGGATACATTCTTTTTTAAATTACATAGCAGCAATATTTTGTGACCAGAGCGGTAAAGCGGGTCTAAGCGTGCTGAAGCCGGCGTCTACCTAAAGTTGCGCCTCGCCAACTATCGTCGTGTAAATGACCTGCGCTGTGGACTCCTCGCCTCTGAATGTCCGGCAGTTCCTCTCCTTCCATGTCGTCCAAGTGACGAGCAGCATCAAGGAGTCAAAAGAAGGCCGCGCCACGCGAGCAATCAGTGCACGCTGGCGCATCCACCAAGCTGCGATGTCCTCGGATCCTTCAGGCACCAGAGTTGATAGGCCAAGCGGCTGCAATAGCCTGAACCAAAGTTCTCTCACGATCACGCAACCCGAGGAAGAGGTGTTCGACTGTTTCTTGTTCCTGGCCGCACAGGGCGCAGCGGTCCTCATCTTGCAGACCATATCGTTTTCTCCGTTCTGCGGTCCATAGCTGATGGTGCAGGGCAAGTCAGAAGAAACAGAGCACAGCAAATCACGATAGAACATCAAAACATCACAGAATTAGAAAATTACTGAAAAATAGCAGAACATCACTGAACATACGATAGAACATCAGAACATCAAAATATACGATAGAACAACAAAAAATATGATAGAATATCAGAAATGCAAAAAAACAAAAAGATAAGAAAACAAAAAATAAGAAAACAAATAGAAGCAAGGGAAAGAAAAAACAAAATAAGAAAAGGAGAATAAAGGAATGAAAGGAAAGAGAAAAGGAAATAAAAATTGGAAATAGAGAAGGGAAAAAAGAATAAAAAAGAAAAATAAAAAAAAGCAAGGAAATGAGAAAAGAAATAAAATAAAATAAAAGAAACAATAAAAGGAATAAAATATGAAAAGAAAGAAATATAAAAGAGGAAAAAAGAAACTAAAAACGGAAACAGTGTAACTATGGTCACGTACGCAGGTTCCGCTCGCCAGTCCCGCGAACCCTCGCTCCTAGCGTGGGCCTGTGCTCTTTCGTGAGCTGCCTATCTCGACTCGCGAGCGCGTAGGCCACTGGCCTGCTCCTCCAGTTCTGGGGGCAGACTGCACCCGCGTGGCGGTCGGCGGACGCATCCGGTCCGACTCGTTGGCCCGGAAGAATTCCGGTCCCATTGCTGCAAGGTTCAAAGACGGCGAGATGCTTACGGATCGGGATTCGGGAGGTTGTCGCCAACTCGCCACTCTCCGGTGGTCCGGCCGTCAGGAGTCAGGATAGAGGCAGCATCAAATCGAGACTGGGGCGCTCGCTGGAGGCTGGACGGCCGGCGCACCGCCATCTCCGTCGAGCCAGGAGCGCTCGCTGGACGGCCACCGCACCTCGTCACCGTCGGACAGGGAATCCCATTGGTTGTCGCGTTGAACATCGCCTCGCGATTCCTGTCCGCCTCTGCCAACGGCAACTCGCATGAGCACAGGCACGGCATAGGCCCGGAATGTTTTTCCTAAGGTTAATGAGATAATAATTATTAACCGGTGGAGCAAAATGAATAATGCTCATCATGTCGTCCTCGAATCTCCCTCGGTCCCATCTATTCTCCTTCACAGCTGCACTATATCCTTTCTGGTTCTGGGCCACGCACGCTTATATCCTTTCTGGGCCAAGAAGTCCTTCAACGCTCATCTTCAGTCTCCCGCGCTTCTTCAGAAGCAGCAGTAGAAGCTACAGAAGTAATTAGATACACAACTAATAGCAGTTATGTCATTTTAGAATATTAATAGAGGGCATACATCCAGTGGAATACAACAAGTCTGCTCTGCAGATTATTACACACAAAGCGCAAGCAAGCACACAAGGGTACAATTATACAAACTGATAACAAAGCAGTTCTCACGACAGGGGATACATGCAATTGAACAGAGTGATGACTGAGAAGGGAGGATGCCGATAAAGATGTGCAGGAACAGGGGCTGTCCTGTCGTGGATTGTCGACGATGACGAGGCTTGTGGCGACATGAAGGCAGATTAAGACTGCGAGATCTCTATTGGTCTGGAAACCTCCAACATTTGTAGCACAGGGCGATTCGTGTGATTCTCCACTTCCTCTCAAAGCATATCTTGCTTCCCCAGATGACCGAACTGAATAGAAATCTTCTTGAGTTTCGGAAGGTGATTGATACCATTGATTCCTGTTGTCAAATTGCAACTCAGGATGTATATTGTTTCCATGTTTGGCGAGGTGCTCTGCTCAAAGGTCACCTCCGCCAGTGCCATTTCATAAGGATGATGTATGAGCAAGATCCTGTGTATGAGCAAGATCCTGAGCTTTGGGAATCCATGCTTGTGGAACACTAACTTCTCTGCATTGAATGCATCATATCTAAGACGAAGTTGCACCAGGTTGGGCAGTCCAGCCAAGGCCTCCAATTCTTCGAGCTGACAATACTTTAAGTCAACCGTCACCAATTTCTCACATTTACTAACCCAATCAGGTATCTTCTGAAGAAGCCCCTTCAACTTGTGACGCTCAAGAGAGGGGAGAGGGGATGTAAAAGAAATCATCTTATCGAACACCTCAGCTTCTTCTCTCCACTCCTTAGTACTGACATTGAGGGAACGGAGGGAGGACAGTTTTGGCATAGCCTCACAGAATGCCTTGCAGTTTTTCTTGGAGACACCCCTCCCTTTCACAATTATCCTCCTCAGCTGAGTTAGTTCCCCAAGCTCCTTGATTGCTTTCCGACTTGTTCGCTTGATATCCACTTTCCCTAGTATTTGTAGCTCTTTTAATTTTCCCACTCCTCTAGGCAACTTAATGCCAGATGACTTAGACCAACAGCTAGACAGAGTCATGTGCAGATCAGGCAAATTGCAAGAAACATCACGACCAGTCTTGCTACATCGAAGCCTGCGAAGGTTATGGAGCTTAGTGATTTCTGCTGGTAGGGTCGAAATATTTGATCTTTGTATGTCTAGAGTCTGCAAGACTAGCAGATTGCCTATAGACCTGGGAAGTGCATAAATATAAGAACTTGGAAAATGCAAGTACTTTAAGTGTACCAACAACCCAATATATTTTATATCTTGTTGCCATGCCTGCGTCGAAGCATTTTTTAGATCCAGAATCCTCAACATCTTGAATTTCGACTGTAAGGATGTTAGCTCCGGAGGCACATTGAACACAGTAAAAGACCTGACACAGCTTAAATCCATGGCAGTGTTTAGTTTCCTGCTAGAAACACATGATAAATGTCGGATGCCGACTGCTGTTGATATGTTGGAGGTGTGATCTCCATGTATGAATGCATAGTTCTCCTGCCTAGAGATTGACACTGTAATATCATGTACAATGTCATGAATTCTGCATGTTTTCACTTTCCCAAGATTATCTAACTTAGATTGTTGAATCATGCACCGGCTGATGAGCTCATAGAAGTAAGTTTCAGCAACTTCTTCAAGTGTTGTTGTAGTTTTGTCATCTCCTACCAACCCTTCAGCTACCCACCTATTCACTAGGTATTTTCTTTCAATCTCAAAATCTTCGGGAAAGATACTGAGATGCAGGAAGCAAGGCTTGAGATGCCAAGGGAGGTGGTTGTAACTAAGGCTGACCACTTTCCTTAGCGCATCAAGGCTTGGATTGGTTGCAAGATCCCAGGGGAGTTGCTTGTATATACTCTCCCACTCCTCTATGTCCTTATTGGCAAGTAGGGCTCCAATTGTCAGAATGGCAAGTGGTAGTCCACCACACTTGCTCAGTATTTTTTCAAATATTCCTTTGGTTTTGTCATCTTTCTCTAGGCCATTAAGGCTTCTATTTGTCTTTTTCAAAAACAAGGTTCTAGCCTCTTCTTTCCCTAGGAATTCAGGTTGGTGGATGTGTGATGGGGAACTACAGCATTCAGCTAATTTATGATTCCTTGTAGTCACTACCACACAACTATCATCCTTACCACTATATTGGAAAACAACCTTAATGTGATTCCATGCATCAATGGTCCAAACATCATCCAAAACAATAAGGTACCTTGTTTCCTTAAGTCTTTTGGATATGTAGTCAGCGAGATGTACTTCCAGTACCTGCTGCCCTTTATAATCTTCTAAAAGCTTGTGCAACGACTCGGCTCCAAAGAGTTGCTTCACCATCTCCTTAAAAACCTCCTTTTGATCAAATGACTGTGACACTGTGATCCAAGCACGGGTGCCAAACATGCCATTGAGATCCTTGCTATCAAACACCTTCTTCGTGAGAGCTGTCTTCCCAATTCCACCCATCCCAACAAGGGATACCACCCTTGGACCAACATTGGAGGTTTCATGTTCCTTGAGTTCCTTAGATTTGCCTACTAATTCCATTAGTTTCTTCTTCGGCTCATCCAAACAAACAAGCTGGGCTTCCTCAACATTTAGAGCTGTGAAATTCCTAGTGAACTCTGTGTCACATATCATATTACTGGAGGTGGATGGTGTGAGCTTGATTGCATTGTACCTCATGTTCCTTTGGCTCAGCTCCTGGACTCTTAGTTTGAGAGTGTGTATCTGGCCAGCAATGCGATGACGCTCTCGCAAGCTGAGAAGTTGTTGCACAAGGCTCTTGTTCTTGACGAAGACCATGAACTCTTCTAGGTTGTCTTCAATGTCATAGGCCAAGTCGCGGATTAGCTCCGAATACGCCTTCAACACCCCAGTGTTCTCGCGTGCTCCGTCGGCTGCTCTGAGGAAGGCTTGCATCATCTTTAGCTCATCGGTGATGAACCTACAGCAAGAAGTGTAAATAAGTATTCATCCCATGCGTTTTTAATGTACATTTTTAGTGTTCTAGTAATATATTGTAGCATATATAAGATCAATTGTTCTGCCAATTTCAAAGAATATTTTTATTCTGCCATTGCTAGCTCGAGGAGAGAGGAAACAGCAAGGCCCGACCGGCCTCCTCGCCGGCGACCACGCAACCACTGAACCACGGATTTGAACTCCTCGTCAACTTGGACGGCGTGGAAGACGAGAAACCGCTGCGGCGAGCAGTCACCACCGTGGCCTGAGCCGATTTGGCCAAAGAGAGGGAGTGACAAGCGGCGGCGGTGGCGGCGCCGAGGGAAGATGCTCAACATTGGGCGGAAACGGAGGCGCAGAGAGAAGGGGTAGGAACGGTTGAGCTAGCGGGTCCACCTTAGTCAATCAGTCAATCTAGACTTATCACTGTGGCTATATGAATAAATATGCATAAATAGAGCCCACTGATAAAGACTACTGTACCCATATATATTATATTTTTTATAAGACCACAAGCATTATTACTAATTAGATACTTTATTTCTAGCTTCAAGTTGATGCGCTTACCTGCCTAGAAAACAAAGATGAATCCTAAGAATTCTTAAAAAAAAAAATACATAACTGAAGCATCTATTTCATTATTAATTAACAACAATAACCAATGTATCTAGTATCCACATCTATCACTATGAAAGTTAACCCAAAATAAGCCTCTAAATCTTCATCCACATTAATTTACCTGTTGCATTATAAAATTAATATAAAATAACCATACAAATTCTAGGTTCGAACTAAGTCAAACTTAGATTTATAATACAAAATATTATTAACATTTATGTGTCTAAATGGATTAGTTACAAAAAATATATTCCATAATTCATCCAGTGAAATTTATTACACCTCAGAAATATCATTATATTATATATATTGGTCAAACTTAAGGCTTATTGACTCTTCAAGAGATGAGAATGACACACTTCCAGTGAGAAGGTGGTATGTCATTATCAAAATAATATAAAATAATCAATAAAACTGCATCTAAAGTATCCACCTGTACAATTATTTAATAACTTTAAACACAACCCTTTACAATTATTCACATAAATTTTCCACCTCTACCATTATGAAAATAATATAAATTACCCTTATATGATCTAAACGACTTGCTTCTACTATTATAAATAAATAAAAATTCTGAGCATATGCATGATTCTTGATGGTTGGAGCAGGGGTTCGAGGGGTTTTCTCGACCTGCGTGAGACGATCTTCTTCTTAATACAATGTCCGGTGGCTGTCTTATCCCCCTAGGTCAAGTTTTTTTTTTTCATGATACTTGACACCACATATTCCACATACATAGAGTGATAAGCATATTGATTTCCATAGTTTAGCAAGCATTTATGACAACTAGTAGTTAAAAACTATTGGGACAAGATGAATCTTTAGTATGCACGTGTATTTAGCTTGAATATAAACAAATGATAAGGAGCAAAAATAGCTAATGATTTTGAATAGTTGTAGGCTCAAATGTATCCATGAACTTCTAACACTCATGTCTCCTAAATTTTCTTGTGCAAGAACATGAGTTGGTGTCGCTAAGACATGTAAACCATCCTTCATATATCTCTATATTTCGAATTCTGTAAAATTTATTTTAATCTTGTTGATACCATAGTCATGAATTGACAAATACAAAGATGACGTTATATACTTCACTCACTTAGGACCTCTTTAGTACATGGGAAAATATAATACAAAAAAAAGACCTCAGGATTACATAGAAAGATCATCATGTAAAATGAAGAACTTAAAAGTGAGTAAAAAAAAAAGACACATAGTAAATACTCCATTAATTTCAAATTAAATGTAAGCATATAACTAATTTGGCAAAGCTTAAAATGGAACTAACCATTTCTCTTATATATGTTACATATATTACCCATGAAAATGTGTATAAAGCAATAGTAATAGCAAAATAATTTCAACTAATCAGCTAGTTGTACGGCTTCAAATTCGTCCCAAAATCTACAGATCCTTGATAGTAATTTTCAGTCAAAGGTTATGAATGTCGAAAATCTTGTAGTCTTATATTCATCTTATTAGGGAAAAACAAAGAGACATAGTAGAGGAAGTACCAAATATCGTCGTGCACCCCGAGCAGCAGGCCCATCTCCTCTTTTGCCGCTGATGAGGCGATGCTGAGCGCACTGCCCACCAGTGTGGTGGCCATGCCAAGCGTCGTCTCCGCCATGGCGCCGCTCTCGTCTTCACCACTCTCTCGATCTCCTCCTGATCAGTCTGTGGCATACACGCCTATGAGGTGACGATACATAGCAGTGCACCTTCTTCACGTATATATAGGTGGGCTATCTTATCTAGCTGCAAAGATGAGAGATGCTCGCCTCCCCAGGTCTCCTTTAGCCTTTGCTCGCCCTTAAAGCAAAGCGAGCACCAGCTTATTTCGCTCTTTGCCGTCGTCGCTGAACATTCTGTTTCCTGAACCTTTGGCATGTCTTGATGTCTGAAAGATGGAAAGGCTGGCCATTGCTGCGCCAGAAGCTCAAGCTAAGCATCAATTCTTGCTCGCCGATCTCAAGATAACCTTGGCCCCTCAGATCAGTAACAACGTTCGATCAGGCAGCATCTTGCAATGTGTGGGCATATATATAGGAACCTTTTTCGTAACGCCGTGTAAAAGCTAGAACCAATTTTATGACTGAATGATGCAGAACAACGTTTTCTTAAACTTATGGACAAAATGCGAGCCCAGAGTACTATCTCAGTTGACCTCAGCCCGAGCCCATTCCCATCGTTGACGTCAGCCGGCTGTACGGTAGCGACAGCGCCGGCGACGAGGCCGCCAAGCTCTCCTGTCTGCCCTGCAAAATACAAATTTGATTTTTCTTTTGTATAAATAATTTGTGAGTTTAATTAAGTGGGGTTGATTTTGTTGTAACGTGGTTGGTGATCGGTTGGGTCTTGTGTAATTCGAAAAAAAATGCTGTAGTGGTTGATGAACTTTAGACAAGGGGCATGTATATAATTGTTGGTTTTGAATTTAGATCCTTTCCCTCTCTCCTCTGAAAGCAAAATGGATGGACTAGTTGAATGAATTTGTACACAAATGCAGTGCTCCGAGTCTTCGAACAAAGAGCTTTAAATCATAGGCAGGTAGCTGGTTTGTACAAAGATGATATCACCCAGTACCGTATGGCAATGCAGGCACCGTTTCAGCAGGAGGCAACGGACTTGCGAAAGATTCATGCAGGATTCATTATTACGTCCCCAGTTTGAGCTGCAGAACTTCTGAGTTGTGTGAGACATCACCCCTTTTTCCGATAGTCTAGCAGAGTAGTAGCTGTTTGAGGTCCATGCAATCCTAGTTATAGAAAGTTTTTCTTTTGTTTCGTTTGTATAACTTTTTTTTGTTTTTATCGTCTAATAAAATTTACGACCAAGCTTTTGCCATCCCATCTAAAAACAATGCTCTGAGTCTATCTCATGTGTACGAGAGCAAAGACAAATGCATGCTACTTGCATGGGCTCACCTCCACCCTGAGCTCGAGATACCCACAGACCACAGTGTCCAATCTGAGCCAAGAAACTCCTTCGAGGCTCATCTCACTTTATTATATATAGATGCTTTATATATCCCTAATAATAAAGAGCCAACAACCAAGTTTTTTTTTGTTCACTAGTACAAAATGCATTTGTCACATTGCGTTAGTAGAAGTCAAACGGAACTATTTTTAGACCATTATTACTAAAAGAAGGAGGATCTAATTTTAGAAAGGAACTGTGAAGTGAAGCCTGAACCCATGCACTCATACATGAAATAGATGCTTTTTGTGTCAAAACGAAAATTATGGTTTGCCACGATTGTAGCAAAAAACTGGGTGCCTTACAATTAATAGTTGGGTTCATATTTAATGAACATTCATTTGTGAACACTATTCAGCTATTTCGATCGACTGACCAAAAAAAAAAAACGATAGCAGATTCTTCATAAACAAATATACACCACCAGCAGGAAGCAGGCAGCTTTGCTGATAGCAGCAGATCGATCGATGGGTGGAGTATCAAAGATGAAGAAGCCGCAGTTTGTTGTTCCCTGCTGCTTCTTAGTCGTCGTCATGATTGCCGCCACCTTGCAATCGACGACGGCGGAGGCAGGCGAGCCTAGTCCCCTGGCCGCCCAATCATCACCAGCCGCACCTGCTGCTGCAGCAAATCCTCCTTCGTCGTCCCCGGAAGCTGAAAATTTCATCCGCTCCCTCTGCAATGCGACATCTCCCACGCCCCAGGACGACAGGGAATGCTTCAAGTTCCTGGCGCCGTACGCCGTGTTCATCAACGGCAGCAACACCAGGGCCGTCCGCGCCAGCGTCACCGTCCTCGTTGCGGAGCTCCAGGCTTTGGCGAAGAACGCCATCGAGTTCGGCCTGCCCGGTAAGTGCATGCATTACATCCAGGAGGGCGCCAATGGTGGCAAGCAGCAGCTGGCCGACCTCGCTCGCCTCGACGTCGACGGGAAGGTGACCGACCAGGATCTTGCCAATGTCAACAAATGGTACCAGGACGTGAAGGCCAAGATCAAATATTGCGACTATGACATCACGGATGTGCCGAGGAGCCAGGTGGTGCTCAACGCCTTAGATTCCTTGGACGGTCTCGTTAGCAGCGCCGGCAAACCCAAATAAATCAACCACCACCACGGCTCTAGTCCCAAATAAATTCAACTAGCGCCTTCCATGCATGCTCCTCTTATTCGAGCTTGTCCTGTGTAAGTGACGACGTTTATAAGTATAATAACCAGCATAAGTGGCCCGACACTGCAACGGGACGCATGGTTTATTGCATGATTCTCATACCAATAGTAATAATAAAATATCTATTTCTTTATTGAATAGAACATATGTCCATCTCTTGCTATATAGAGGAACACAATGTCATACGCATCACATTGAGCATGTAAATGACTTAATGTCCTTATTAGTCCATGTGCGAGGGGTACGGAAATGGGACAACCTCGACTGGTCAGGCCTAGGCCGTTGATTTAGTCAAGGCGTCGTGCCAGAGCCCTACCAAAATGGTCAACTCAGAGCCGGAGCCACTGAGATTTTAGTTTCTCCCAGCTATTTCTCACAATTCAGAAACCTAGTATCAATTATATCATAAAACTACCAATGAAGCCAGCTTTACCAAACAGTTTCAGTTCCATCACAAAAACTGCTCTATACGAGGAAGCAAGAGCCTTTTTAAGAGGAATCAAAGCCCTATCAAATGGGGCCTAAATAGAAATAACCATCGTACCTATAGGCCTAAAAAAGCGATGATTTTGGCTAACACGCTCGACCGAACAGGCTGTATTACAATGAAAGCACCATATTGCAGTAATCCTATAATCTATGAGAGACCTACTTTTTGTAGATTATATGTGTATTTCTCAATTTAACAAACAATAATCCATCACAATAATTTAGGTACCCAAACTCTCTGGTTCGTATAATCTAGATTATAGTAATCCAACTATGATCAACCCAACCTTGGATCTCCTTATATGCAACAACCCTTAGCTCCTAAACTTAATTCTCCATATCCTTATCATATAGGATGCTTCCTAACAAAAATTCTCCTTAATTATTCCTGTTCTTTAGTAGTTCTCCTTGTATATCTCAGATAACATATATAGTGGACAATAGATCACCTTAATTTGGGGGAGGGAGAGGATTAGTTTACTATTAAATATTGGATGTTGGATTGATGAACTATTGGAGGCCAGGGTGTGTGTGTTTTTTTTATCGCATAGACTTTAATTTTGACTTTAATAGGTTGGATAGGAAACTCTTGGAGATGCCCTACCTGTTATCTTGTGCTTTGGTTCAGCGCTAAATCAGATAACACTTTAATCCAAGGCTTTCTACTTCTAAGTAGTAGTAATAATATTGTAGCACGCTCATCAAGGTTGCGAAGGCCGAGAACTAACATGACGTTTGCAGGTAGCCATCGGAGACCGTCGCCGCGGGTCGACCGTCAGGCGAAGGTCAACGAAGGTTGTCTCCTTATAAGTAAATAACAATAACTTACGAATAAGGTCATATTTGGATACCCCTCTAATTATAATAATTATGTAATCAATTTTTTTATGCAGACATGGTTGATTATACGATGAATATTATAATAATCCAAACTCTTGATTACCATAATCATGTAATCCAGGTGAGCCTAGGCTATAAAGGATTATGGGTGCTGAAAGTCTAACTTGTGCACCATCCGACTATCCAACTTGCCCCTCACTCGAGTGTCCAACTTGCCAAACTATAAAGGATAAGATAGAAATTTCTATCTTTAACAATTTAATAATTAACCATCATAATCTATTGACCCAAACATTCTGATTATTATAATCTAATTCAGTTGTCATCAAACAGGCCCAAACTCATAGCTGGTACGACCTTTTTTCCAAAAAGTAAACAAGTTGGAAACTAAATACTTGCATTGTTTACATAGAGATACATGATCCATTACGTACCTTGATGACCAGTACCTTGTACTTATACACTCATTTCTCGGTTCAACATAACCTTGGTCCAAATGTGCCATTGGTGCATCTTGCCCATCCTCGACGGAGCTCGTCAGGTCAGTACATAACCAGGGGTGATGCAATCTTCAGATCAAGCATCTGAGTTTCCACTGTAACGTACGATCAACCGCGAGGAACGGCCGTGTGTACTCGATCCTAGCGCAGGCACACAACAGATTGTATCTTAATTTGCGCTTGTCAATTGCAATGATGGCCAGGCTCATGCGGAGTTCTGGTTCTGGATGATGCATGCTTTTGTCATAGGCCTCGTACAGACGATGCCCGTCCACAGGCACTGCACACAAATACAGACGATAGACCATGCCGGCTGCAGGCGTCTTGCCGACGCCGAGACATCGGAATATTCGAGACATCGATCCTCAAAATCTGGCACAGGAGGACTAATGCCGAGCCACCTATCGATTTTTCTGGGTTCATAATAAATTTTAGAAGAGATATATTGTTACATTTCAGTTATGAATAATTCCATTTAGAGCTTCTCTGTTCAAAATCATGCAATCTTTGAATTGTATTAATTATGATAAAACTTCAGTCTAAGTTAGTACTAAACTCTAAAAATGAATCCGATGGAACCACGACAAAATTATTCGGGATTATGTAGTTACGACTTACGAGTTTAAGAATTAGTGTCATTATGAGTTCCAGAATTAGTGTTTTTATAAAGGCAACGGATCAAGTGTAAATCACAACCTTCGTGAAAACCTGTGTAAAAAATCGTCTAAATTAAAAAAAATCACGCATGTACATGATACGATGATACACAACATTATAAAATATCTTATCCAAACATGACTTCATTTGTGAGATATAAAAATAATAAATTTCTAACAAATTATCTAGACTGTCTTCTGCCTTGAAATTTATAGACTACGGAGTGGTAGGTGGCGACCAACGAGCGACGAGCGACGATTTATGGACTTAGAGGGTGTTTAGATCCCCTCCAAAATTCCAAAACTTCCGTCACATTAATTTTACGGCACATGCATGGAGTACTAAATATAGACGAAATTTTTGCATGTTTACACAGTTTACCTGTAAATCACGTGACGAATCTTTTGAGTCCATTTATGCCATGATTGGACAATTATTGAAAAAAATTTCTCACTACTACCGTATCAAAATTCTAAAACTTTACACATCTAAACACCCCTTGCTAGTCTAGTGTCCACTGGCAAGCAAGCAAAGTGATCATGGCCGACGACCAACCATGGAAGACCGCCGATCGTTCAGGGAGCTCGCCGCCGGCGTGCAGGAGCCACCGAGCCAGTACATGGTCGGTGAGCAAGATCGCCCAGCCATGGCCGCCGCCAGCATGCCCGAGCCCATTCCCATCGTTGACCACAGCCGGCTGTCCGCAAACGACGGCGCCGACAACGAGGCTGCCAAGCTCCTGTCCGCCCTGTAGAGGGCATTTTCCTGGTAATAAGCTACTCTCCTCGTTCCAAAATAAATATCGTTTTTTATTTTTAAAATCAACGTTTGTCCATTCGTCTTATTTAAAAAAATTATTGAAAATATAAAAATAAACAAATCAAGATTAAAGTACTTCTAATAAAGAATTATTTCATAATAAATAATTATTTTTTTCACAAAATTTTTGAATAAGACGAATAATTAAAAGAAGATAGTCAAAATCTTAAAACGACGTTTATTTTGGGACGGAGTGAGTAAACTAAGGGTGTGTTTAGATCCAGTTGTAGTTGCAATTCTGCACTGTAACACGTTGTATTTGACAACTTTTGTCCAATCATGACCCAAGTAGGCTTAAAAGATTCGTCTCGTAATGTACATGCAAAAAGTACAAATATACAAATATTTCGTCTACATTTAATGCTCCATGTATGTACCGCAACGTTGATATGACTAGTTGCAATTGCAATTGCAATGGACCTAAACAGGGCCTAAGCTCTCTCTTTTCTTCTTGTCTCCTCGTATAGTCGTATCACTGCGGCCAAGTTGAGACGACCAGCTCTGTCCACGCAGTCGGGCATGGAGTGGATCGCGAGTACACCGCCAGGTGCCGGGAGATCGCCGGCGTCGTGCTCGCCACTGGCTGCTGGGCCTGCACGAGGGCCGCTTCGTCGGCATGATGAGCGAGGGCGTAGCCATGACGCACGCCAGGTTCAACTACGTACTGCCCGCGATGCCCCGAACCCGACCGCGTGCTAGGCCTGAATGAAGTCACACTCCGACGCCTCGGTGATCACCATCGTCATCGATGCCGCCGTCACCGGAATCTTGATTTTGTTTTTTTTTTAATTGAAGATAACTTCTATATCAAAGTTGTAGTACTTGACAAGATTTAAAACTTTGTAGTTAATTTTTTTCATTTAAGTTCATTTAGTAGCACAAATATTTAATATAAGATTATGAAATATTAAATAAAAGGATAGCATATTATTTATATAGACCTAAATGATTGTGTGGTGTAGTGATATAGTGTAGTGTGTTAATAAGTGCAAGGTCATGAATTCATTTCTCTGGAGTTGCAAATTTTTGGTTTTTTTAATCATTAATGGATGCCCGTCTCGGCTAATTGATAGATGCGGACAAAGCAACAACCTTTGTTAAACGATTAACGGAGGCCTTCAATTAAAGGCAGTTGGATTGCCCGTCTCCATTAAGTGTTCTTTCCGCCTCGAATAAGCCCTGTGTAGTAGTGATATTTTTATAGGTTGTCAAAGCAAGTCGCAAAACTTGATATTAAGAAAAATTTTTATTTAGCCCTGATTGAAACTTGTCTTTCTTTTTTGTCCTGAAACAAATTTTCTTATCTATTCTTCCTCACTTAATCTTTTGATTACCAATTTAGCCCTACCATCTTATTTTGTCTCTAACACCGTTAAGTAATATGTGAAATGAAAAGATGACCAAAATTAAAGTTGTAAATCTCGATTAGTCTAGAACTTTGTAGTTGATAACTTTTTCATTTGAAATCATCTAGTTGAGGATAATATCGCACATTTGAAATATAAATTTTGTAAACGATCTCGGATGGACAAACAATAAAACCGAAGGTTGTAGATCTCTAAAAGTTATATAACTTTGTAATTGATAACTGTTTTTATTTAAATTTATTTCACGTACCACTTAATAGTGTTGGAGGCAAAATATGACGGTGGAGCCAGATTGATAATTAAAAGTTCAAACAAGGCCAAATAAGAAAGATTTTTTTTCAGGACCGAGAAAGAAAGACAAGTTTCAACCACGACGGAATAAGAAATTTTCTCGATGTTTAATCGTAGATTACATGCGTAGTATGAAAATCAAAGTGATATTTTATGCTTTGCAACATGAATCTATAAAAATATTATATTCTAATTCTATACACGCTTAGCGGGGCATTATTGTAGTATTGCCTCTATTAACTTAGTACATCGAGTGTCTTCTTATCATCAAATAAATTATAAAACTTTATATAAAATATAAAACATAAATAAATAAATATACATAATCATGTTCTAAACGTCTTGTTTATGGGTATGGAGACTAAAGAGAGTCGACTATAGTATTATTAGCATTGAGTAGACCATGGGATTCGGAATGTAGAGCCTAAACTTGGGTTTTGGAGCTACTAGTTGTGATTAGCAAGGCAGGGGGTGTACCGTGTACCAAACCGACCACGTAAATATTCCAACTGGACTTCCCTAAATGCGAACTCAGGATCGCAGTATTGCATTCAAGACAACACAGGCACACGGGTAGTACGGGACACGCCTGCATCCCGCCGCGTCAGCGCCCCACGTGGACCGAAAAAAAAAATGCGGTGTCCCATTTACTGCTGTCGCGTCGTTCTCCAAAGCGACAACGGCCGCATCCCACTCCCACCCACCCCACACCCGCCCCCGTCCGTGTGGCGTGGCCCACCACCGCCCTGACCCCACCGCCAGGCCCCTGCCGGATCTCGTGGGCCCCGCGCGGGTGGCCACGTGGACGGCGTCTGTGTTGGGCTGGCCGGCTGGGGAGCCCAACGGTAACAAGGGGCCGAGCGAGCCGGTCGTCACGTGCCGCGCACCTGACGGACTCACGCCTCTTCACGGGACACGGCACGGGCACACGGCGGCAGAGGAGGTAACGGTCACATTGACCACAGGCACCTCCCCCCCAACGGTCACATCGCGGACCACCCCGCCGTCCAGTCCTGATCCGACGGCGAGTGAGGCGCCTCGGGATCCGCGCCCTGGCAGAACGGCCGTTTCCGTCCCTCGCCCTGGCCCGGGGCTTTCTTCTCCCTTCCCACCCTCCCCGTTCCACCAGAGAGAGGGAGAGGTCCGAGAGCGAAAGAGTGGGAGAGGGAAGAGAGCCAGCCACAGAACAGTGAGAGTGGAGTGGGAGAAGGAGGAGGAGGAGAGTGCTCATGGTGAGGCAAGAGGATCAGTAGCTGTAGGAGGAAGAAGGATCCATTAGGAGCAGGAACACACCACGCATTGCATCCCCCCCCCCCCCCCCCCCACCTCGATCTCCATCGCCATTGCACTGCATTGCATTCGACGTTGCATTCTTAGTTTCATCATCATCTTCTTCTTCTTCTTCTTCATCCCCCTGACTCCTGGTTTCTTGGAAAAGATTTTTCTTCTTCTTTTCGTTTGGGCAATGGAGGCGCTGGGGTTCGCCGCCGCTCACCGTTGCCTGGGTTCCGCCGCCGCACGGCAGAGGGTGAGTCGCCCCGGCATCGCCGCCCGGTCTTTCTAGATGTTTTAGGCAGTTTCTTCTTCTTCTTCCTCTAATACATTCTTTGATTCTTTTGTACTACTGATCCCCATTCTTTCCTGCATATACAGCATAACATACACATACCCATCTCTCATAGTCATAGACAACATTGATTTCTTCTTCTTTTTACCCAAGAAACAAAAGTAACTGACCACATTCTTTCTTCCGAGAAACAAGATCCTCTGGTTTTAGAACAAAAGCTTCTCCTCTTTCTTTTGTACATCAATTCGTTCATTCATACACAGCAACACTCGCCTCACAAAGAAACACACAGGGAAAGAAGAGAAAAGATCCTCTAGCAGTAGCCAGACAGCACAGCGAGACAGTGAGGAGTGAATCCATAGAGAGGAGCAGCAGGAGGAGATCCACCAAGGAGACGAAGACGAAGCCACAGAGCCAGAGGAGAGAACAGGGGGAGGAGAGCAGGTCTCTTCTTGCCACATCGCATCCGGCCGCGTCTCCGGGATGTTGGCTGGTTGCTCCTTCTCGTCGTCGAGGCATCAGATGAGCACCGCGCAGCGATTCGACATCCTCCCCTACGGCTTCTCCAAGCGGGCGAGCAACCGCGGCGACGGCCCCGGCGCCGGCCACCGCGTCGACCGATGCCAGGACCGGCGGCGGCGGCGGCGGCGCCACCTGCTCCTTCCGCGCCCACCCGGCGCCGCCGGTCACGCAGGCCGTGTCCTGGGGCGCCAAGCCGGAGCCCGGCGGCAATGGCAATGGCAATGGCAATGGCGCCGGCGCTGTCTGGGAGAGGAGCAGCAGGGCCGTCAAGCGCGCCCATGAGGAGGACGCGGGCGAGGAGTACGGCGGCCCCGTCGTTCGCGCCAAGCGGACGAGGATGGGCGGGGACGGGGATGAGGTATGGTTCCGTCGATCCATTGCAGGGACACTGCAAGCGGCCGGGTCCGGCGATGGAGAGGAAGCCGAGGAAGAGAAGGTCTTCCTGGTACCGAGCGCCGCGGCGTTCCCCCACGGCATGTCCGCCGCCGCCGCGGGCACGTCTCTGGCCGCGGCCAAGCAGGAGGAGTTGAGCAAGTCGCCGTCCAACTCGCCGGCCTCGTCGGGCGGCACGGACGGAGGCTCGTCGGCGGTCCCGCGGCCGGAGCAGCAGCCCCACGCGGGGAACGGCGGCGGCCCCCCGGCGCTGCGGGTGGAGGCCATGGAGCTCGTCGTCGCGCTCACCGCCTGCGCCGGACTCCGTCGCCGCCTGCAACCACGACCACCGCCAACTACTACCTGGCGCGGCTGGGCGAGATGGCCTCCCCCGCGGGGGCCCACGCCGATGCACCGCGTGGCCGCCTACTTCGCCGAGGCGCTCGCGCTGCGCGTGGTGCGCATGTGGCCGCACGTGTTCGACGTCGCCCCGCCGCGGGAGCTCACCGACGGCGCCGTCGCCGGCACCGCCGACGACGCCGCCATGGCGCTGCGCGTGCTCAACGCCGTCACCCCGATCCCGCGCTTCCTGCACTTCACCCTCAATCGAGCGGGTGCTCCGCGCATTCGACGGCCACGACCGCGTCCACGTCATCGACTTTCGACATCAAGCAGGGGCTGCAGTGGCCGGGCCTCCTCCAGAGCCTCGCCACGCGCGCGGCTCCCCCCGCGCACGTGCGGATCACCGGCGTCGGCGAGTCGAGGCAGGAGCTGCAGGAGACCGGCGCGCGGCTGGGGCGCGTCGCCGCCGCGCTCGGCCTCGCGTTCGAGTTCCACGCAGTGGTGGACCGCCTCGAGGACGTGCGCCTGTGGATGCTCCACGTCAAGCGCGGCGAGCGCGTCGCCGTGAACTGCGTGCTCGCCGCGCACCGCCTGCTCCGCGACGAGACGGGCGCCGCCGTCGCCGACTTCCTCGGGCTCGCGCGCAGCACGGGGGCCGCCATCCTCCTGCTGGGCCGAGCACGAGGACGCGCTCAACTCCGGGCGGTGGGAGGCGCGGTTCGCGCGCGCGCTGCAGTACTACCGCCGCGGCGTTCGACGCCGTGGACGCGGCCGGGCTGCCGGACGCCAGCGCCGTCAGGGCCAAGGCGGAGGAGATGTTCGCGCGGGAGATCCGCAACGCGGTGGCGTTCGAGGCCGCGGACCGCTTCGAGCGGCACGAGACCTTCGCCGGGTGGCGGCGGCGCATGCAGGAAGGCGGGTTCCAGAACGCCGGCATCGGCGACCGGGAGGCGACGCAGGGGCGCATGATCGCGAGGATGTTCGCGCCGGGGCAACTACAGCGTGCAGGCGCAGGGCGACGGCGAGGGGCTCACGCTCCGGTGGATGGACCAGGCCTTGTACACCGTGTCCGCGTGGACGCCGGTGGACCGACGGTGGCGGCGGAGGCAGCACGGTGTCTGCGTCCGTTTCCACCACAGCATCCCATTCTCAGCAAAGCTGAGCTGAATGGGGGAAGACACAAGGTGAAGTGAAGAAGAAAAAGAACAGGGTTTTTCAGTGGTTCTTTTGCTGTTAGAGATCATTCCTTAGTTCATTATATACAGTCTGACAATTCTTTTATACATTCAGAAGAACAAAAAAAAAAAGGAGAAAGAAAGATTTGTAGCTTTGTTTTCATATTTATAGGTGATAGGATGAAAGATTCAATTGTTAGTAGTTGTAATTCTTTATTCTTTTGGCTGCTGAGTCTCCTGCAA